>JAPYKE020000284.1:262500-647500 GCA_028554795.2 Sinohyriopsis cumingii
TGTTGAAAGAAAAAAAATCTTGGTTAATGGTGGAAGCCTCGAATTGTTTTCTCTTTTTTTTCTTCCTGATTCAACATTAAAAAAACTTGTAAGATAAAAAGTGTGGATTTATAGGGCGATAAGACATTTAAAACAGAAACAAATTACATATTTCGTCATTCTTGTTGATTGCCATGCTGTATTAAAATTTGATTTTTGCAGAAAATGTTTGCAACATTGTATTGTCAAACAGGGTTTTATATTAGGTTGCTATCGGATGGTCAATGAAGCGAAAAGCTTATTATTTTCCTACTTCGGTTCCTTTCAAAAGCTTGTACCTATTATGTGCATTATATGTCCCCAGTTGTTTTTTTGTTTTTTTAAATTCAAAAGCCATGTCATTGACAACAATAATAGAACGAAAACCAATACTAAGTCCTAAGGTACACCTTAAGCGAGTTGGCCAAGAATTACGATTGTTGTTTCCTACCATAACTCTAATAGTCCTAGTAACGGTGAAATCATCTGTCCATGCCAACAAATGTCGGTAAATTAAAAAGTTTCTCATTGTAAGTATTAAACCCTTGGATACATTATAATGTTGGATATATTATATAAAGGATTAAATTTCACATCTCTCACTTATATTGCAGCTGTTATTATAGATACACATGGGACGATATATGGTTGAATGAAATTAAATATGAAACAAGACTGATGTTTCCAAAAGAAATATGTATTATAGTAATAAGTGTACGTATCTTTAAAAGCCAATCTTTTGAAAATTATGTTAATGTTACGGCCAAGGATTATGGGTCTTAAAATGGATGGAAACGAACTTTCATTTTCCGTCAATAACAACACCAATTAGGCCATTCTCAGTTAATTTTGAACGTTTTAGGCAATTGTATGAATTATTCAAAAGTAGTCCAAATAATATGCAAAACGAGAATTTCGTTTTTGTATGTTTGACGCTGCTGTTAGTATCTTTAACAGAAGCTTTTAAATGTTGTAATGCGATGTTTATGTATATTTTGTCGCTTTCAGTTAAATGGACTTGAATCACCTTGATTCAATGTCTGTCAAGTGACATATTCATAACTGTCGTTTGGAGTAGACACAAACAAGTGGGCAATATGTCTGTGGTACCGCCCCCCTCTTCCCCTCTCCCTTCAGATCGGGGGAAGTAGACGCCCTGGAAGGTTCCACATCTTAAGCGTTTCCATAACATAATTTGAAACTTTTAAGAGTAAGGAAAATTTGCTCCAAGTAAAGGCTCCAGTATTTTAGCGCTCTTTTCCTGGGGGCGGGGGCGGAGCGGGTGAGTGACTTGAACTGAGTACATCTCTATTCCTTTTGGATCAACTCTTGGTGTGGGACTTTAAACTCCAAGGGAGGCAACTTTCCTTTGTCAGCGTCGTTATTCGGTACGTTAGCTTAATCAAATAATAGTGACCTAGACCTGAATCAGTATTATGGATGAGAATATTTTTGACGATCCACTAAAACATTTCTTATTTTGGAAATTGCTTTCATTTTTTAACCTAAGTCCAAGTTCAAAGTTTAGATGAAAGTGCCCTTGCTTCCATTTTCTATTGTTTAATATATTTCCTTGCTTTATGCTTCTGTTGATGTGATAAAGGATGCTTGATACTCTTTTCTCAGTCTGTAATTTGTTCCTTTATTTTCTTCTTCTTCTTAAATCTAAGTTTCATTATAGCATATCCGAATATATGAAATTTGTTGATCGCAGTTGTGTATCGTTCCGTTTTTGGTTATTGCCCTTGGACGACATGCACACAGATCACGCGCTATACTCAAACATAATTAAAGTACTAGCAACATGAAGGGTGTATGCAAATGTGTCGCAAAATTTAATATTTGAGTTCGGCCGCCTGTAAACAATGCAGATTAAAATTATTTTACTTCTAAGAAATTGTTGCATCGTCCAACGGTAACTTTATCAATATCTTGCTTATATATTATATTGAAGTCATATATTATAAATATAAAATAATAGTGAGGAAAGATACATTTCATGTGCAAATACTTTATGTTCAGCACACTATATTTTTGCCACTACTACAACCCGAATCAACGGGAGACCACTTGTACATATAGTAACTTTTGGGCCAATGTTATTATCTATTTTGTCGAATACAAAGCACGTCTGAGATACAAATTTAGCACTTCCAGGAAAGGTCTGAGTCATTTTATGGATTTGGGCATACGGAATTTTGATTTAACATGCTTGACTTGGCAATCATGCTGCTTTTTTATCGGTTGATTGATTTTGTTTCCTTCTTGGTGTATTTATTATTTCTCTGCAACACATGGTTACAGACAGAAATGGGTATAACATCTTCACAAAGTCAAGCTAGGTTTAAGAACACGAAGAAAATAGAAGACTCGTGTCAGAAGGGGTTGGTAATGTAAAATCCCTACTTTCTATAGCTCTTGGTTATGTTCATCTAGGGGATGATGAAGCACGGTATTATAGCCCAGATCGAGGAAACAATAACATAAAACATTACATTAATGGATGGAATATCAGAGATCTGAACATAAATACATAATAGAAAAACACTATCCACAGAACGTAAAATATTACAATTCAATCAGTTATATAAACACAATTAAATTGAACAAATTGAACATGAAATCTGAATGAGTCAATTTCTCTTAGAAATATAG
Source organism: Sinohyriopsis cumingii (assembly GCA_028554795.2). Lineage (NCBI taxonomy): Eukaryota > Metazoa > Mollusca > Bivalvia > Unionida > Unionidae > Sinohyriopsis > Sinohyriopsis cumingii. The sequence goes on from JAPYKE020000284.1 coordinate 265,174, forward strand.
TTACAAAATTTATGCGAAATTCAATTAGTCATTATTTTATACTGAACGAACATATTTCGTCATATAATCAAGTGACTGATCGAATTGAAATTTCCGACATGTCATCATGATCTGGTTCTTCCGGTCTTTTACGACTCACCGTTGCTCAATGGCATCCGTTACCGTATTTCTTTTCTTTCTCTTTCTCTCCACAAGCCTTTTCGGTTCATGGACCATCTTGGCGGAAGACTGTGCTTTCGTCCACTGTGCATTGCAGGTATAAAGCTTTTTTGCCTTCAAATATAAAATATATTACCGAACCTAAATTCGTGTCAGGTTTTCTTCTCTTGGGATCAACAATATTCCCACTCGTTTTGTCAGGTATCAGCTACCTTAATTTAACAGGATAAGCTAAGGTCAGTTCACCTTCTGATACAGACTAAGAAAAATCATAAAAAGACAGATAATGTATTTATCACAATTCCTATCAGAAGAAATGAATGAAATATTTATGATACATGATTCCTATTAGATAAATTAAAAAAAAAAACAACTGAATCCGAACTCATTCATGTAATACAAGAGTTGTATAACATTTGCGACATTATGCATTCAAACACTTCCCTCTAAACTCAATGAAAAAATAATACGTGAACTTAAAAAGAATGAATTCAGCAAATGACTACAAAATTACATCAATGAATTTATACGGTATGCAATTCAGCCTAGCCGCATGTTGCTTTTTTCGACTCTGAAACCTTTATGTGAAGTCAAATTATATCTTTCCTTTCGTATCCCTTCCATTCGGCAACCCGTTCCTTAGACCATTTAAAGTATCAAGTATGTTTATAAATTCTCGGAGCCAAGTTCTGGTTTGTCTCAGACGTTTTCACTGGTAAATTTCGGAAGAGGAATTTTTCTTAGAAGCCTGAATTCCGGTTGATAACGCCACTCTCTCGCTTTAACCGCCAAAAATGTTATCCTCCCATATAAATCTGAACAATCCTCCCTATGAATAATTATTCTGGGAGTTATAACTTTATGACACCTGTTTCAAATGATCCAATTTTTCCAAATATTTTCTTTCGTTTGTCTCAACTCTTTTCATTTTCCTCTATTGACCTTTCCTTTCGATTGGCCTCTTGCATGTATATGATAGTTTTCGAGCAGACCCTAACTATAATCCAGTTCTTGCCCCAAACAAACCGGATCATCTATTGAGAGCCTAGCCCATGTATCAATCTTAATGGTTACCTGTCACGCTGACTACTACAGAATGTACTGTGAAATTATATATAACAAACTTAGCGCTATCACAAATCGTATACGAGCTGGTATATCGACACCACCCACACTACGCTCGTCTACAAGTACACAAAGTATGTAAACAATTCTACTGAGATTACTCTAATGATGAAATATATATATATATATATATATATATATATATATATATATATATATATATATATATATATATATATATATACTGAAGTCTACTTATGACTAAATAAACTCAGTAATGTCTATGGTATGACTTATTTCATGATAACGTCAAAAATACTCAATGCAGAAAGTTCTAAGTATCAACGGCACCCCAACAACGGTTGCAGTACCACGTTTGCTTGGACCACTTTGAATAATCTGATGGATATATGCTTACATAACGAATGATTGATCACATGTCGAGAGGCGTAAATAAAGCCATACATTTGTCCCCAGCTTCCGTATAACATAGGTACATAGAGTGTGTGGGCGGAGAGAAATGCGCATAAATTGTAAAAGATGTCTTGAATTTTTGACATAATAAAGTTGTTTTCTGACTTCCGCCTACGACACGCATAACTAGAGGTAATTACAGACAAGGCTGTTGATAATTCATTTTTTTTAAAATCAACATTTTATAAATACTAATAGCCGCAACTCAACGTTACTCGGGATTTTGAAACGTTATCTTTGACATGACATTGTACGGCCAGAAAGAATCAAATTGAAAAATGCACATACAAAAATACATTTCACACACATAACACATATCGCATCAGACAATACTTTAAGACAAAACCTACTCTAGCTAGCAAGGCTGACTACATATCATTTGATACGTGTATTGTTGAACATTTGTATGAAACCAGACTAATGAAATTGGCAATTTGTAGACGTACCAAAGAGGACACGAGTAATATATATATATATATATATATATATATATATATATATATATATATATATATATATATATATATATATATATATATATATATGAAATATACAGTAAAAATGAAACGTTTTTGTTTTCTATAGTGATTACAGTTGGATCAATATTTAGATGGTAAGAAACACCCTAATGAAATGTTGCTGATTTATCTTTTCTGCTCCGTCTGTATCATACATAATACAAACAGTCGTATATCCAGTTAAACAAAAACAGTAGGCAATTGCTCCCATAATTCGCTTTTAATTGATGTTAATATAATTTATAAATGTGAATGGGCACAAAATATTGAATAACCATACATGTATAAGTGTCAGGGAAACTGAGCTACAGGTGAAAGCTAGTGTCGAGCGTTCATGGTCACTGCACACATCTAACTACAATATGAGATAATTTTGGATTTTTAACGTAGCTTTAACAGTGTTTCAGTCATATCGCTACGATGTCTGCAGTGTGGTAGCTTTTAGTAATGTCTATCACTGGAATCATGCCGCAGACATATAGCATCTTGTCCCAATCACTCGCATTAACCTGACACCAGGCAGACGATTCCTAGCACTGAACTCTTAATTCTGAGCACGAAGCGTGACATCTGCAAGTACCATTTGTATAAGTTGTTGGTATGACTCAGCAGGTATTCGAACCGCAAACCCCGTATCCCAGACGGATGTTCTAACCAATTAAGTTAGCGGAGCGGTCAGAGAGAGAGAGAGAGAGAGAGAGAGAGAGAGAGAGAGAGAGAGGGCGAAGGAGGGAGAGGGAGGGAGAGACAGAGAGAGGGAGGGAGACGGAGGGAGAGGGAGGGAGGGAGAGGGAAGGAGACGGAGGGAGGGAGATGGAGGGAGAGAGGGTTGGAGAGGGAGGGAGGGAGAGGGAGAGGGCAAGAAAGAGAGGGAGATGGGGCGGGGGCGACCATTTGGATACTTTTATATTTAGTACACACTAATTGAAGTTTAGAACATTATCATAGGTTTAAGAACAACAAGAACAATGCGTTAAATACGCTACAGTAATTGTGCCTCGTAACCGACAAATTTAACATACAGGCTTTGTGAGTGAGGGTTGTTGTTGTTGTTGTTTTGGGGTTTAACGCCATTTTTCAGCACACAATAGGCTATGCATGGCGGACAGTATTAATGGTGGTGGAAGAACCCGGAAAAAACCCGGGAAGAATCACGGACCCACTAGAAGCTACTGGCAGGCTTTCTCACATACCCACACTGGCCGAATCCTAGACTCGAACCCACGCAGACAGAGGTGAGATGGCAGTGATCCGTAACGGAGAACGCTTTAGACCACTCGGCCACCCCCACCCCACATGAGAGAGAGAGAGAGAGAGAGCAAACATTTACTTGGCAACACATTCAGTGATCTCGCCTATCACATTCCATAACAGATTTCATGCTTTGCCTAATTTTGTGACAACTGCAGACTAAAACAGTTTTACTCATTGGAGAACACATGATATTGCATTAAAAATATCAGCAGGGAGGGCGAACAACCTCTAATTTGTTCACCAGTATTTTCGCAAATTAAGACTTCCAGGGGGATCGCAAAAATCGTATAAAATGGCGCGATTGTCGGTGAGGCGTTGAGAGCGTCGCCGTCCCTGCTGCTCAATTAAATTTTTTTATCTAACCCGATTCGACACCGTGTTCGAGGATCGTGTAGATTTATTGTTATAAATCCGTGCGGGGTTATTTTAGCACGACTAAAGAAATTTTTAAATTTATTTATGTCCATATCACCACTACACCAGGTCTGATGAATATTTCGTAACGTGTGAGTATCAACTCCGTTAAAGACAGTAAGAATATTACAGTTATCCCTGATCACTTTAGATATCTGTGTATACCGATGGGTTACATAAATTATATCTGTGTTTTTGTATCTACCTCTGGAAAATATCTTGGCAGGATTTGTTTGTTTATCCAATATTACATCATCGTAAACGACTAAATTGTTAATTGACCCGTCAATGGAATCAATACCTGGGTCTTCATTAATGTCAGTTCTAAATTCAACAACATCATCTGCACGTAACGATTTTCAGTTTTCATTATAATCTTTTAACACTTCATCGCACCGTTGATCGTCTACAGATGGTGCTACCATATATAATTTATCCCATTTCATCCATTTCATTATTAATTAAGTAACAACTGCGTCATACCACTTCCAGATGGACCTATAATAATCATACGAACAGAATTTGGTAGCGCTGTGTGATGCTTAACTGGTTCTCGTTTTCTTGTTGCAGAAAAGTCAGTGATTTCCATCAGAAAATATATAACAAGAATATGAATTTATGTTGTGTGAAATGCAGGGCGCGCACGCCAACAAGTGATCTAACAACCATTACGACAAAAAATAACAGATCTGCGGTTACGGGCAAGTGTGAGCGATGCGGTACAAAGAAATTTAAATTTATCTCCACTGGCAAGTCAGGTGAAAAATCAAAATCAAGTAAAAAAAAAGGAACTCGGAGGTGATATTGCAGCAAAATTAAGAAAACTACCCGGGACTCCGTGGGCTAAATACCCAGGAGAAAAACATCTTCTAGGATATAGTTACTGTGGCCCTTTAACCAGACTTGATATCAGACTTGATGACCAGGATCAACCAAAACCAGGTGAGTATCCGATAAACGCTATTGAAAAAGCGTGTAATGCTCATGATGTAGCTTAATTCACGCGTTAAATTCCATCACTGATGAATCTCTCAAGGAAAAATTAGCTAGCTGGTTAATAAAATCCGCAATGAAAGGTAAATTAGCGTTAGGTGCTGGTAATTAATTATAAATGGAGTCGATTTATTATTCGTCAAAAGGATATTGGAGGGGTAGCGCAGCAATTAGTAAACTCGCTGAAGCAACAAAGCTTACGCGCGATACTGCTAAAAATTGGTTATCCAAACAGGCAATATGGCAAATGTATCTACCACCGCCTAAACAAATTCACTTTGCGCATTTCAATGTCAGTGTTCCTAATGAAGTTCACCAGGCTGATATATTATTTTTGCCACATGATACCATTAAAATCCGAAGACGTCAAAACACATACAAATACGCGTTAACTGTTGTTGATGTTGCAAGTAGATACAAAGATGCGGAACCGTTAACGACTAAAACAACATCTGAGGTTACCGATGCGTTTAAGCGGATTTATCAACGAGGACCTCTACAATGGCCAAATCTATTACAAGCTGATCATGGCAAAGAATTTCCGGGTGCAGCATCATCGCTGATGAAACAACATAACGTCACCATCAGACGAGGGCATACTGAAATTTACCGTGATCAGGCAATTGTTGAACGATTTAATCGAACACTTGCTGAGCGGTTATTTGGATATTAGTACGCGAAGGAATTTATTCAGCACAAGAGATCACGCGAATGGGTCGCAAGGTTGCCAAGTGTGATAGCTGCATTAAATAATGAAATTACTCGAACAACCAATATGAAACCTATGAACGCAATTACCAAAAAACATATACCCGTACGACATGATTTTTCAGCACAGCCGATACTGGGTGATGTCACTATAAGATATTTATATGAACCAGGTGAACTTGAAGGTGGTAAAAAATGAGCGACTGATCCTATGTGGAGCATCACTACACATAAGATATCTAACATAACTAGATCTACTGGTAGACCAGCAATCTACAGGCTGGATTCAACTGCTCCTCAACGTGGGTTTACACGTGAACAATTACAGGTAATTCCCGAGGATACACAATTACCACCCAAATCACTTAGCTAGCACCACGACTTCGATTACACTCAAGACAGGTCAGCATCACATTTTCGCGTGTACGACCAAGACGATTATCTTTTCTATCTACGGTGAATTGTCTTGGATTATTACTCGAATACTGCCACAACATTATGCAATTACAGCTTGCACAGCGATTATTCTGCTGTTGTTTCAGTGTCATGATAAATTCAACATTAAGGTCAAATTCTCGATTATTTTTTTTGTCACTTTGTTTATAACCGGCTAAATTTTTTTTCTGATTATATCACTGTTGTTTTCATTATTAATTTCATCAGCCATTGACTCATCCAAGACAATCCTTCGCAGTTGAGATATTCTTCTGACTTTGGACACAGACAAGTAAACTAAGTTTGACCACTCGATTCGATCATCAATGATCCAAACAACTGTATCAGAGATAGTTAGTCCCTGAGATGAATGAATCATCATTGCGTATCCTAGCGTCCACGGGGATTTATCAGCGCGCAGGGCACCTTCAACAACATTGATATCAACTGCAACAACATCATTTAATGCTAAATTCTGTTTCCCTGACTGTCCTGGTATATCAACGTCAATATTCTGTAACCGCGTATCAGCTGGTTTATAACACAATGGCACTGGCAGTGTTGGAAACTTTTTCTTGTGTAATTGAAATAACTATTGTTGAAGTGTGTCTCTGATTATCTTTCTACTTGCCACTATCAAATCGTTTGGTCTTCACGTTTTCCAAACGTCGTTCAAGGAAATTTCTGAAATCACTTCGCGCATAATTTCGCACTGAATATTTTTCGGTTGTAGTCTGATTATCTTTTTTAATTCCTTTAATTCGGCATCAAGAGATCTGTGATCATCAGTTATCTCCGAATAATAATCAACACAATTCTGCAACCAATCGTGTGGAGATGGTCCAACAAACAGAGGTGGCTGACCGTGATCGCCGCACATAACCACTGCTGTATTTTTTGTTAATAACCAACCGAGAAATGTTTTTAATGTTTCTAACTGTACCGTACATATTTCATCCCAGATAATAACCTTTGGAATGTATTTCTCTCCCATTCCAGATTCTCCCGCCCCTTTCAAATAAACGGTTTTGTGTCTGGATACTGGATCATACAGAGATGGTGCATTCGACATTTCTGATAATTCTGATTTACAATAACTATCTTTAACCGCAGCATCAGCGGATTCACAATAGCATTGTAACATTTCCTTTTCTTTCTCCACTAACTCCATGATTCGTCATTGCTTGTGAAACGAGTCAGTAATTCTGAATATTTGTTATCGATATAAAATGAATCCGTAGCAACTCTAACTGCAGTGTCAGGAAATCTATTTATCATCGATACTAAATTTATAGAAACATAAGCGAGCATTGAAGATCGTAAATGGGTGTACTAAGGTGATTCTCCATTGATGTAACTAACAATTGTACCCAACCTTGTTCCGTCAGACAAGTAAGCGTCTTCCCGATTACAAAGTATATTTCTCGCAGTGGCATCATTAATTATAAAATCTAATTCAACATCATCCATAATCAATCGTGAGTGATGCCGTTTATGATTATATGCACCACCTTGAGTAAATTTACCGATCATTCTTCTACCAAGATCTTTTGTGGTTTTTTCATTGTTGCTGAGTTTAATCTTAAGAATATCAACAATGACATCCGTGGACAGGTCCGGATATTCCTGTTTTCATTCTTCGAGACTGATACGCTCCGGTGTTGGTAACCAAACCGAAGTCTGTTTTCGGTACGATATAATTGCTTCAGTGACCGTCAACGATATCAGTATTTTATTGTCAAGCATATATCGTAATAACACTATTGGCGCCCAATGTTTCTCCGAGAAATGTCTGCCAAACCAAACATAACAAATCGGATGTAGATTCATAGTGAATTCAAACGACTTTACATGAGCAAATCCTGTCAGATCAAAATCGGGTAATGGACCATTTATCGATACTCTTACCATCTCATGACAAGGATGACCAAACCTCGCAAAATATCCGGCGCACTCGCCCATCCCAAGAAAACTTCCAAGATAACACGCGGTCATGTCTACGGAAATCATCTCGCTGATATTATACTTGGTGTTCCACAAACCGCCGTGTCCGTATTCGATGCAACTATTCTGGACATCTTCAAGGAACTCAGCGTGTATTAGTCTCCATGAATTTTTTTCTCTCGCGGCATGGGCAGCAATTGACGGGATTGTAAAACAATTAGTTAATAACTGCTCAGTATTTTCTGAATATTTCTGTGCGAGTTTTCTCATTTCTTCGTGAAGAGATTCTTTACGATATAATTCGCCGTTAGGTCTTACAAATTGATCATACTCGCCTTCTTCAGAACTTTTAAACAACCACACTGACACAGGGTCGTTTTTGCTTATTCGGCTCATAGCATCAAATATTCTACTCCAAAAGCTCTCTGACGAGTAATATCTCACAACACGATTTCGTGGAAATATTGTGACTGCATTGGTCCAAGCATGAGAATTGTGATCAATAATTTCAATTGGCGCTCCTTTTCCTTTATTCGCTGATTCATATAAAACCTCCCCGGTTAATGTTTTTACTACCATTGGAAATGTTAATTTACTTGATAACTCAGCGACATCGTTTATTGACGCTCCTGTATCCTTAACCGATTCGGCCCATTTATTTATTTTTTCACGTCGCAGATCAGTTAAACCGTTTCCACGCCTCGTATTTGTAAAATGTTCTATTACTCGCTCGGCTAAACAATTCAGCTTTGAAAATTTTATCGGGGTAAGATCATTAATGTTGTTTTTTTTTATCGGATAAATTCCATAAATGACCGCTGTTACAGGATACGCTAGAGCGTAATATGGTCCCACAATCCCAGTCAGCATTCCTGGTTTGGAATCTTTACTTAACAGAGCGGTTTTTCCACCAGCAAGGATAGGGTCACATTTGTCACGGATAATCCAAGTATCGTCATCTGAGTGCACAATAAACTTTATTCTGAAATGGTATTTCTGATTGAGGTAATCGATGATTGTTTTCGCTCGTGTATCGTTCATTGTAGCATCAATGACATCGTCGACATTGACCTCGTCAATGTTGCTTATAATTTTGAATGTGGACCACACGTGAGATGCTCCATCAATACGAAATTCGTTTTTGGCATCTCTGATAATATCAAACAGATCAGTCAGGGCTCGCCTTCGCGAATGAGGAGTTAATCTGTCAAGATCACAACTAGAAGCTTTCCGGGGTTTGATTGCAGATAATCTCTCAAACTCCTCCATCTTATATTTAAGACAAACATTTAAATAAGAAATTTTATATATATATATATATATATATATATATATATATATATATATATATATATATATATATATATATATATATATATATATATATATATATATATATATACATATATATCTATATATATATATATATATATATATATATATATATATATATATATATATATATATATAATGAATCATTGCAAGTCGTTCAAGATAGGGTCTGTGACTGTTTATAACAAATCATGCAGAAAAGAATTCTGCGGAGAACATTCCCAAAGCATCCGAAGGGGGGTTCAGGACGAATACCATGTCTGCAATGTGGTATTGGGGTCAGGGTAAAACACAATTATGCGCAAATTGGCGGGAGGGGGGGTAAGCGATACCGTGAACTTAAGCGATATTATAACAAAAAATAATAAAAATGATATGCTAAAATGTGAGCGCGATTATATAACTAAGTTCTCAGACAAATATAAATTAGACAAATGACATTGTTATATAAAATGAACCAGGAATTTGTCCGACACCCCATCATCAAGAATTACGAAGAGTCACGCGATGGCACAATTAGAAATTGCAGGTCGAAAAGAAAAGTTGGTTTTATTATTAATACTGGGTATCTAATGTTTAGTGCTGGTGAAAAAAAATTATCTCTGTCATCGTTTTGTGTTTGAGGTATTTAATGGAGTGATCGAAGATGATCTTGTGATCGATCATATAGATAATAATAAATTTAATAATTCTTTATCCAGTCTGAGAGTTGTGACACAACGTGAAAATTCTGCACGAGGTGGTACTGGTAAATTTTTAAAAAAAAAAATGAGCTGTCAGATCTCTCAACATAAGCACCGGTGAGAAAAAAATATTTAAGTCAATGGGCGCGGCTAGCAAGTATTTTGATATTCACTCGATGTCAGTCAAACGTATTGCAGAAAATATAATCAATTCAACGTTTTCATATAAATTTAATAGCTGGATTTTATTTCGTTATGCAGATGCAGATAACGGAGATAACTCTGCAGCGGCTGTGCAAAAGTCAAAGATGTAGTTATCCCCTTGACGTGTCAAGGTCATTACCTGTAAATATATTATCCAGCGAGCAGAACTGTATACAATTTTTTTTAAACACAGCCAATTGTATACACACTAGCAGCAGTCTATTTTCACCTTGCGTTTGATTGTCAGTCCAGGTAAATATTTCGTCAAGGAGATTGCACAACACATATAATTACCTGTAAAGGTAATATACATTATCCAGCAGCAGGCAGAACTGTATACAGTTTTTTTACAGCCAATTGTAACCGTCTTATTGTATACACACTAGCAGCAGTCTATTTTCGCATTAACACTTCCGCGTTTGATAAAATCAACAATTTTCAGTACAGGTAAAATGTTATTTTCACAAAATCTAATTCAGAACTTAAAATCTAATTCAGAACTTAAAATCTAGTTCACAACTTCAGCAGTTCAGAATTCAGCTGCAGCTCTGTCAATAGTTACCTATATGATGTTTTTTAAATCTTATATTCTCAGATGCGACCGTGGTGTAGTGGTTAGCTCAGCCGACTTTCATCCCTGACTTAACACTGCCTTCAGATCGAATCTCGTCACGGACATATGTCGACGGTGCCGATAAATATGGCTTTTATAAGTTGGGGGGGCCCCAGCAAAGGCCCTTCATGTACATATCCTCCTGCACGTTAAATCGTGGGGGTGACGTTTTATCTGGTATTCAACACTACCAACACAAACGCTAACCGATCCACCAATATGTGGCCGTGAGGTATTAAATATTCTCACCGCGATATCAAAATCAACCAAACCGCCTCACAAAGTCGTGCATGAGTATACCGCGAGTCGATTTAAACAGTTTCCTATCAAATAATGGTAGATATTTACGGAAGATCTTTTCTCAACAGAAAAGTGAAGCGCACTGATGTAGATTTATCAAAATATGCGACCAAAGATGAAATCGACAATCTTCTAACGTCAAGCGGGATAGACCCAGATGAGGTTGTTATTTTTCAGGACCGATACGGAAAACTAAAAACCAGCAATATCAAATGGCATGACATAGTTCGCAGGGTTCTTGGAGCTGTCCTGGATAACATTCCTGTGTTTACTGACAACGGAAAAATCAGAGACTCAAGTATATCGTTTACAACCATCAGAGATCAAATCGCAGCAAGTGTGACTAATGGCTTAAAAACTACCGGTGACACATTGACAGGTGAACTCAACATGAGCGGGAACAAAATAGTAGCTGTAACAACTCTAGCATCTGACAACGATGCCGCAAACAAACTATATGCTGACAACGTAGACAGTAAATTATCCACTTTGCGGGCCGAGTATGACGTTCACGTAAGAGCTTTTGCAAGATTTCGCAGAAACCATCGAAAACCCGCAGAAGAATTCTTCGGCTCTCCTCATACCGTTGACATAAAACTTTCTGATATCAAAACCAACATTGACACGATCAAACAAACACAGCAGGATATCAAAACCAACATTGACACGATCGAAAAAACACAGCATGATATCATAAGTGGGATTCCTGATATCGTTAACAAAACCAGTTTGATTAAAATCCCACCTGGAGTTACCCCCGGGCATTTTAACAACATAGTATACACGGTATCATCTGGATTCGCATCATGGTCTAAACAAAATAAAACTATCAAAGGAAATATTATTTAACCCTGCAGATCCAGATGAAAATGCAGATGATACAAGTGAAAATAACTTATCGGATTGATGCAGGTTAGATTGATATGGGTAAAAAAATGTGGATGAAAAATATTTTTTTTTTCTGTCTGTACGAGACCGACTCTACTTGCGATTTCATTTCCACGTACCTGACTTCATTTCCCAGTAATTTCATCAAGGGGATCTAACTCACGATCTGATATAATTTTTCTCAGCTGTCTTGCACGCGTACTAATTACCTTCCTGGCTTCGTATTCTTCGGATAACGCCAATCTAATTTTTTCGATTGCACGGCAGAGAGGGACAAATTCATCTAGTTGCTGTTCTTGTATTGTAGCCAGTGAATTATACAACGCTGTTTGGATTCTCTTTATAAATTTATACTGAGCAGGCAGAATATACCGACCTTCCAATTTAGCCTCATATAGTGCTTCAAAATCAGACATGATTTTTTCAGGATTTAACTCATCAGATATATTAATTTTGTTTTCTTGTAATTTTTTAATAGCAACAATTACACCATTGATATTTTCGTAGTTCATATTTATATAATTATATATTAAAAAAAAAAAACAGTTGTCTTGATGAGCGGTTATCAAATCATGGGTCTTGCACTGGCCCATGTGTCTCCACGAAGGTTCTTTCAGACTTTTTGTCCCGAGACTTTATCTTCGGAGATTTTTGTCTTACAGATCGTTTCTTGTCGATTCTCGGCATCCTTCGTGATCGTAGCCGCATTCTTTCTGAATGAGACCCATGTGACGTAGACGTAGAGCTTTCTGCATCCAAGGCAACTGTTTATTTTTTTTGGGGGGGGCGTATTCACAAACATACCTCCAGCGAATTCTCTAAGCGAAAGTGAGGCGAAATGTTAGAGTATTCAGAAGGTTGTCTGTGTATTTTCCATGTACATACCCCCGAATTAAATCCCAAGGGTGATAAAACGTCATCTACACGATTTAACGTGCAGGAGGATATGTACATGAAGAGCCTTTGCTGGGGCCCCCCAACTTATAAAAGCCATATTTATCGGCACCGTCGACATATGTCCGTGACGAGATTCGATCTGAAGGCAGTGTTAAGTCAGGGATGAAAGTCGGCTGAACTAACCACTACACCACGGTCGCATCTGAGAATATAAGATTTAAAAAACATCATATAGGTAACTATTGACAGAGCTGCAGCTGAATTCTGAACTGCTGAAGTTGTGAACTAGATTTTAAGTTCTGAATTAGATTTTAAGTTCTGAATTAGATTTTGTGAAAATAACATTTTACCTGTACTGACAATTGTTGATTTTATCAAACGCGGAAGTGTTAATGCGAAAATAGACTGCTGCTAGTGTGTATACAATAAGACGGTTACAATTGGCTGTAAAAAAAACTGTAAACAGTTCTCCCTGCTGCTGGATAATGTATATTACCTTTACAGGTAATGATATGTGTTGTGCAATGGACTGACAATCAAACGCAAGGTGAAAATAGACTGCTGCTAGTGTGTATACAATTGGCTGTGTGTAAAAAAAATTGTATACAGTTCTGCTCGCTGGATAATATATTTACAGGTAATGACCTTGACACGTCAAGGGGATAACTACATCTTTGACTTTTACACAGCCGCTGCAGAGTTATCTCCGTTATCTGCATCTGCATAACGAAATAAAATCCAGCTATTAAATTTATATGAAAACGTTGAATTGATTATATTTTCTGCAATACGTTTGACTGACACCGAGTGAATATCAAAATACTTGCTAGCCGCGCCCATTGACTTAAATATTTTTTTCTCACCGGTGCTTATGTTGAGAGATCTGACAACTCTGGTTTTTTTTACAAATTTACCAGTACCACCTCGTGCAGAATTTTTACGTTGTGTCACAACTCTCAGACTGGATAAAGAATTATTAAATTTATTATTATCTATATGATCGATCACAAGATCATCTTCGATCACTCCATTAAATACCTCAAACACAAAACGATGACAGAGATAAATTTTTTTCACCAGCACTAAACATTAGATACCCAGTATTAATAACAAAACTAACTTTTCTTTTCAACCTCCAATTTGTAATTGTGCCATCGCGTGACTCTTCGTAATTCTTGATGATGGGGTGTCGGACAAATTCCTGGTTCATTTTATATAACAATGTCATTTGTCTAATTTATATTTGTCTGAGAACTTAGTTATATAATCGCGCTCACATTTTAGCATATCATTTTTATTATTTTTTGTTATAATATCGCTTAAGTTCACGGTATCGCTTACCCCCCCCCCCGCCAATTTGCGCATAATTGTGTTTTACCCTGACCCCAATACCACATTGCAGACATGGTATTCGTCCTGAACCCCCCTTCGGATGCTTTGGGAATGTTCTCCGCAGAATTCTTTTCTGCATGATTTGTTATAAACAGTCACAGACCCTATCTTGAACGACTTGCAATGATTCATTATATATATATATATATATATATATATATATATATATATATATATATATATATATATATATATATATATATATATATATATATATATATATATATATATATATATATATAATATTTCTTATTTAAATGTTTGTCTTAAATATAAGATGGAGGAGTTTGAGAGATTATCTGCAATCAAACCCCGGAAAGCTTCTAGGTGTGATCTTGACAGATTAACTCCTCATTCGCGAAGGCGAGCCCTGACTGATCTGTTTGATATTATCAGAGATGCCAAAAACGAATTTCGTATTGATGGAGCATCTCACGTGTGGTCCACATTCAAAATTATAAGCAACATTGACGAGGTCGATGTCGACGATGTCATTGATGCTACAATGAACGATACACGAGCGAAAACAATCATCGATTACCTCAATCAGAAATACCATTTCAGAATAAAGTTTATTGTGCACTCAGATGACGATACTTGGATTATCCGTGACAAACGTGACCCTATCCTTGCTGGTGGAAAAACCGCTCTGTTAAGTAAAGATTCCAAACCAGGAATGCTGACTGGGATTGACAGACCATATTACGCTCTAGCGCATCCTGTAACAGCGGTCATTTATGGAATTTATCCGATAAAAAAAAAAAACAACATTAATGATCTTACCCCGATAAAATTTTCAAAGCTGAATTGTTTAGCCGAGCGAGTAATAGAACATTTTACAAATACGAGGCGTGGAAACGGTTTAACTGATCTGCGACGTGAAAAATTAAATAAATGGGCCGAATCGGTTAAGGATACAGGAGCGTTAATAAACGATGTCGCTGAGTTATCAAGTAAATTAACATTTCCAATGGTAGTAAAAACATTAACCGGGGAAGTTTTATATGAATCAGCGAATAAAGGAAAAGGAGCGCCAATTGAAATTATTGATCACAATTCTCATGCTTGGACCAATGCAGTCACAATAGTTCCACGAAATCGTGTTGTGAGATATTACTCGTCAGAGAGCTTTTGGAGTAGAATATTTGATGCTATGAGCCGAATAAGCAAAAACGACCCTGTGTCAGTGTGGTTGTTTAAAAGTTCTGAAGAAGGCGAGTATGATCAATTTGTAAGACCTAACGGCGAATTATATCGTAAAGAATCTCTTCACGAAGAAATGAGAAAACTCGCACAGAAATATTCAGAAAATACTGAGCAGTTATTAACTAATTGTTTTACAATCCCGTCAATTGCTGCCCATGCCGCGAGAGAAAAAAATTCATGGAGACTAATACACGCTGAGTTCCTTGAAGATGTCCAGAATAGTTGTATCGAATACGGACACGGCGGTTTGTGGAACACCAAGTATAATATCAGCGAGATGATTTCCGTAGACATGACATGACATGTTATCTTGGAAGTTTTCTTGGGATGGGCGAGTGCGCCGGATATTTTGCGAGGTTTGGTCATCCTTGTCATGAGATGGTAAGAGTATCGATAAATGGTCCATTACCCGATTTTGATCTGACAGGATTTGCTCATGTAAAGTCGTTTGAATTCACTATGAATCTACATCCGATTTGTTATGTTTGGTTTGGCAGACATTTCTCGGAGAAACATTGGGCGCCAATAGTGTTATTACGATATATGCTTGACAATAAAATACTGATATCGTTGACGGTCACTGAAGCAATTATATCGTACCGAAAACAGACTTCGGTTTGGTTACCAACACCGGAGCGTATCAGTCTCGAAGAATGAAAACAGGAATATCCGGACCTGTCCACGGATGTCATTGTTGATATTCTTAAGATTAAACTCAGCAACAATGAAAAAACCACAAAAGATCTCGGTAGAAGAATAATCGGTAAATTTACTCAAGGTGGTGCATATAATCATAAACGGCATCACTCACGATTGATTATGGATGATGCTGAATTAGATTTTATAAATAATGATGCCACTGCGAGAAATATACTTTGTAATCGGGAAGACGCTTACTTGTCTGACGGAACAAAGTTGGGTACAATTGTTAGTTACATCAATGGAGAATCACCTCAGTACACCCATTTACGATCTTCAATGCTCGCTTATGTTTCTATAAATTTAGTATCGATGATAAATAGATTTCCTGACACTGCAGTTAGAGTTGCTACGGATTCATTTTATATCGATAACAAATATTCAGAATTACTGACTCGTTTCACAAGCAATGACGAATCATGGAGTTAGTGGAGAATAAAAAAGGAAATGTTACATTGCTATTGTGAATCCGCTGATGCTGCGGTTAAAGATAGTTATTGTAAATCAGAATTATCAGAAATGTCGAATGCACCATCTCTGTATGATCCAGTATCCAGACACAAAACCGTTTATTTGAAAGGGGCGGGAGAATCTGGAATGGGAGAGAAATACATTCCAAAGGTTATTATCTGGGATGAAATATGTACGGTACCGTTAGAAACATTAAAAACATTTCTCGGTTGGTCATTAACAAAAAATACAGCAGTGGTTATGTGCGGCGATCATGGTCAGCCACCTCTGTTTGTTGGACCATCTCCACACGATTGGTTGCAGAATTGTGTTGATTATTATTCGGAGATAACTGATGATCACAGATCTCTTGATGCCGAATTAAAGGAATTAAAAAAGATAATCAGACTATAACCGAAAAATATTCAGTGCGAAATTATGCGCGAAGTGATTTCAGAAATTTCCTTGAACGACGTTTGGAAAACGTGAAGACCAAACGATTTGATAGTGGCAAGTAGAAAGATAATCAGAGACACACTTCAACAATAGTTATTTCAATTACACAATAAAAAGTTTCCAACACTGCCAGTGCCATTGTGTTATAAACCAGCTGATACGCGGTTACAGAATATTGACGTTGATATACCAGGACAGTCAGGGAAACAGAATTTAGTATTAAATGATGTTGTTGCAGTTGATGTCAATGTTGTTGAAGGTGCCCTGCGCGCTGATAAATCCCCGTGGACGCTAGGATACGCAATGATGATTCATTCATCTCAGGGACTAACTATCTCTGATACAGTTGTTTGGATCATTGATGATCGAATCGAGTGGTCAAACTTAGTTTACTTGTCTGTGTCCAAAGTCAGAAGAATATCTCAACTGCGAAGGATTGTCTTGGATGAGTCAATGGCTGATGAAATTAATAATGAAAACAACAGTGATATAATCAGAAAAAAAATTAGCCGGTTATAAACAAAGTGACAAAAAAAATAATCGAGAATTTGACCTTAATGTTGAATTTATCATGACACTGAAACAACAGCAGAATAATCGCTGTGCAAGCTGTAATTCTATAATGTTGTGGCAGTATTCGAGTAATAATCCAAGACAATTCACCGTAGATAGAAAAGATAATCGTCTTGGTCGTACACGCGAAAATATGATGCTGACCTGTCTTGAGTGTAATCGAAGTCGTGGTGCTAGCTAAGTGATTTGGGTGGTAATTGTGTATCCTCGGGAATTACTTGTAATTGTTCACGTGTAAACCCACGTTGAGGAGCAGTTGAATCCAACCTGTAGATTGGTGGTCTACCAGTAGATCTAGTTATGTTAGATATATTATGTGTAGTGATGCTCCACATAGGATCAGTCGCTCATTTTTTAACACCTTCAAGTTCACCTGGTTCATATAAATATCTTATAGTGACATCACCCAGTATCGGCTGTGCTGAAAAATCACGTCGTACGGGTATATGTTTTTTGGTAATTGCGTTCATAGGTTTCATATTGGTTGTTCGAGTAATTTCATTATTTAATGCAGCTATCACACTTGGCAACCTTGCGACCCATTCGCGTGATCTCTTGTGCTGAATGAATTCCTTCGCGTACTAATATCCAAATAACCGCTCAGCAAGTGTTCGATTAAATCGTTCAACAATTGCCTGATCACGATAAATTTCAGTATACCCTCGTCTGATGGTGACGTTATTTTGTTTCATCAGCGATGATGCTGCACCCGGAAATTCTTTGCCAGGATCAGCTTGTAATAGATTTGGCCATTGTAGAGGTCCTCGTTGATAAATCCGCTTAAACGCATCGGTAACCTCAGATGTTGTTTTAGTCGTTAACGGTTCCGCATCTTTGTATCTACTTGCAACATCAACAACAGTTAACGCGTATTTGTATGTGTTTTGACGTCTTCGGATTTTAATGGTATCATGTGGCAAAAATAATATATCAGCCTGGTGAACTTCATTAGGAACACTGACATTGAAATGCGCAAAGTGAATTTGTTTAGGCGGTGGTAGATACATTTGCCATATTGCCTGTTTGGATAACCAATTTTTAGCAGTATCGCGCGTAAGCTTTGTTGCTTCAGCGAGTTTACTAATTGCTGCGCTACCCCTCCAATATCCTTTTGGGGAATAATAAATCGACTCCATTTATAATTAATTACCAGCACCTAATGCTAATTTACCTTTCATTGCGGATTTTATTAACCAGCTAGCTAATTTTTCCTTGAGAGATTTATCAGTGATGGAATTTAACGCGTGAATTAAGCTACATCATCAGCATTACACGCTTTTTCAATAGCGTTTATCGGATACTCACCTGGTTTTGGTTGATCCTGGTCATCAAGTCTGATATCAAGTCTGGTTAAAGGGCCACAGTAACTATATCCTAGATGTTTTTCTCCTGGGTATTTAGCCCACGGAGTCCCGGGTAGTTTTCTTAATTTTGCTGCAATATCACCTCCGAGTTCCTTTTTTTTTACTTGATTTTGATTTTTCACCTGACTTGCCAGTGGAGATAAATTTAAATTTCTTTGTACCGCATCGCTCACACTTGCCCGTAACCGCAGATCTGTTATTTTTTGTCGTAATGTTTGTTAGATCACTTGTTGGCGTGCGCGCCCTGCATTTCACACAACATAAATTCATATTCTTGTTATATATTTTCTAATGGAAATCACTGACTTTTCTGCAACAAGAAAACGAGAACCAGTTAAGCATCACACAGCGCTACCAAATTCTGTTCGTATGATTATTATAGGTCCATCTGGAAGTGGTATGACGCAGTTGTTACTTAATTAATAATGAAATGGATGAAATGGGATAAATTATATATGGTAGCACCATCTGTAGACGATCAACGGTGCTATGAAGTGTTAAAAGATTATAATGAAAACTGAAAATCGTTACGTGCAGATGATGTTGTTGAATTTAGAACTGACATTAATGAAGACCCAGGTATTGATTCCATTGACGGGTCAATTAACAATTTAGTTGTTTACGATGATGTAATATTGGATAAACAATCAAATCCTGCCAAGATATTTTCCAGAGGTAGATACAAAAACACAGATATAATTTATGTAACCCATCGGTATACACAGATATCTAAAGTGATCAGGGATAACTGTAATATTCTTACTGTCTTTAACGGAGTTGATACTCAAACGTTACGAAATATTCATCAGACCTGGTGTAGTGGTGATATGGACATAAATAAATTTAAAAATTTCTTTAGTCGTGCTAAAATAACCCCGCACGGATTTATAACAATAAATCTACACGATCCTCGAACACGGTGTCGAATCGGGTTAGATAAAAAAAATTTAATTGAGCAGCAGGGACGGCGACTCTCTCAACGCCTCACCGACAATCGCGCCTTTTTATACGATTTTTGCGATCCCCCTGGAAGTCTTAATTTGCGAAAATACTGGTGAACAAATTAGAGGTTGTTCGCCCTCCCTGCTGATATTTTTAATGCAATATCATGTGTTCTCCAATGAGTAAAACTGTTTTAGTCTGCAGTTGTCACAAAATTAGGCAAAGCATGAAATCTGTTATGGAATGTGATAGGCGAGATCACTGAATGTGTTGCCAAGTAAATGTTTACTCTCTCTCTCTCTCTCTCTCTCTCTCTCTCTCTCTCTCTCTCTCATGGGGGTGGGGGTGGCCGAGTGGTCTAAAGCGTTCTCCGTTACGGATCACTGCCATCTCACCTCTGTCTGCGTGGGTTCGAGTCTAGGATTCGGCCAGTGTGGGTATGTGAGAAAGCCTGCCAGTAGCTTCTAGTGGGTCCGCGGTTCTTCCCGGTTTTTTTCCGGATTCTTCCTCCAACATTAATACTGTCCGCCCTGCATAGCCTATTGAGTGCTGAAAAATGGCGTTAAACCCCAAAACAACAACAACAACAACCCTCACTCACAAAGCCTGTATGTTAAATTTGTCGGTTACGAGGCACAATTACTGTAGCGTATTTAATGCATTGTTCTTGTTGTTCATAAACCTATGCTAATGTTCTAAAATTCGATTATTGTGTACTAAATACAAAAGTATCCAAATGGTCGCCCCCGCCCTATCTCCCTCTCTTTCTTGCCCTCTCCCTCTCCTTCCCTCCCTCTCCCACCCTCTCTCTCTCCCTCTCCCTCCCTCCCTCTCCCTCCTTCTCCCCCCCTCTCTCTCTCTCTCTCTCTGTCACCGCTCCGCTAACTTAATTGGTTAGAACATCCGTCTGGGATACGGGGTTTGCGGTTCGAATACCTGCCGAGTCATACCAACAACTTATACAAATGGTACTTGCAGATGTCACGCTTCGTGCTCAGAATTAAGAGTTCAGTGCTAGGAATCGTCTGCCTGGTGTCAGGTTAATGCGAGTGATTGGGACAAGATGCTATATGTCTTCGGCATGATTCCAGTGATAGACATTACTAAAAGCTACCACACTGCAGACATCGTAGCGATATGACTGAAACACTGTTAAAGCTACGTTAAAAATCCAAAATTATCTCATATTGTAGTTAGATGTGTGCAGTGACCATGAACGCTCGACACTAGCTTTCACCTGTAGCTCAGTTTCCCTGACACTTATACATGTATGGTTATTCAATATTTTGTGCCCATTCACATTTATAAATTATATTAACATCAATTAAAAGCGAATTATGGGAGCAATTGCCTACTGTTTTTGTTTAACTGGATATACGACTGTTTGTATTATGTATGATACAGACGGAGCAGAAAAGATAAATCAGCAACATTTCATTAGGGTGTTTCTTACCATCTAAATTTGATCCAACTGTAATCACTATAGAAAACAAAAACGTTTCATTTTTATTGTGTATATATATATATATATATATATATATATATATATATATATATATATATATATATATATATATATATATATATATATATATATCTATATATATATATTACTCGTGTCCTCCTTGGTACGTCTACAGATTGCCAATTTCATTAGTCTGGTTTCATACAAATGTTCAACAATACACGTATCAAATGATATGTAGTCAGCCTTGCTAGCTAGAGTAGGTTTTGTCTTAAAGTATTGTCTGATGCGATATGTGTTATGTGTGTGAAATGTATTTTTGTATGTGCATTTTGCAATTTGATTATTTCTGGCCGTACAATGTCATGTCAAAGATAACGTTTCAAAACCCCGAGCAACGTTGAGTTGCGGCTATTAGTATTTATAAAATGTTGATTTAAAAAAAAATGAATTATCAACAGCCTTGTTTGTAATTACCTCTAGTTATGCGTGTCGTAGGCGGAAGTCAGAAAACAACTTTATTATGTCAAAAATTCAAGACATCTTTTACAATTTATGCGCATTTCTCTCCGCCCACACACTCTATGTACCTATGTTATACGGAAGCTGGGGACAAATGTATGGCTTTATTTACGCCTCTCGACATGTGATCAATCATTCGTTATGTAAGCATATATCCATCAGATTATTCAAAGTGGTCCAAGCAAACGTGGTACTGCAACCGTTGTAGGGGTGCCGTTGATACTTAGAACTTTCTGCATTGAGTATTTTTGACGTTATCATGAAATAAGTCATACCATAGACATTACTGAGTTTATTTAGTCATAAGTAGACTTCAGTATATATATATATATATATATATATATATATATATATCTATATATATATATATATATATATATATATATATATATATATATATATATATATATATATATATATATATATATATATATATATTTCATCATTAGAGTAATCTCAGTAGAATTGTTTACATAGGTTGTGTACTTGTAGACGAGCGTAGTGTGGGTGGTGTCGATATACCAGCTCGTATACGATTTGTGATAGTGCTAAGTTTGTTATATATAATTTCACAGTACATTCTGTAGTAGTCAGCGTGACAGGTAACCATTAAGATTGATATATGGGCTAGGCTCTCAATAGATGATCCGGTTTGTTTCGGGCAAGAACTGGATTATAGTTAGAGTCTGCTCGAAAACTATCATATACATGCAAGAGGCCAATCGAAAGGAAAGGTCAATAGAGGAAAATGAAAAGAGTTGAGACAAACGAAAGAAAATATTTGGAAAAATTGGATCATTTGAAACAGGTGTCATAAAGTTATAACTCCCAGAATAATTATTCATAGGGAGGATTGTTCAGATTTATATGGGAGGATAACATTTTTGGCGGTTAAAGCGAGAGAGTGGCGTTATCAACCGGAATTCAGGCTTCTAAGAAAAATTCCTCTTCCGAAATTTACCAGTGAAAACGTCTGAGACAAACCAGAACTTGGCTCCGAGAATTTATAAACATGCTTGATACTTTAAATGGTCTAAGGAACGGGTTGCCGAATGGAAGGGATACGAAAGGAAAGATATAATTTGACTTCACATAAAGGTTTCAGAGTCGAAAAAAGCAACATGCGGCTAGGCTGAATTGCATACGGTATAAGTTCATTGATGTAATTTTGTAGTCATTTGCTGAATTCATTCTTTTTAAGTTCACGTATTATTTTTTCATTGAGTTTAGAGGGAAGTGTTTGAATGCATAATGTCGCAAATGCTATACAACTCTTGTATTACATGAATGAGTTCGGATTCAGTTGGTTTTTTTTTTAAATTTATCTAATAGGAATCATGCATCATAAATATTTCATTCATTTCATCTGATAGGAATTGTAATAAATACAGTATCTGTCTTTTTATGATTTTTCTTAGTCTGTATCAGAAGGTGAACTGACCTTAGCGTATCCTGTTAAATTAAGGTAGCTGATACCTGACAAAACGAGTGGGAATATTGTTGATCCCAAGAGAAGAAAACCTGACACGAATTTAGGTTCGGTAATATATTTTATATTTGAAGGCAAAAAAGCTTTATACCTGCAATGCACAGTGGACGAAAGCACAGTCTTCCGCCAAGATGGTCCATGAACCGAAAAGGCTTGTGGAGAGAAAGAGAAAGAAAAGAAATACGGCATCGGATACCATTGAGCAACGGTGAGTCGTAAAAGACCGGAAGAACCAGATCATGATGACATGTCGGAAATTTCAATTCGATCAGTCACTTGATTATATGACGAAATATGTTCGTTCAGTATAAAATAATGACTAATTGAATTTCGCATAAATTTTGTAACTATATTTCTAAGAGAAATTGACTCATTCAGATTTCATGTTCAATTTGTTCAATTTAATTGTGTTTATATAACTGATTGAATTGTAATATTTTACGTTCTGTGGATAGTGTTTTTCTATTATGTATTTATGTTCAGATCTCTGATATTCCATCCATTAATGTAATGTTTTATGTTATTGTTTCCTCGATCTGGGCTATAATACCGTGCTTCATCATCCACTAGATGAACATAACCAAGAGCTATAGAAAGTAGGGATTTTACATTACCAACCCCTTCTGACACGAGTCTTCTTCTATTTTCTTCGTGTTCTTAAACCTAGCTTGGCTTTGTGAAGATGTTATACCCATTTCTGTCTGTAACCATATGTTGAAGAGAAATAATAAATACACCAAGAAGGAAACAACATCAATCAACCGATAAAAAAGCAGCATGATTGCCAACTCAAGCATGTTAAATCAAAATTCCGTATGCCCAAATCCATAAAATGACTCAGACTTTTCCTGGAAGTGCTAAATTTGTATCTCAGACGTGCATTGTATTCGACAAAATAGATAATAACATTGGCCCAAAAGTTACTATATGTACAAGTGGTCTCCCGGTGATTCGGGTTGTAGTAGTGGCAAAAATATAGTGTGCTGAACATAAAGTATTTGCACATGAAATGTATCTTTCCTCACTATTATTTTATATTTATAATATATGACTTCAATATAATATATAAGCAAGATATTGATAAAGTTACCGTTGGACGATGCAACAATTTCTTAGAAGTAAAATAATTTTAATCTGCATTGTTTACAGGCGGCCGAACTCAAATATTAAATTTTGCGACACATTTGCATACACCCTTCATGTTGCTAGTACTTTAATTATGTTTGAGTATAGCGCGTGATCTGTGTGCATGTCGTCCAAGGGCAATAACCAAAAACGTAACGATACACAAGTGCGATCAACAAATTCCATATATTCGGATATGCTATAATGAAACTTAGATTTAAGAAGAAGAAGAAAAAAAAGGAACAAATTACAGACTGAGAAAAGTGTATCAAGCATCCTTTATCACATCAACAGAAGCATAAAGCAAGGAAATATATTAAAAAATAGAAAATGGAAGCAAGGGCACTTTCATCTAAACTTTGAACTTGGACTTAGGTTAAAAAATGAAAGCAATTTCCAAAATAAGAAATGTTTTAGTGGATCGTCAAAAATATTCTCATCCATAATACTGATTCAGGTCTAGGTCACTATTATTTGATTAAGCTAACGTACCGAATAACGACGCTGACAAAGGAAAGTTGCCTCCCTTGGAGTTTAAAGTCCCACACCAAGAGCTGATCCAAAAGGAATAGAGATGTACTCAGTTCAAGTCACTCACCCGCTCCGCCCCCGCCCCCAGGAAAAGAGCGCTAAAATACTGGAGCCTTTACTTGGAGTACATTTTCCTTACTCTTAAAAGTTTCAAATTATGTTATGGAAACGCTTAAGATGTGGAACCTTCCAGGGCGTCTACCTCCCCCGATCTGAAGGGAGAGGGGAAGAGGGGGGCGGTACCACAGACATATTGCCCACTTGTTTGTGTCTACTCCAAACGACAGTTATGAATATGTCACTTGACAGACATTGAATCAAGGTGATTCAAGTCCATTTAACTGGAAGCGACAAAATATACATAAACATCGCATTACAACATTTAAAAGCTTCTGTTAAAGATACTAACAGCAGCGTCAAACATACAAAAACGAAATTCTCGTTTTGCATATTATTTGGACTACTTTTGAATAATTCATAAATTTGCCTAAAACGTTCAAAATTAACTGAGAATGGCCTAACTGGTGTTGTTATTGACGGAAAATGAAAGTTCGTTTCCATCCATTTTAAGACCCATACTCCTTGGCCGTAACATTAACATAATTTTCAAAAGATTGGCTTTTAAAGATACGTACACTTATTACTATAACACATATTTCTTTTGGAAACATCAGTCTTGTTTCATATTTAATTTCATTCAACCATATATCGTCCCATGTGTATCTATAATAACAGCTGCAATATAAGTGAGAGATGTGAAATTTAATCCTTTATATAATATATCCAACATTATAATGTATCCAAGGGTTTAATACTTACAATGAGAAACTTTTTAATTTACCGACATTTGTTGGCATGGACAGATGATTTCACCGTTACTAGGACTATTAGAGTTATGGTAGGAAACAACAATCGTAATTTTTGGCCAACTCGCTTAAGGTGTACCTTAGGACTTAGTATTGGTTTTCGTTCTATTATTGTTGTCAATGACATGGCTTTTGAATTTAAAAAAAAAAAACAATTGGGGAAATATAATGCACATAATAGGTACAAGCTTTTGAAAGGAACCGAAGTAGGAAAATAATAAACTTTTCGCTTCATTGACCATCCGATAGCAACCTAATATAAAACCCTGTTTGACAATACAATGTTGCGAACATTTTCTGCAAAAATCAAATTTTAATACAGCATGGCAATCAACAAGAATGACGAAATGTGTAATTTGTTTCTGTTTTAAATGTCTTATCGCCCTATAAATCCACACTTTTTATCTTACAAGTTTTTTTAATGTTGAATCAGGAAGAAAAAAAAGAGAAAACAATTCGAGGCTTCCACCATTAACCAAGATTTTTTTTCTTTCAACAACTGAAACTTTTATATATACAATTTTATTCCGGATATTTATGATTCATTTTAGAATGTTGTTAATCATTTTTCTTGTTAGCATGTTATTTTATATACCTCTTATATAGTGCGTGTTGTTTACCTCTGGCATGCTGTGCGGGAAAAAAGCAAATATAATGAAGCAATTGGAAATGCATAATATTTATGTGCGGTTATTCATTCTCTTCTGAGATCAATAGTGCAGCAAATGCTATAAAAGAAAAGATGACCATAAACAAAATCTGAGCAAAACTGCAAACCTTATAGTAAACACTTTTATTTTCTTTAAGTCTACATCACTATGCATTAGGTCGTTGAATTCTTGCCTTAAACATATATATCGCGATCTCTTATTTGTACACAGTGTATTTCATGGCTGCGCAAGAAGAAAGTATGTTTGTATTTAAATATATTATTACCTCATAAATAGAACACAAATGTTCTATTTTGAATATACTTTTGTGAAGTATTAATTATATATAACGTGGAAAGTCAGTACAATAAATATCAACGTTTTGGACACCTTCTGCAAGATCTTCTTCTATGACAAACAACAGTGACCAAGTGTGATGTCTTCATCAATTCGACATATTAGCATTGATAACAATATGAGGGTAGATATATAAGATAGGGAGAGAGATAGATATAGATAATACAGATAATATAGATTATATATATATATATATATATATATATATATATATATATATATATATATATATATATGTATATATATACAGAGAGAGAGAGAGAGAGAGAGAGAGAGAGAGAGACAGAGAGAGACAGAGAGACAGATAAAGAGAGAGATGAGATGAGAGAGGTAGAGATGAGAGATAGAAACGAGAGATAGTGATGGAGATAAGAGATAGATGGGAGAGAGATGATAGAGGGATATGAGAGAGATATATGTAAGAGAGAGATATGAGAGAGAGATGAGCGAGAGATAGAGAGACGAGAGAGATAGAGAGACATGTAGAGAGATAGATAGATAGAGATGAGTCTGTGTATATATATATATATATATATATATATATATATATATATATATATATATATATATATATATATATATATACGGAGACAGACAGGCAGATGCAGACAGACAAAGACAGAGAGAATCTCGTTATAAGACGATTTTAATCATGCTGTTTAACTACATCAATTAAATTTTCCCACGGGTTCATCAATGACTCATTCAAACTCCTGTGCCTCCAACTACATCATGTTATCAATAGTAATTACAGCTATTGTTCTAAGGCAAAACCAGATTATTTCTTTCCTTATTCTGTGACAGCGATAGTTGTACAAATCCAATAATTTTTCCAAAATACCGCGATATCTTAGATTCTTAGTGTATTTAGGATTACATAATTGCATCGGTTAAGAAAATTTTAAATACCCTATTTACAAGCTATTCAATTTGGATGAGATCATGTTGCAAGAAAATTAAGGCGTAAAACAGAAGTGGAAAAAAAATTGACATATATGATTGCATGAATTAATTTTGTCAAGTCTAACACGATCACTTTGAAAAGGTAGGTTTGTTTCAGCGTTAAATGCCCACATAAAGCTGCGTTTCCTGAAAGAAGCACTTATGGTGCAGAGCATTCTCAAGATCTACTACGAATGAATGATCGCAAGGATAATAATAATAATAATAATAATAATAATAATAATAATAACAGGTAAGTACCGGTATCGTTTTCTTTTCTAATGACGCACTATTGCTAACATTATCGAATGTAAACCATGACCAATAAAATATGAACTTTATCATGTTGAAAAGATGTCTGACTGTTTCGTCGAGACTTTATTTCCTGCATGACGCTAAACCAATTTCATTTTGATCAATAAGAACAACCTTTCAATTTTTATTAACGCGGAGATGAATTTATCCTGATATACAAAAGCATGCGTATTAGTCTCACTTACAATCTGATCTCCATTCTGTCGAATTAAACTGAGTTGTGACGACCATCAAATAAGCTAGCTAACCTTGACATATTTATGTATATGTCAGGATCGCCTTATAAGGAAAATCTGCATTTGTTCTGAATTATGTTAGATTCGTTAATTATCACGTTGTTTGAGAAAATATCTTAACAATTCCTGCCTCATTTTTATAAATGTGTTTTGATAGAATTCGTAACTCGAAAACGTTTATGTAATGTCATTACGCCTCATATAAAAAGACAACTTTAGAATGATTATGAAATATAGAAACAACCCTGCCGTGAATTGGTCATTGTATTACGGTAAAACTCGCAGTTACTTCCTTTTAAAACCTTGATAAACTGTTTGCAATTAGCAGTACTGTCACCGGTCGGCTTAGGCGTAAGGCCGGAAACCTGACATTATAATACCTCACTGATACAACCACATACCGTTTTCAAAGAGACCACCGATTTCCAATCAACACTAAAATAGCACCGTGTAACAATTTTGTTTTTTGTGCCTGGATTGTATGTGTTTTGTTTCTAACTGAGCATGCCTCAAAAGTATAAAAAATGGTTAATATTTGTGAGCAAAACCGTGATATTTTGAAATTTACTCATTTTCCAGATCCTTCCAGAGAGATTCTGGGTTGAGTCAACTTGGAGTAACTTCTGGAACTTTTCAATAATATAAATATTAATATCAATAGAGGGGTCATAAATCCATCAGTTCAGTTTAGTTCCAGCTGCCTAAGTGAATACATATCTGCATTTTTCTGCGATTGCCTCAATCCGACAGTTATGAAGACAAGAGCGAACACGTACTGCTCAGATGTGTGAGACCTACAAGGAATATATCGGCATACCTGTTGGTGTTCGTGACAAACACTAGGTACCTCATTTAACCTGCGAGCACTACAAACAAACTCTGAAAGGTACCATCGATAGTTCTTACTATGAATTGTATGCTATAATGGTGGATAAAAGTTTTCAAATTGTAAATCATTTTAATTTTTAAATGTTTTAAATGTTTAATAATTTTCAATTATATATGTCATAATTGAAAAGAGCTGAGATACTCTCTTGCACATTAGTCATGGGTGGAATAAATGTAAGTTTATAGGATGGTACAGAGAGGAAAAGAGTGCCATGAAGTTTGCTATCCCAATCAATTTTTACTTCTGTATGGTGGACCTTCCTAACGTCGTACTGGCAAGACTGTAACTGCTATCACGTATCTGGACCTTGCTTTATCAACTGGTCCGCTCCCACACTGCCCTGTGTTCCCTTATCCACTCTTCATGAGAAAGATAAAACATCTTTAGAATTGATCAGCATGTCAGAGAGCGAGGCAGACGTTGTAGATCCAAATGGCGATTTGAGAGGTCAAGCTGAGGAGAAAAGCCCATAATACCTCGATCCAGAAAGACCTCAACAACTTGATCAGAGATCTTAGTCTCACCAAATCCAGTGCTCAAACAGTGGAATTGTTTGGAAGAAATTGTGCAAGTCGAAGACCAGAAAAAGAGTCACCAAGCTTTCTGCATTTTCTTCACCGTCAAAATGGGATCTGCTTCTGCCACAATGTGACGAGTCTGTTCGAGGCAATATGATTCGCCAGTAACCATAATGATTGGTGTTTCTTCATGGACAGCTCATCCAAGAGCCTCAATGCCGTGCTGCTCCGTGCTGTTCCACAAAAAGAACAAGTACCCGTCTATTTCCCTAGCTAACTATGTGCACCTCAAAGAGGATTACAACATCATCAAGACCTTGTTGGACGCCTTGAATTATGATGGATACGACTGGGAGGTCATCGGACACCTTAGATTTGTGGCATTCCTGATGGGTCTCTAATGTGGTTATACCAAATTCCCACGCTATATTTGTCTTTGGGACAGCAGGGTCACTAAGGCATACTACCACAGGCGGGACTTGCCACAGCGGACCGAGATTTCTGTGGGGAGGAAAATCGTCAAGTGGGAGCCACTCGTGGACACCCGGAAGGTGCTAATGCCACAAATGCCAGGTTTTCTGTGTAGATGCCATCATTAGTATCCAATAGTAGTATATAGGGATGATCTAGGGACTAGGGGAATTCATGTTAAATGAGTGAGTTGTACCCTGGGGACTATGTAAAATTTAAAATTAGTGAAAAAAGCTTGTACCCTAGGGACAATGGGAATTAACATTAAGGAATAGTTCGTGGGACTTTTTTAGGGACAATGGGAATTAACATGGGAATCTATTTTGGGTTAGTCTAGGGACAAGGGAAATTTAACATGGGAATACATCGTGGGACTGTCTAAGGACAAGGGGAATTGAACAGGGGATTTTAAAAAAAATAAATAAAAGGGTAGGCAATTGAAAGTCGATCTCTTTTCGAGAAATGTGGGTGGCCCTGAAAAGGGCCTTTGAGTTTCTTCTTCTTCTTCTTCTTCTTCTTCTTCTTTTATTTCCTCCACTTCTTCATCCATCCCCTTATCTTTTCTAATAATCCTTTCTTCTTCTTCTTTATATCTGACTCCGGTAACCAATCAGGATGGCCCAACTCTCTAAACTTCGCCTGTATCTTCATCCAATTGTTGTTAAGCCTCTCAAACTCTTCCTTTTTCTTTTTGTTTTCCTCATCTTTTCTTTCTTTCCTCCATCTCTCTTTAATCTTCTCTACTTCTTCCTCTATTACTTTTCTCATCAGATCTTCCCCTTTCTTCATCTTGTCCAGCCCCCATTTTACATTCCTCCACTCTGTCCAGTACACTATCTTTTCTAGGAAGCACCGGACTTGGATGACATGATCCAGTGCTTCCTTCAAACTTCCCACTCTGAAGTAAGGTGGGTTAATGAAGCCTCTTGACTTATTGACTTCTTCTTCTATCATCCCTGCTATGATATCTCTTGCTGTCTTTAGGCCTTGAACTTGACTGGTTACCATGTCTTTCATATCTCCATGCCTCCATTCCTCTTCTATTCTTCCTACAACATATTCTACATCCATTATCCAAAAATAGATGTCTCTCAATAGATTAAATAAAACTGATACTTGAGTCATTTTATCTCAATTATTCCTTAGAATGGTTCGAACATCAAACTTTGTGGGTTTTTATAGTTAAAGCGCGGATTTGATGGAAAACATCCCCTAAAACAGAATTGATATTACCTAGATCATGACCAAACAACGCGCGGACGTGAACGAAAACATCCCCCTACTTTTCTCATTTCATATAATATACTATCCACATAAGTTGAAGCAGCAATAAACAAATCCCTAATTACTATTTACCCACGCAAAACATTAAAATTAAACCCAAATCTACTATCCACACAAACTTACGTGAGCGCTAACAAACAAACAAACACACACACACACACACACACACACACACACACACACACACACACCAATAAAAAAGAGCCAGTGCTTATATTCACACTACTCTACATACACACACTGGCAAATCGATTGTTATTTCTTTTCTAGAGTATTGGGTAGCCCTGAAAAGGGCTGTTGGTTTTTTTTGAACTCCATGGCACCTGGTTAATGATGGCACTTCCAGGTCTGGCACCACACACACATATTCTTCCCCAGTCACTTTTCACTCTTTTTGGGGGGAGAGCAGAGGCGAGATAAGTGGCTTCAGAACCCCAGTCTTCTGTCTCTGGGATTCTGAAATTTCTTCTCTCTTCTTCCTCTTCTTTGTTTCTTCTCTCCTCCTCTTCTTTGTTTCTTCTCTCCTCCTCTTTCATCCTACCCGTTTCTACGAGGGCCTCTGCAGCCAGCTCATTCACTATGTGCCTGGCATATTCCAGGTGCACATGAAGTTCAAGCAGTTTAGCTAGTCTGGTGTTCATTCTCTTGATCAATCAACAAGTGTAGCTAGACTGCCGAACGATTTTTAATTTATACTAAAAGCGCGGACGTGAAGGAAAACATCCCCCCAAAACAAACTTGATCTTACCTACATCACAACCAAACAACGCGCGGACCTAAAAGAAACACTCACTTTTTTATACTACCCATCATTATTCTAAAAAAATTCATTAAATCAATAATATGCTATCCACATACGCAAAGCAATCAAATCAAACCCCAAATCTATTCTCCCCACACGTCAAACAGCAAAAAAAAAACAAACATTATCATTATCTGCTATCCACACAAACATACGTGATCACTTACAAAGTCCAATAATCTACTTTTTACACAAACGTACTTGAGCCCTTACAATCACTCATACATATAAACCTGTACAATCACACAAGAAATGAGTGAGTGTTTATATTCACACTACTCTACATACACACAATGGCAAATCGATTATTATTTCTTTTCTAGAGTATGGGGTAGCCCTGAAAAGGGCCGTTTTTTGTTTGTCATGGCAATCTTTTAGTTTCTAAGAATGCGACATCCTCTGGCGATAGACTTTCTGACTATAGGTCTGCTTCTTCGGAAAGAGAAGAAGAACTCTTTGGTGTCGATACGACAATCGACAAAGCCTCTGTCAGGTTCAGGTTCCTGCTGCTGCTGCTGCTGCTGCTGCTGTTGTTTCTGTTGCTTCTCTCTGTAGTCTGTACTTATCTGTCCATTCATTTTTCTCCCTGTTCACTTTTTCTCTGAAGAGCTCTTCTATCAGGTCTTCAGTGACTTTTAACATTCTCACATTCTCTATCTCTTCAGGCTTCGGTATCAGACTGTGTCTGACCCTATGCAAATTCACGTAGGCTTCGTTTAGCTTAGCTAGTTTGGAGCACATCTTCGTAGAAGGATGAGTCGACAATGGATGATTAGACTGGAGGCTACCCCGGTTCTTAAAGTCAAAGCGCGGACGTGAAGGAAAACATCCCTCCACGGTTTTCGAGCCGGAACGTTCAATGAGTGTCCTGAGAGGGATAGTAAGAAGTCAAAGAGCATGAATCAAAAATTCTTATAGTCAAACAAAAGATAAAGGCATTTTTTTCAAAACACAAATTTTTTTTGTTCAAAATCACTTAACACTAACAAACAACTCTAACATTTTTAACCATAATAATCCAACAATATAACATCAAACATTTTTCCAAATACCAAACATTTTTTCAATTCACACTCTACTTTAAACATGGCTGACAACGTTGTGAATGAAATTGTGATTTCCACTGTTGGAGGTCATTAGGCCACTGATGGACACTACGTTTCCTAGCTTGAGACAAAAGATAAGCATAATGGTCACAAAACCATCAATCTACTTTCACATCGTTTCTAGAAGAAGAACGAGGATCAAAATGAGTCACTAAATGTTCTAAGGAATAACCCAGGCTGCAATGATGCAGAAAATACACACAGTACTGTCCACACACCAAGGAATCTGTGCCTTATAATTTCACATTATTGAATTGGATAGTCTGAGCATTTCTTCTCATAAAGTCAATGATATCGTCTTCCAGAGGGGGCAATCCATACGAATCGAAATATTCCACACATCCTTCTTGTGGAAAGTAGACGGCTACCCAGTGGGTTCCTGCGAGATGACTGTCGTCCGTGTTGATCACATAAGCTTGATGGTCTTGAGGTTTGCGATGAGGGAGTTCATCTTTAGCACAGACGACAGGATTCCAAGAAGCCGTGTACGAACTGTGGTTCAAAAGGTAATAAAGTTCCCAGGTATCCATTGATTTGTGTGTTTTTTTCTTCTTCTTCACAGGTAATAATAAGTGATCAATTCGATCCTGACTTTTTGCTTGAAAATGTCTGACAAGTAAAAGGGTTTAACTTCGTCTCCCCACTCTGATTCAGGACAGCTTCGATACGATGAATCTCTTGAGTGGTTAATGGTGGACAAGAATGTTCACGCAAGTCTTTATACCACTGATGCAACACGACTTCGTCCGAGATGAGACTCCAAGCTTCGTCCAGATACTCGTTCAATTTTTCTTCTTGACTTAGCATCAGGCATTTATCGTGTTGAATTTGACTGGGATGATCGTTTTGACATCCATAGCACTCTTTCTTGATCAATTCCGTCATTTTCTCGACCAAGTGTTTGGCAAAACAGGAGACTAAATGGGCTTCTTGCTCTGGCCATCTTGACTTCATCATGATAACTTCTTCGTCTTGGGATTCTTCTTCCTCACATTTCATTACAAAGTTTCTCCGCTTTGTAAAGAGGGATAACAGTCTTCCATGGCTTCTAATACTCTAGAATGACTTCTCTTAAACTGTTGATTTCTATGGTATTATCGAATTCGGCATACAGGATGACGTTCATTGTGTTTTCTGGGGGTAGTGGACTGGCCTGTTTTATAGGGTGAAAATGTCCCTCGTCGCTGCCTTGGTCTGGAGTGAAAGCCCACAAAGCGTAGCCTCCTGCATAATCGTCGTACGTAATACCGTGACTGGTGTTGGTTCCTAACTGTCCGGTGGCTTCGTACAGGGACAAGTACGATCTCAAATAATTCCTGTCACCAAACTTAGGCTCAAAGGGTCGGGTACACAAGGTTTTGCCATCGCGACTGACTTCAATCTTGGACACTTTGTAATGTTGAAACTCAAAAGGATTTTCTTTGGGGACTCCGTTGAAGGCTGAATTCTTGACGATACCAACGATCAAACGCTTGGGTAACTGTCCTTGGAACAGATGATCTTCGATCATGGATTGCTGTCCAGCAGGAATGGTGAAGGTTTTCACTTCCACACGTCGTATCGGATACTTGGCGGTCGCTCTGCTCAGCGTCTGGCTGATGTCGTTTCCCACTTTAGGTAACACTTCCACGCGTCGCACGTAGAGTCTGGCTTCTTCGATAATGGTTTTGTAATTGGCAGTTGCAGACATCAAATGGAAAGCGGCACTGCTGCGATTCAGTCTCAGGTTGATATCCACTCCGTTCAGCAAATACTTTTCTTGCAACCACATGTCTAAATGCAAGCGATCCATTAGTTCTAAACTATGACTTTCAGCAATTTTCTTTCGACGTTCAATGAATCCGTTATTGTCATCGTCTGTTTCGTTGAATTTGCCTAACGTGTCAGGTTTCCATACCACGCAAGCATCCAGATGAGTGTTTCTGGCTTCTTTTCCGTACGTCAAGAGATTTTCCAGGTACGCCCGATAAGGGTAAGTATCCATTCTGCTGCTGACCAGTTTGTTATTCAAGTACAAGTCCACTTCGCTTAACAAGGATTGCATGAAATTGTTAACGGGAGATACTTCCTCATCGGTTTTTAGCTTTATACCATTAGTTGATGTGTCTTCCACTTTGACTTTCAGGTACAAGTAACTACTGTTCAGATCAATGTAATCTTCGGGTTGTCCTTTGATTTCAAACTCGATGGAAGCTGAGGCTGTCAAAGAGGAGATGGGATGAAATTCTACCCACTGGGATTCTTGCATCGTCATCATGGTGGGTGGCATGGCAAACAGATCTAGTTCCGACTTGGAACAAGCGCAAGACTCTCGGTGCATAATTTTTTTCTGTGTCTCAATAATCGAAAACGTCTAAGTCTCGAACGGTTCTTCTTTTCTTTGCCTTTCTAGCTTTAGACGTGTGAAGTCTGGTGAAAGAGTGTTTTATTCGTCGTCTCTTTCTCCCTTGTCCTTGCTGAATGCCTGACTCGGTAGCGTGCAGAGTATTTATAGGTGTGTCTCGTCGACCTAAAAGGTCTTTAACCGTTTGCAGCAAAACATTTTTGCCTGCCCTCAAGAAGGCTTCTTTGGGGTTTTGTTTGTCGATGATGACATTTTCGAGAAATTCTTTGCCGTGTGTCAATGCCGCATCTTTCAAGGCGTGCAATCCGCGTGTCACCATCGGTTTCAACACCGGAGCCACCGAACGAAAGGCTGATTTTAACATGTCTCCTAAACCGGGTTCTCGCTGTCGAGCAACCCCTCGGTACACTGGATGCATGACTTACGAGTCGTGAGAAAGCCGTTTTCGAAAATGGAGTTTCACCGTGACTTTTCCTTTGGTGAATGGAATATTTTGTCCCAGATCTCCTTTTATAGCAATGTTGACCGTGTCCAAATAGGACTTGCTGACGGGTAAATAGTGAGGATGTACAAATTCGAGGTGGACGTGATAAGTGTTTCAACCTTCCTCGTCAGCGAGCGTGGCAGAATCCACTTTGAAAGGAATGACACGCAGTAACGGCACAGAGGTGTGTCCAACCACGTTGTACTCCACCACATCGGAGTACACAAAGATCAAATTCAGTCCTTGGTTCAGTTCTACTGGGGTACGAAAGAACTTGCTAAAAGAATCGTTGTCGGAAATGACTGGCAATTCATTTTTCTTCATCATGGCCATCCTAATGTTCATGTTCCCGCCCAACATGTCAAACAATTCAGGACAAAATAAAAAAGACAACATTTTGTGCCCCTCAGGAAATTTCATCAGGAAGCGACGAGCTACTTGTGGTACTCCAGGGTGACACTTTTTCTGACACTCTCCAAAGCTTTCAGAAACACGACATTAAACCTATAATTTATGGTGCTGACCAAATGTTGACCACTAAAATAATAGCCTGGGGGAATGATCAAGCGATAGGTCGTCTTTTGAGTTTCTGGGATATATATTTTGTGATCATATTTGACGTGGGTATTCAAGTACTGTTGTATTTGCTCGTCATGAACTTCCACTGAAAAAATATTTTGATTGGGAAGGACATTGAGGACTTGAGTCGGGTGAATGATTTCTACTAAAGCCACTTCCCAATGGGCTTCGTGATCTAATGGGATGGCCTGAGGTAATTTGGCCGTGTAACAGCACAACGTGTTGTGGGGAAACACCTCCATGGAACTGTCACTGGGTAAGGTTAAGTGAAATTGGTTTTGGTGACTCATAATTCCAGAGTTCTGTGGCTGTCCGAGGGGTTACTGGACGTTAGAGGCATGTCTCCGCCCAAAATAGGGTTGTTGTTGTTATTGGAGTGGTGACTGACACTGGCACTGGACACAAGGTTCCCGTTGTTCCCGTTGGAAGAGAATTTCAGGGAGGGATTGGGAAGCAGGTAACCGATGCAACTGCTCAATAAAATGGTCCACAATTGTTTGTCTCCTTGTTGCAAACTCAAATTGGCAATGGCTGCCCCGATGACACAATACACTACGAAGATTTGGCAGTAAAAGACGATTTGCGTTTTAGGCACACGTTCTCCATTCTCCACACCACACCCACAAGGGTTGTTTCTGTAAATCTTGCAGAGAAGAACTGGGTGAAGGAGTGGTCGCCATAGCTGTGTCTGTGTGAAAGGGCATGATGGTCACTTCTTTTTATAGTCGATGACTTGCGAAGCGTCGATCCAAGAATCAAAACTGGGTGGATATCCTTTCCAACGTACTTTGACTTCTTTGACACGTCGTTTACCCACTTTACGGGTTCTGCGTTCGAGAATGCTTTCGATGTCGTACACGTCGTCTTCTTTTTTGGTGACACGTTGTAACTCGGGCAAATAAAACGTTCCTTTGAGCACTTCTCCGTTCATGTCTTCTAATTTATAGACGGCAGGATCACGACCATGCACTCGTCCAGTGACACGAAACAATTCGGTCGTCCAGTTCGGTAAGTAACCTTTGTCGAAAGTGTGTTTGGTTTTGCCAATGCGCACCCAATCTCCTACGGTCAACTCTCCACTTTTCTTGGGGACAGCTCTCGTCGGGGACGTACCAAACAGGCGCTCAAACACCAGCACTTCGCTTTCGGGAGTCACTTCTTGCGGGACACGTCCGATGCTTCGATGGTAAGATTGGTTGTACGCTTGCACCAGGTGCGGTAAGATGTCGATGTACTTCAGAGTGTGGTGATGCGTAACATATTTCCACACGCGTTCTTTCAAAGTGCGTTGAAAACGTTCCACGATGCTGGCTTTGGTTTCGGGATTCTCGGTGGTAAAAAAATGAATGTCACGTTTCTTTAATTCTTTTTGGAAAGCTTGGTTCAGAAATTCGGTGCCTTTGTCCGTTTGCCATCGAAGAGGGTGACGACCGCTTTGTTTCAACACTCGTTGCAGTGCTCGCACTAACTCGCTGCTCGATTTGGAAGTCAAGGGCACGACCCAGGCAAATTTGGAAAAGACGTCGATGACACAAAACAAATATTTGTAGCCACGATTGTAGCTGGCCAAATGAGAGACATCGGCTAAATCGGCTTGCCATTGATGATCGATGCCATCCACTCGGGTTCGACGTCTGGAAAACTTGCGTCGAATGGGTTTGTGTAAAGTGTAAGTAGCTTGTTCTTGTAACCATCGTTGCACTTGAGGTAAACGGAGACTTTTCAGTCGAGATTTGGCAGCACGATACAATTTTTGCACTCCTGCGTAACCTGCACGGTGGGAGGGATCGTAGTAAATGCTGGCTGAGACTTTTTCCATGTGTTGGTTTGTGTGTTAATACGACACCCACTCTTGGAAGATGCTACTCTTTTTCTCTTGGGGTACTTTCTTGGATTGCAATGCTTTGCGTGTGCGACCGGCAATAGGTGTCGAAGAGGAGAAGGATGTCTGAACAGGGGATATTTTTTCTTGTTTCACTTCTGTCTTCACCTTCTTTTTCTCTTCTGATGAAGAAGGGGTGGTCATCATCTTTTTAATCCATCCAATTCTAGAGGTAGGTGGTGTTGTTAACTTGCGTACTTTTTCTGGTGGCGTTTGAAACCCTTCTTCTTCTTCTTCTTCTCCTTTTTCTGTCTTGATCACTGGCAGTGGTGATGGTGCTGGACTTTTCATCAAAGTCTTAAAATCTTTCAGAGTGGGAAGAGCTGTTTCGTCTAAAGCTTTTTGGTGAAAGAGTTGCAGTCGTTGCAAGAGTTGACAGTACTTTTGTGATTTTTCTGTTTCGGACAAATCTTGGCGATCCATTAAAGACTGCAATTCGTGTTGTAACTGGGACATTTCGCTCAAATGGGGATTGGGAGGTAAATGCGGGGTGTGTTGTTCTTGCCAACGATGGTATTCCACCATCGTTTGTAAGGCACTAAAGCTAGTTTTCGTCCTTCCATGGGATGTCAGGGGCCGATTCTGAGATATTGGGTCTCCAGAGGGCCTTTTTCTCTTGCTCCCATCAGTCCTCCCAACATGGTTCCCAAGACTCCTTTCAGTAAGGGGCCTAACAAGAGGGGTAAAATGCCTCCACGTTGGAAAAAAATCTTCTTCTTTTGACCGACGGAAATTTTCTTTCGAACCATTTGGCGAAGAACGGGACGATGTTTGCCTAAGCATTGTTTCTGGTGTTTGGAGAAAGGGATCGTGCCTTTCAAAACGTTCAAACAACATTCGCACACGGCATCGATAACCTCTTTGGAAGCTGTTTGAATGAGGTTTTTTTTCGTAGGGGTGGAGAAGCTTTGGACAGGACAGATAACATGTCCCCATGTTTGACTAAACAAGGAGGCAGTCCTTTCCTTTTCTTTCCTTGGGGTTGTTTAGAAGAGGGATGTTTTCTGGAGGGTGACATCTTCAGGAGCATGAAAAACACTGATACTCTACTTGGTCACACAACTTTTTATACTGGAACGCGTCGCCACTGATTGTCTTTACGCCGTATCAACTTCAGGACAGGCATGACACGTCGTGCAGGGGTACGCAACGGACTAAATCGAGCCAGTTCTTGGTTGGACAAATCCAGTAAACTTTGTAACATGCCCGATCTTTCTTGGACTTTGATTTTGGGAGCAGGTACTTTGTGAGCAGCAGCCACTGCCACTAAATTGGAGGGTCCTGCCACTGGGGAAGTTCTTGGGGTCATCAACGGAGAAGTTCTTGGTGTGATCAACGTCTCCAAGTACTGTTCGATTCTTGGTCTCATCAACGGAGAAGTGGATGAACGTGAGTCTGCCGGAGACGCAGTCACCGCCGTGGCAGGTCGTGGTTTGCGAGTGCAAGGTTGCGTCCTGGCCGAAATGCCTCTCTTGCGACTAGTTTTCTTCTGGGGGCTTTTCTTTTCCTGGGGACTTTTTCTCTGTTTCTTTTTCTGAGGGCTTCTTTTCTTTTTCCGGGGTGGTGTCTGGTAAGAGGAGGGTCCCGCCACTGGAGAAGTTCTCCTTGGGGACCTAATATTTTTCTTCTTCTTGGAGCTTTGTTTGACTTTTTTCTTGGGGAGAACTTTGGGGGCATTAGGATCCCATCTTAAGAGAGAGCGGATGATGACCCCTCCTAGAGTACCGCTCCCTCCAGGTATCAAAATGATTTGTTTTTTGGTTTGAGTGTCGATGCGGGGATCGGCCAGTTGGGTCAAAGTGACTTTGTTTCGATCGAAAAAGCGTTTGGTTTGATGAGGAATCTGAATGATCCCTTGGAGTAATTGACGTGCTGTCACCGTGAACCATCGTAAGACTTCTTTGAGACTAGCTTCTAAGACACGAGCTCGTATTTGTGGATTTTTTTCTCGACTGATACCGTACAAGGCACGAATCAATTTGACTGGGAGATGTGATTGAATGGACGTTGTGTGAGACAGACGAAAAGGGTCTGAGGTTTTTATAGATTTTTTTTGTGGAGTGAAGTTAAGTCGAGGACGGAGACGTGTACAGGACAGGACCTCCGTCTTGGCCCCAGTGGTGAAACAAGTGGGTGCGAAATCGCAAATCATCGGGGGTCATGGGTTTCAAATCGACGAGTAAATAGGCATGTGGAGTGTGAGTGGCATCGTCGTACGCCTGAGTCAGCCAAGGCGTCCCTAACTGTTTGGCTAAGGTTTGCACTTGCGATTTATCTCGAGGGCTTTTAAACAAGAACACGTAATGTGCTTTGAGACTGATGGTGCGATGGGCTTTACTTTGTTGAAACAAATTTTGGGTGATGTAAACGACACTGGCATTACGATGATGCCCTTTGCGCGTGAACCACAGTTTAATTTCTTCTTCGTCTTCTCCTAACATGTCGTCGAAAATGACCAAATGGGTTTGACGGGTGTCAGAGACGATGCCATCGTCTTCTTTAGGAATGCCTTCCACAAACACGATGGAATCGCCATGGCTTTCTCGCAAGAGACTGTACGGCGATTGCCACTCTTTGTAGCACCACACGATGCGTTGAGGTGGTCGATCGATCAAATGATGTTTATGTTCGATCAAACGTTTGACGAATTCGGTTTTGCCTGAACCGCTAGGTCCAGCAATGAGCATGTTAAAGGGATGGCGAAGATACAAAGCCTCCCAACTGGCACGATCTAAGTGTTCGTCGATGACTTTGACAGTAGAGGAAGAGGGAGCAGAGACAGCAGAGGTAGCCATAATGTGAGGAATGTCACTTGTGACACGAAATCAAACAAGACAAGAGTTTATATACTTTTTCAGGACACGTTTATTGAATGTTTTTAACAGGAATACGAAATACAAAAATACATAAAAGCCAAAGACTTAAGTACAACGATAAAAGGCACATCGAAATGATCAACGTGGAATAGACACAAGTGTCTGTACAACACGTTTTGGGTAAGGTTCTAACCAGTTCTATAGGGGGTAAGGTCACACAAGTGTCCTCCTGAAAGGGTCTTTCAGGCATGTCCACGACAGTCCTCTCCTGGGTGACGAGTTCTTCTGGCACCGTCACTAACACAGGTTGAAAAGTGACTTTTTTCCTTGAACAACTCTCATGCATACTGGGCCACTTCTTGGGTCCAAGCCTCAAAATCCCATTCTTTCCAGGCACGGACATCTGTCCAATGGGGGTGTAAGTCACAAGCTACACACACATCGTCATACACGTCTTGGGTAGCTAAAAGTTGACGAATCTTTTTTTTCCCTTAGAGGTCGAGAAGTATGCAGATGAAAACGTAAGGCTTTGAGCAAAAGGAGTCTTTCGTGACCATTTAAGGCCATTGAGTGGTAAGTATTGATCGTAAAGAGTCCACAAAGAATCGGCTGGTAAACGAAATCCCAGAAAACAAGTCACTAATACACACACCACTTGTCGACCCAAATTGAATGGATACAGTTCTTGTAATAATCGATGGTAATGATCCACGGTTTGAATATGGTCATTGAGTTCCTTCCACGGAATCTGTTCAATCACTTGTGACATAAGCCGTGGCATGGATTCCTGATTTTATAGTCTCTTTATTTCGGAAGCAATACAGGTACTTTCTAACTAGACATCTTCGATCTCCAGTAAGGAATCTAAATCTTGCATTCTGTAACCTACACTTCAGAGTTTGTTTAGATGTTTCGTCTTCCGCTAAACAGATTCCACGTAAAATATGTTGGTAATCCTTTAACTCGTCTTCCTCAATACGTTGCTCTTGGTGAATCTCGAAGTAACCAAAATTATGAACATTTAGTTCATTCACTAACTGAAAGTGCTGAACAAAGTCTGACCACTGAAACAATTTCTGACGAATCAGTTCTCTTATACCATTCAGGTACCAGTGGTTAAACATCTGGTGACGTAACGGATGCAATTGTTCTTTACGTTTGACTTGTATTTTGACCAGCTCTCGGTAAATGCGTTCTCTCAACTCCACAGGCAAAGCACGAATGTTCTCTTGTAAAGTATCCATGAATAGGTCATACTAAATTCTCTTTTGTCTGACACAAGAAATGTACCGTTTGCACAGACATGGTTTTACTTCAATGCCGAATTTAAATCGTTTCATCACTAATTTACACACTACAGTTCGTTCAGAAGTTTCCTCTTTCACTAAGTTGACATTGCGTAAAAGATGTTGGTAATTAGTTACCTCTTCCTCTGGAATTCGATGCAATAAGTTTACAATGTAGTAGATAGAATCATCAATAGCAAACCAATCCTTTTTAAAACTAGGGGATCGTTGATCAATGTCTGTCCAATGGAACACTTTCAACTGAATCAGTCCTTGTATAGCATTCAGGTACCAGTGATTCAAACGCCGGTGACGT
Source organism: Sinohyriopsis cumingii (assembly GCA_028554795.2). Classification (NCBI taxonomy): domain Eukaryota; kingdom Metazoa; phylum Mollusca; class Bivalvia; order Unionida; family Unionidae; genus Sinohyriopsis; species Sinohyriopsis cumingii. Next base: position 308,412 of record JAPYKE020000284.1, read on the forward strand.
AACGGATGCAATTGTTCTTTACGTTGTACTTGTATTTTGACCAGCTCTAGGTAAATGCATTCTCTCAACTCCACAGGCAAAGCACGAATGTTCTCTTGTAAAGTATCCATTTAAATATATTGTCCTACTAAGGGTAAGTAATGACAACTGGGAGACCATCGAGCATGTTCCAGGTAGGATGAATCTTGCGGTTCCCAGTGATGAAGTGACACACCGCAACTGAAGCACTTGACTTTATCCCCTTCGCCCAAGTAGAAAAATCCGGCTCTGGCTAATTATTCAGGGGTCGGTCCCCCCAGATACTTAGGCCATTTTCCTTTGAACGATTCAAAACGATTTTCAAAGTTGCAGTATTCCGACAAACGTACAGGGAACGAATATTCGTCTTTCACAGGTTCGTTTCGATGAGGGCAGGGTGACATGGACAGGAGTTTACTCAGGGCTGGATGATATCCGTAGGGAGGTAGACGTGAAGGTGGACATTCACCTTTAAAACGAAACCCAGTAAAGTGTCCAAGAGGACGAGCGGCATCGCTTTCGCATCCCTCAGGTTTGACACGTACAGCATCACTTTGCATGATAGGAGTAGTGAGAATAAAGTTCCCATGATGCTTTAGGACATCGCTAAGGTCACAGCGTACAGCATCGCTCCCATCGCAAGGCTCACAATCACATTCCACTTCAGAAGCCCCACACTTGAATTGTTCCTTTCTGAACTTGTTTTGTATTTCTCTGAAAGTATTCATCTTGTTCGCTTGGTCTTGGTAGTCACAATGAACTATCGATCTTGCCTAGGGTTCCTTTTTATATACAGACCAATACCGACGTGTCCATACGGTAAGGTGAAATGATTGAGAAGTCGCACTCGCTTCTGGTACACGATTTGATAGACTTTTTCCAAGGGTCGACTGACGATGTGGAAGTGGGTAAACATACAATATTGTGGGGTTGATAGGTGGTCACTTTAAAGTGTTCATCCTCTCCAGATTGCAAGGCTTCTTTCAATACCCCAAAGTTGACCACTTGACTGGTACGATAATTCAGAGTCAATCCTTTCACTTTACACTTCGTGTGCAATTCTCCTTGTGGGTCCCGGTATTCGTAGCCGTAATTGTTTGGACCGCCACTGACGAAACTTAGAATCTTGTCGTCGGGATGCTCGTCTGTCCAGGCTCCTAAACGGTCTCCTTCAATGTCAGGGTGCTGTTGCCTCGGGTGATGGATGTAAATGTAACTGTCCGTGTCAAAGTAGAGGACGCGTTCCCCTAACAGTTCTAAAGCTTCGAACAATTTTAAGCGAGCATGAGCTGTCAAGTAAGCCGCAATGATAACATTTCCAAAAGGGTCGTCTTGTACAAAGACATGATCTTCTTCGTAATTGACCAAGATCAAATTCTCTCGAACGACGTCCACGTGTTTCATGTATTTGGTTTTGTCGTGAATCATCTGGAAGTAGCGGGAAGGTTCTGTCTAATACTCCGTCTTGGGTAAACACGGTCGTTGTGCCATTTTACCCCACAAGCAATTTAACTTTGGCAAACGACCGCCTGCCTTCGTTTTTCTCGATGTGGTCTAAAGAGATGCCTTCTTGTTCATAGTATTTCTCTTTGAATGTCTTTTGGTCTTCGGGAGTGTGACACCAGGAAGGATAGCACCTGGCTTCTTGTTTCAGTTTCAAAAAGGCATCCAGGTAGTCGGCGAAAATTCCTTTCTGACTGGGGTCACCCTTGTGGTATTGTTGTGTCTTGGGAAAGTGACAAATTTCGTACACTTCTAACAGTTGGTATCCCATGTCCAGAGCTTTGAACAATTATACGCTGACCCAGGTTCCCGTCAAAGCCCGTTCTTCCTGGGTGTGCTGACAAGGCTGATCTTGGTTGCACGTTTCGGCACAAGTACGGCACAAAGGAAACATCAGTTTGCCTTGACAATGGTGAGGTAAGACGGGATGGTACAAGTCCTTGGGAGGCAATACTTTGCACTTGATCAAGTCTACGTATTGTCGAATGTTTTTCAGGTCGATGTGTTCCGTCAACAATTGTCGGTGCCCTGCAGGAAAGCGACAATATTTGCACACGTAGGGATACAGCGAACACACGTCCAAGTATTTGATTTCTTCTCCTTTCTCTTCGTCGGCTTGGTACAGCAAACAGGTGGCATTGGTCCTTCCTCCATACAAACTATCCCTCGGGTTCAGGGGGTCCGTGAACTGGTAACTTTCCACGAGGCGTTTAAATTCGGGATCGGTTTTCAAACGGTGATCGTATTCGTGTTTCCACATTTCCACCACTTGGTATCCTTGCTGTTTTAACTTTAGGCGTCGCTGACAAGTGGCCTGATACAAGTCTTCCATGGTTCGTTGTAAAAACTGATTTTTAGTGCCACGATCAGGGTAACAGACGGGGCATCCGTGAAATAAGCAGCCGTTAAACTCGTACACGATCTTGGGGTTTTCTAAGTCCCAGCCATCGACTGAATGCGCTCCGATGGTCTTTTCACCCCCTCCGTTGCGGGCATGCTGAATCCGTTTGTCTTCCTTGTCGCACAAGTAATGTAACCAACGTAGGGCTTTGACCGAGTATTGACGTTTGACATAGTTGGTCGTTTGAGGACTGATGACAGCTACGGTGTTTTCAGGCATCAATTGTTGGCGGTACACTAAGGAAAACGCTTTGGCAATGGTGCAAGCTTCTTTCAAAGGATCGACCCCTCCGTGTTCATTGAACAGTTCTCGAAATTTTCCACAGCAACGCCGTAAATTGTCCACGTCGGAACGACAATACTTTAGCATTTCTTCCTGAAAGTCGAAAGGGTCTGAGGCATGAGCTTGGTACCAAGCGTATAAAGCTTCTTGTTGTTCGGTATGCATGTTGTCGGGGTCGTAGTCTTTAGCCTCAGGAAAATGAGGTAGAACGACGTGTTGATTTCCTTCCGTATTGAAAAAGTGTGGAAAGTACCCTTTAGCCATTTCTGTCATTCCAAACGTTTTAGGCATTCGACTCAAAGGCATGGCGAAGTAACTCATGGAATCTTTAAACTGTACTTGTCCCACTTGCATGAAAATGATTTTGGCTCCGTTCAAAGTGACTTTAGGACGTTCGGTGCCATGCTCCGTATAGTACCGCAAAAGAAACTGTCCATCGTATCCGGAGAAATTGTGAGCCATCACCGTGGCATGACGATGACAATCTCCATAACGGTCGATGTCCTCTTGGCTCCTCGTCTTGTCGATGGGGTCTAAGACCCATTGGGCAAAATCGGCTAGCGTGTTCGGTCCCCGAAAGATTTTTTCACGTCCTCCAGGAATCTTGCTGCAGTAAGGGCAATGACTCACGATAGGTTCTTGAATGCACTTTTCGCACGCTCGATGAGCCACGCAGAAATTAGGAATGTGAATGCCGGTCTCTTGCATGCATTCGAAATCGAGAAAGAAGAAATTGTCTTTCTTCTTGTGTTGATCCTCTTTCTCTGGTGGAGGTTGGTATTTTTGCACGTAGCATTCGTGTTCCAAGTCCACGATGTGGTGACAAATGTGACATTTTTTCTTTCCTCGACATACGTGTGCCTTGACAATATTGGTACATATGTCTTGTCCACACGTAGGGCACAATCTCAGCAGTTGACAAGTACATTTCTTCTGTGAACATTGCGTCTTCAGATGCTGTTGGTAACAGGCAGGGCTGACAAACGTGCGCAGACAAGCAGAACAATGCACTGGTTCTTGTCCTTCGTTCAGACAGGGTGGAGAGGCCAAACATCCTGAGCATTTCGATCACCAATGCTTGTGTTGCTCTCGATTACTATAACCATAATCACATTTCTCGCAGTAATAACCGTATCCTAGGAATCCAGTGATAGCGGTAATGGTATCGAAATGGTCTTCGTGATGATAAAGGTGAATGTATTTTCCATCCTTAAAATCTTGGCCTCGAAACAACAGAGGCCCACGCACTTCTTGAGGGTGTACTTTCAAGGTGTAGCGTGGAGCTAGGTCATCTTGCAATGTTTGCATTTCAGGAATGCCACAGGGTGTGTCTTTGGACAGGCCGACTTGTTGCAACAGGAGTTCTGCTTCACTTCGTTGTTTGGCTCGGTTCGATTTTCGAATGTTCTCCCAGGCTCTTTTCCATTCTGCTGTGTCGTTTTTGTTGGTATAGGTTCGTCCCACCACGATAGCCCTGGCTACACACATCTGGTCTTGAGGATTGTGAATTTGGACGAGGCTCATTTTGGTGATGCCGAGGTCGTTCACCAATAACACCTTATTGCGTTGTCCTGTCCCTTGAGGAAGTGTAACGTGGGTCATGTCCAGTGTGGCTTTTCCATCGGTGATGTCAAACTGGTCATTGGATTGTTGTACGTGTTGAATCTTGTCCATGACTTTGGAAGCGGTCAATTCTGCAGGGCTGCTAAACTCGATCCAAACAGGGGATTTCAAGCCGTCATGTTGTATGGAAAGTCTCAAGCGATCGTCTTCTTTGGGTTGACATTGTCGCTTGAGTGTGGTGAGTAAAGAATCCCACACCCCGGTGATGAACCCTTCTGCTTTCTCTAAGGGTACGTCGGCCTTGAAATCTTTAAACTTCACCGTGTATTTGTAAGCCGTGGTTCTAAATTTTCTAGAGGAGCGCTCTTCTGTCTCTCGAATGGAATAGTATTTGTCAGGGTTGACTAAGGGTGGTGAACTTTGTTTAGAGGGTTTGGATTCGGGTTCACTCATGTCCTCTTCAAAATCACTGGCATGAATTTGTGCCAAGACTTCAGCTCTGGTACGAGGCGATAGATCACGTTTCTGCCTCTTACTTTCTTCTTGTTTCTTCTCAAATGAATTGGATCGTTTGATCTAGAAAGCAAAAAGTCAAATGACTAAAGTTTAAGCACCATAGGTTACTCTATAGTCATGGCAGACCAGCGTCTATAAAGGCATGTGTCTTGTCCTTTCACTATTCATTTCACTCTCTAACCGAGCACAACGATGGAAGAGACTATCCAAATCGAACGTTTCATCAAAGCTTTGCGATGGGTCATTAGAAAATTTTCTTCAGACCAGCCTTCGGACTACTCTCCTTCCTTGAGAGATAAAAGTGAAGATACTTGCTATATCTGTCAAAAGAAAGGGCATTGGTCTTCAGAGTGTCCAGACCGTCAAAAAAGAAAAAAAGGGGTTAGAAAAGACAAAAGTCAAGATACCTGTTATCATTGTCAAGAAAAAGGACACTGGTCTCCAGATTGCCCAAAAAAGAAACAAGAGGAGTCAGAAGAAGAGAGGGATTCTTCAAAGAAAGAAGAAAAAGAGGAAGAAGAGGCGGAAGAAAGCAGACAAGTAAAGAAACAGGAGAAGAAACGAAGAAGGGAAGAAAGTGAGGAGGAAGAAGAGGAAAAGACTGTGACGGTGAAGAAATTTAAAAAACAGAGAGAGAGAGTAAATAATGAGAAGAAGAAGTGTATGAACTTTTTTAAGTGATTTGCTGTGAATTGTGAATTGTATTGTAAATATTGATAAAAGAATACATTAATTATAAAACGTAAGTGTCTTTGGGTTTTGATTTTAAAATAAGAACCTACACTCATGCACTCATACACAGACACGTACTATAGGGGTAAATGTTTGTTTTTTTTTTTTTTTTTGAGTTATTGGCAATTGAAATTGTATCTCTTTTCGAGAGACGTGGACGGCCCTGAAAAGGGCCTTTTTTTGGTGCAGGGATGAGTTTAAGCAATCAACTTTAACTCCTTAAGCCTTTGCCACGGCCGAGGCCTACTTCTGATGATGATGATGATGATGATGATTTGGTTGAAATCACTAAGGGTGGTACGGTAGGCTTAGTCACAGGGCTGGAGTATTTAGCTCGGGAAGGTCGTATTCTCTTCGGTCGTGATAAAGAAGTCTGATACATTTGTTTCAGATTTCTTAACTCCGCTAAAATGTCTAACAGTACCGTGACCGTTTGATTTTCACACCCTTGTTTCTTTGCTGCAGCTTCTTCTTCTTGTTTTTTTTTTTTCTTACCTCTTCTTCTTCTTGCTGTTGTTGCTGTAGGAGAAAAGCTTGTTCCGCTTCCTTTTGCTGTTGTATAAATTTGTCCAATTCTTCTTTCTGTCTCTGTCTAAAATTCTCCACGTGCGGTAATGAAGGAGAAGGTGGCGAAAGTTCCGGAACAAATTCTTGCGAGGTAAGAAAATCCACATAATCCCAATTTACCTCTTCTGGAAGTATGTCCGGGTTCCCTTGGGTAGTCTCCACTGTTGGTGCAACCCAATGGATCGTTTTCTGAGTTTCCGTCATGTTGAATCACTGTCTTACATAGATTGACTGCACACAGGCGGTAGCGAATTTATATAGACTACGTTACGTCACAGACTGCTCTCTTCGGATTTGATGCGGGCTGACTGAATTTTGTAACGCGTGCTTGGATTGGTCAACAAACTCAATCCGTTTCAATCCTTCCTCTGCCTATAAATAAACGCAGTTCACTGCATTGATTCTCCTGTGTTCGGCGCCTCAAGATGTGAACCGATGTGCACTCTTCTACGCTAGTGTCAACACTGATGTTCCGGACGGACTTACTCATGTATGTCCGATCCAACTGGACAGTTATCCACAGGACAGACACTAGTCTGTGGATGCGAAGAATCTACGTGGAGCGTCAAGGATGTCTCAAAAGAGTCCTGATTTACGGTCCTACAGTGAGACGAAGTTTAAGGCGAAGAAGATGTCGCAGATGCCCTTTATGTTAAGGGAATATTAGTATAAACCCCCAAAGGCCCTTTTGAGGGCCACCCGCACTTCTCGAAAAGAGATCGACTTTCAATTTCCTACCCTTTTATTTATTTTTATTGTTTTTTTAAAAAATCCCCTGTTCAATTCCCCTTGTCCCTAGACAGTCCCACGATTTATTTTCATGTTAAATTTCCCTTGTCCCTAGACTAACCCAAAATAGATTCCCATGTTAATTCCCATTGTCCCTAGACAGTCCCACGAACTATTCCCTAATGCTAATTCCCATTGTCCCTAGGGTAGAAACGTTTTTCACTAATGTTAAATTTTACATAGTTCCCAGGGTACAACTCACTCATTTAACAAGGAAGTCCCCTAGTCCCTAGATCGTCCCTATATACTACTTCCAATACTATATCAATGTATAACTTATCATCCATGATTGTGAGTCAAGAAGTAATATTAATGACATTCAGCTTTATATATACCAAGATTGTATGCTACCAGATGCTCTTATAAATGGGATTATAGACCATTTTCCTGTAAGGAACACCTGGAATTACCTGGGATAATTACTATGTATAGAACATATGGTGGGTTGTGCAATAAACACATTTTGTGGCTTTGTTTGTTTTCAAAATTCTGACCAACCTTCATTGATTCACTGAATCCCCAAAATATCAGAACAATAACATTCACCTGTAATCAACACACCTGTGACACTTTCATTAAATTTACATAAAGTAAGGAACACCTAGAATACTTACAACACTGGATGCAAACTTCCTATTGTTTTCTTTTTAATTTGCAATTTCAATAAAATACAAAATTACTGCATACATGCTAATAAAACTGACAAATTGGGACAATCATATTTCTTCCAAGTGAGACCTTACAAAAGTTATATTTCCTCATCTTATATTCTACTTATACATACAATCCAAACAAAATAAGAAACATATATAACCCCCTCAATGAAGAATGGACATTTATTTATTTGTGTTAATATGGAAGGTTGTAACATAAATATTTATTCTAATATGACTGGTTTTAAAAACTAATATAATCATAGGGGAGGGGCAGAGATTTGTTCTTATAAAATTTTGAAACTAGGTTCGTATCTGTTTTTATAAATTTAGTTTTGCTACTTAAATGTCCTAATGGTGTAATTGGCAGGGGGGACAATCACCTAGCCAATTCCTTGGGGTGGGTGGGTGCACTTTCAGCTGGAGGGAGGGGAAAGAATTTGCTAGCCTGGCAACACTTTTGAACTGCTCCGGTGGCCTAGTGGTAAGAGCGTCCGCCTCGGGTGCGGAAGGTCGTGGGTTCGATCCCCGGCCGAGTCATACCAGAGACTTACAAAAATGGTACTTACAGCTGCCTCGCTTGGCGTTCAGCATTAAGAGGTTAGTGTTTGTACTGGTCAGCCTGGTGTCAGGATAATAATATGACTGGGTGGGGCATCATGCTACATGTCTGCGGCATGATTCCCCAGTGCTAGACATCACTATAAACTGCCACACTGCAGACATCTTAGCGATCTGACAAAAAAATTGTTAAAGCTACGTTAAAAATCAAAATCACATCACATTACAGCACCTTTTGTGAAGAGATCAGACAGGTATCTTACAAGAGGGGCATGCTCTTGATTTAGAGGGAGCCTGGTCATTGTGATATCAGGTTTCTTTTTATCTTTATGCTTTAAAACTTGTGTAAAAGATAAAATCTGAGAAACTTGCAATGCAGTGTTCCATCATGGTACCTGAAGTTCTTCAATTAATGGCTACTAACATACATACATACATATATATATATATATATATATATATATATATATATATATATATATATATATATATATATATATATATATATATATATATATATATATATATATATAACTGCATGCCACAGTGTTGTCTAGTGAGTTCAAGCTGTTATAAACAGATAAATAACAACAAAAATTGTATGTGTGTACTGTTAATCTGCACTGACATGCTTAAACGTTGGACACGTTCTATTACAAGTTACACAATCATGCAAAAGCACCTCAGAATTAATTTCATGGCCATAAACTGTTATGATCACAACTTTGAAATGGATCTGACCCTCCTCCCTCTGGCAACAATATGTTAAACCTGTTTAAGAGAAACTCAGTATCCTTTAATTTATTTCCAATTTAATTAAAGAACCAATATGACAATTTGAAACTAGTACAATATAGCTGCATTTTTGAAATATAAATTCATAATTATAAAAAAGTATACAAATACTAGGTTCTATTCAAAGAAAAACGGCATTTTATTATACCAGTATTGTACATCTCTTTTACACCCCAAACCCCCAAACACAGCACTGACTGGTGTTATGGTCTTAAACTAAGTATCAGAATATAGTGAAAAGATTTTCATACAATTCAACAGATAATTTTTTTTTCCCTAGAACACAAAGTGAAAGTTTAACAGGAACTTACACTACTGTGAATTACATCCCAAGTAGTCCCAAAATATTCTAACTTAAATCCAATGGGTATCAAGTATTTCAAATGATATCTAGTAGTATTCCAAAAGAAATTTGATATTATTTGCACCAACGTACTAGAAGTCTGGATTAGTGTTGATGAGCTGACAGTCTCGATGTAACACAACAATATAATTCATAATATCATTGAATAAATTCACAATCATTCCAAGATAGTAATTTAGGCTTGTTATCAAAAAGCACTTTGCAATTACAATCAATAATTGAAATAAATAAATTAAATCTTCACAAAATATAATTGAACACAACTCACTCCACTAGACTGATGTTAAGGTATCGAATGAATCATTCTGAAGGAAACAAAATATATACATATCAAAAGACAAGACACAATAACATAACCTCGATGAGGGCAAAAGGTAATTTTCCCATTAAATTCACAATAATAATAATAATAACAATATTAATAATAATAATAATGCGGACATTGTATAGCGCTAATCTTTAGACGCTCATATCGCTTTATAACATTAGACAACACCTATAAGATAAAATAATATATAATGATATGATTACAAACACAAACACCATGCAATTAGAAAACATAAAAAAACATGCTGAGAATAGTTAAGGCAAGAAACATTAGGTCTTTAAGTTTGTTCTTGCAGTCAAAATAAGTGAGTTTTGAGAGCACTCTTCAATGTGATAACTGTGTCTTTGTGTCTAAGTTCAGTGGGTAATGCATTCCACGTTTCTTGACCCTTACATGCAAAAAAACACTGCCCATGTGACTTTGTTTTCATAATGGGAATGATGAGTATACAATTGTTTGAAGAGGAGCATAAGTATCTAGCTGGTGTGTACACATGGGTGAGGTCAGATATGTATGTTAGACTAGAGTCTGTCATTGAAATGTAGCACAGATAAAAAATTGTGTTTGATTCTGGATTGAATGGATAGCCAGTGCAGGGTACAGAGCAGCGGGGAGGTGTGCTCTTATCGTGATGCTCTAAGTATGATCCAAGCGGCTGTGTTTTTAACCTTTTGATGTTTTTGGAGTAGATATTGTGATGAACCAGACAGAATGGACTTAAAATAGTCCAGTCTTGAGAGTGCTAATGAACATACAGGTGTTTTAGTAGCATCAACTGAAAGATATTTGTTAATTGAGCTGACGCATCTCAGCTTAAGATATGCAGCCTTGCATATGTTCATCACATGTTGGTGCAATGTGAGACTACTGTCCAGAGTAACACCTAGGTTTCGTACTGACTGTGAATTTAATGTTGGCGTTGCTGATTTTTTTTAATAGCTAAAGGATGTGAATGAGAAAGTCTTTGTGTTGTGATCAGAATTGCCTCAGTTTTATCATCATTCATCTGCGGCTTGTTACAAGTCATCCATAATTTCACATCAGAAATGCCCCTCTCTATACCTTGGATGGTAGCATCAACTTCAGTTGGGTGGCTAGTTTTGCATATTTGCGTGTCATCAGCGTACAATTGATGAGACACTGGATGATGATCTATGACACTTGAGAGCGACTGAATGTACAGAATGAATAGCACAGGGCCAAGAACAGACCCCTGTGGAACACCACAACATAGATCAACTGGGTTGGAGTGTATTCCATTTGCAGATACAATTTGTGTCCTGTTGACCAAGTAGGACTTGAACCACAGTAAGGCTGTATCATGAATGCCAAATGCATGCTGGAGACGGAAGTAATATATCATGGTCTAGTGTGTCAAATGCTGCAGACAAATCAAGGAGGGTGAGGACTGTAATCTTTCCGCTACCCAAAGCAGAGATAATGTAATTAACTACTTTTAGAAGAGTAGTTTCAGTACTGTGGCAAGGGAGATATGCTTATTGTAAATTGATTAAAGGACTGTTTGAATTCAGATGAGATACAAGTTGGGATAGAATAACCTTTTCTAAGATTTTTTTTATATGAATGGGAGATTAGAAACTAGGTGGTAGTTCTTTAAATCAGTATGGTTGAGTGTTGGTTTCTTCAGCAGTGGCTTTACAATGGCAGTTTTGAAACATAATGAAAATTTCCCTGATGATAGAGAAGTATTGATAACATTAGTTAGTGAAGGCAATACTGGATCTAAGCTCTCAAGCGCAGTGATGTTGGAATTGGATCAAGTTCGCATAACTTTGGTGCACTCATCATCAGGATTGTACATACGAAATTCATAGTGACAGGTGCAAATGCTGCTTATGGTTGTCACTCAAATTCTGTATCCCAGCTGTATGGTGACGACGATTCAATTGAAACTCTTGTGTTAAGCTTGTTCTCTAACGGTTTGTACTTTGTCACGGAAAAACGTAGTTGGAAGAGGTGTATATTTGTTCCTTGACATTAGCCTGTTGGTAATCCCGAAAATCTCTTTGCAGCTGGAACTTTCCATGATCTTAGTAGTGTAGTGGACTGAATTCCCTGCATGGACTATATTTGTGATATTCTTCTTAGAGGCTTCATAATCTGCTTATAAATAGTGAGTCTGGTGGAATACCAAAGCCTTTCAGCTTAATGGCGGTCTCTTTTAGCAGTGCAAAGCTGGTCCCTAACACTGCCATACCCTGGATAACACTTTTGAATTGATACTTTGCAATTGATAGCTGGTGCATGTTTGTCGAGGAATGAACGCAGGACGATATCGAGTTGTTCTGTTATAGGAGGTAAGCAAGTTGGCATGTTTGCTTGTATGTCATGGATTAGTTTGCAAATTTGCTTCTAGAACATTCTTAATTTAAAAATGAAATAGATCCTTAACTCAACATCTTTAAACACGTTTATCTCTAAGTGATAATTATCTTAGAATATAATATAAAATCGCAAACAAGACTTAGTAATTAATATGTTGTTTACAACAGCAAAGACGCAACAAACATTTCTGGCCATATCAGTAGTTACTTCATCACCCAAGGTCTGCGAAGTCATTTTATTCACTATGATGAAATTTGTTTAATCGTTATAACAGAATGGATAACTGCATTTCTTATACATTTTGAAATTCTATTTATAAGAGAAAGTATATCATTCCAGTGTCATGTCAAATTTCATATTGTTTATGTAATTGATTAAATTGTTATTTGTTTAATGGGGTGGGGGTGGGGGCTTGTGTTGTTCTATTCTATATCACTGCTCACATCTCTGTTGTTCCATCCATTAATTTCATATTTGACATTGTTATTTACTCAATCTGGGCAATACCACCACAGTCAATCATCTCCCAGATAACAACAACCAACAAAAGCGCCATGTAACAAGTGGAGCATTCTCTTTCAACGAATTAGTTTCTTTTTCATCTCCTATGTGGGCCATTTACATGGTTTAGTCAAAGCAGTGAGTATGCATGTAGATAATCATCTTCAGTCTTTCAGTTCTAGTCACCCTGACTTTTGATACCTAAAATTAATCAGACTCTTCCGAAAGGCATGCTGATCAAATAGTTTGATAACCACAGACTGTAGGGAGCCTAACTTATTCCTAACAAAATAAAGAATGAGCAGACTGACGTCTGGAAAACAGGTGCAATGCTGTGTTCCATCATATAATAGTATTGAATGGTTGTGTTGTATAAAAACTGTAAGAAGAAACATTAATGTTGCCATGCATTACTAGAAGGTACACCTTACATATATCTAGTCTAGAGGTCTCAAACTGATGGCCCATGGAATTATTACCTGAAGGCAACGACATATGGAATTTATTGTTGTTGATATGGGGTTTAATGCCACTTTTCAACGCAAGATAGGCTGTACATGGCAGCCAGTATAAATGGTGGAGAAAGAACCGGGGGAAACCCCATAACGAGCCACCAACTCACGAGAAGCTACAGGCAAGCTTTCTCCCTGACCAAGCCTGAGACTCAAACCCACACAGACAGAGGTGAGATGGCAGTGATTCATAACAGTGAACGTTTTAGACCACTCTGCCACTTTGGGCCCTACGGAATTTGTAAAATAATTAATAATGCAATTTCTTTTTACAGTCAACTATTTTGATTCAAATTGGATTGTTACATCATTTACTTCTTCTTTCCAACATTTCAACTAGCTACCATTTTTTATATGAACCACTTTTGAGATGTCAACACTTATTAGTCTTTGAATTAAAATAAAGTTCGAAACTCATTAAGGTTTGAATTTAAATGTTTAAACTATCCAAGTTATATTTATTCCAAACGTCTGACATAATGTAGTTTTAAGTTCATCTATGCAACCATAAAATTAAAATTGTAAAAACAGCTCACTGGTTGAGGTCTTTGTGCTCACATTTGTGACTCTAACAAATGAAATGATGATGCCAATTAATGCAACAATATACTTATTAAAAACTACCAACACTTAATTATCATCTAAAATTTGCAAATTGCAATTAGATTATCACTGGGAAAATATTTCGATATAAATAAAGGAACAATCCATCACTTTTTATTTGTGTTTTCAAAACAGGTAAATTGAAAGATCCAAATTGCACCTTTTCCTACTTGGATATACAAAAGACAAATTCATAGGGCAGCAGTTAAGTGTTTTGATCTAATTAATTTTTTCTCTTGCTGGGAGTATACTATGCAAAAAAGAGCAACTCCTGAGTAACATCTAACTTTCATACAAAAAATTCATTCTCATATTCCAGAAAATAACAACAACAACAATATCTCAACTATAACAAAAAATCCTACTTTTGCTACAATGAAAATAACAAGAGTCTCTAAAATTGATTGATGCTTTTCTGAGCGAGAAGAATTTCCAGGAATTTAATACAATATCATTTTTTTTTGGTAAAGACTAAGTAGACTGTTATGTATACTAAATTAATTTTTTTAATGATTATACACTTTTATGGATCATTTTGTTGGTATTGTTGTGAGGTTTAAAGTCATTTTAAAGCACACGATAGGTTATACATGGCGGCCAGCGTTAATGGTGGAGGAAGAACCTGTTAAGTTCCTTTTATTAAAAGGAAATAAATTATCTGTTGAATTTTACAAAACTTGTTGATTTTTATCTTTTCGTTTACTTAGTTGAAAAAAACAGAGTTGTAACAAGACAAGATTAAAAATAGTTTAGTGAAATCTTAATGACAATATAACCTCCATGTTTTTATTTTTTTTTGGGGGGGGTGGTAGTAACAGCAACATATTCAAGACAGCCAATGTAACATCAATATTGGATCTATCAATGGCAACATTTGCACTTAAACACAGCTAGATATCATAATAAGTCGGTCGGTGAAAACCCTATGTTGATATAAGCATACATTTAGGAGGAGCAGAGGTAACGACACTTTCAACATGGTCAGCGTAGTGGTCATACTGTGAGTCAGTTTGCACTGGTTTCATTCAGGACTAACTAGACACCAGAAGAACTCTTCTGACGAACACCCATCTCAAAATGACTTTCCATTGAAGAGTAGAGCAAGAATTTCCAAATGACCATTTGTGTCATCACTTTAGCATCATTGTCATTTATGACCAACTAGACATCACAACAAGTCTTTCAGCTAAAACACCATGCTGATATGATCATGAAAATGGACACTGTGGTGTCCTGAGTGGCACCATTTTCATTAGACACCTTAAGTTTTGAGTAAAATCCACATGTTAATATATATATATATATATATATATATATATATATATATATATATATATATATATATATATATATATATATATATATATATATATATATATATATATATATATATGTGTGTGTGTGTGTGTGTGTGTGTGTTTCTTTTCTCCCCCATGCTTTATGCAGAGACGAATATACTGTCACTAGCGCTCCATCACGAATAATACTCATTTTCAACTACTTTCTTAGTTGGACATTATAAAAAAATTATGGTTGATTCGCATTCTTTATATTTTATAAAACTGTTCGGATTTTTAATTCTGCGAAAGTTCTATCAAAACATGCCTATCCCATTTCAATAATCAATATCGTATGTGATATTGCGAGGTTTCAGAAACATGGATATAATATGTTCCTGTTATTTTTATGCATATATAGCGTGCTAGCAAGTAAAGTTAAATAAAGTGAATATTACAATCTTCACCAAACATGTTGGTCGGGAATTCCATGGCTTACATGATAAACAAACACCATCTTCTTAAAGTGGTTTCGTTAGAATTAAATGCGTAAAGATGTTTCGACATATACATAGCTGCAAGAAGTCCCGAAAGGTTAAAATGACTTTAGTTTATGGATTAGAAGAAGGAAATAACGTATCGCCATCACTTACTACCCCTACTCATTTATTACACGCGACATACATTTTTGCAAAATTACATTCAGTCATTCATTCATAATCTTGTCAACTATCAAAACATATCCAGGTTACGATAGAAAAGCTTTGGACAGATTTGTGGAATGGACTTTGGAAATAACCTATCGACATATCCATTACAACCTTTTGAAGAGTATACTGTCATAATTGGCAACTACGACTGATATATATATATATATATATAGTGATACGTACTGTGTTGTTCGTATATTATTCACTCGCAAAGGCGTCTTGTACATTCAATATTAATGGTATTTCTGGTTTAAGTGTTAACAGCTTAGGCTAATACATGTAACCCCGACCAGGCTTACCTTTTATGTCATCATTAAACTAATGTTTACCCTTTGGGGCAAAAAGTGAACGCAAGCACGTTTATTGCTCGATTTGGTAGAATAGGTATTAAAATGACTTTAAAATATCATCCCTTGGATATCCGTTTTGAAAATCAAATGTAAATTATATTTATGTGATCTGGATGGTCTAACGTAATTTATCATATGGAACAATAGCGTTTGAAAACAAATAACCATCTTGGGAGAGTTTCATAATTGGTATTATTGAAAATATAGTTGGAAAAAATATTAGTCGCGTAGAGTAATAATATGTTTTACTTGAAAAACAGAGAAAATGTCTGACATTTTGTCATTTGATAGCTACAAACAATACTATTATCTATCATAAACTGTAATATATTTTTAAATACGCAAGTTGAATAGATTGAACACACATTATATCACTTTCCAATAAAATGTGTCCAATCTACACATTCACTTAAAACAAACTATACTTACTTTGTTTACTAAACCGAGCAATTACATTAGTGGAAAAAGAATGTCAACATTCTTTGACAACTGGAAAGAACTGTCATAATCAGGATCGGGTCATTAACGTCTTTTCCTATCGAACGAAATGTTAACATATTATAAATATAAATGACCTATGCATTAGATTACAATAGAGATGACATATATTGCCATGTGTGAGAGTGATTAGTGGCATCTCTGTGGGTTTCATGGTATTAAATAATTTACCTCATGATCTGAACCAAAATAGCATTGCCTCACAAATAAAGTTCATATACTATTTTGTGGGTAATTGTATGTAATCTGATTCAAACTCTTCTATGCTGAAACATTTGTTTTTAGTATACTCAACAAGGCTCAAAGTGAAGTCCCCACAGCAGGTGTTTAGCCAAGTGTTGCACCGTTGAAAAAAACACTCACGAACGTGCGGATTTGGTAAAAGAAAGCTGTAAAACACCATCACCGCAATAACTGACATAAAAACATGAACAAGCCTAATAAACCGGATACAAATAAGCAACGGCAAGAAGAATACATTCGTGAAAATATCATAGTTGATGAACTCATGGTCAGGTTGGATACGTTCATAGAATCAAATCGCGGGGGCAACAACGCAAATAATTAACTTTTGACGTCCGTCAATATAATAGTGCTTATATAGTAAGTCGATCATGACATCGTTTATCACACTGATTAATTAACTTGGTAAAGACGCGAATGATTTAAATATCATATACCGATGATTAGTTCTGTCACATGTTTTGTTTAACGTGTGATACAAAAATCTGCCTTGCAGTGTGTCGTTGAAAACACAGCCAATAGCATTACCTCGATGAATAATATAGCGCCAATTGCAAGTTTGATTCGCGCACACTCAAGATATTTTGTATTGCTTGTTTCACTTAGTTGACCGAACTTGTGGACCATCTTTTGGGTCTTTTCTCGATTATATAGTCTAGATTTTCGTCGGAGGGGGTCAAAAAGGTTCATGTAACGGTTCTGGACCTCCCACTAGCACAGATGATCTATGAATCAATCACCGGAGATCTGGCGAAACATAAGGTCGGTGACCAAGCGCAAGCTTAAAATAAGCATAATCGTCAATGAACCCTCAACGAGGTATGCCATCTCAATTGAATCTCAGTAGCACTTAGTTGATACAGTACAGTTGTCGCTGATAATGGCTTATGGTTGGCATAAATATGTTAAAACATTTCATAGGACCAACGAAATATTTGCATCCTTATGTTAATTTACGTTTGTCTCATGTTCATCTATATAAATATAGATAAACCTAATCATACCGGCTTTTTGATTCCTCCAACTTCAATAATCATGGGAACAGCATTTGTAAAGGTACTTCTCAACTTGTATACAACCTTTTGAATGTTCACGTTTACACGAATGTGCAATTGTTTAATAGCTAGGACTGACATAGAGTCTTAACTTGATTATGTTTATGTTCCAACTGTTGCTGCGGTGGGTTATCAGCTTTTGTTTTACCCCTTTACACACTTTGGTAATACTTGAATGTTAATTTCAAATTGGATTTAAATATTTGTCTCGATGTTGTCCTAAATTTGACTCCCAGCAAAGCTGGTTTCCGAAAAGAAATGGTATAACACTTAAATAACTAGGTCCCACTAAAGGTATGTACTGACAGTTCGGAGACCGTCAAGCATGTTCTAGGTGAGCCGATTCTGTCTGCTTAAACTGGTGAAGTAAAATAATCCGGCTCTGGCTAATACTTAGTGGGTATATCCAACCAGATATTTAGGCCATTTTCCTTGGAACGTTTGGGGTCGACTTTCAAAGTCGCAGTATTCAATTAAACGAATATTCGTCTTTTACAGGTTAATTTTGATGAGTGTAAGGTGAAATTCGCATGAGATTGCTCAGTTTTAGATGATATCAGTAGGGTGGTACTGCATGGTTTCACGTAGTGGATGATACTGATCATGAAATCCAGTACAGAGTCCACGATGACGAGTGGTATCGCTTTCGCATCCATCAAGTTTGACACGCACATCATCACTTTCCATGGTATGTATAGTGGTAGTAGTAGCAAATTCACATTATGCGGTACTGAATCGCTGATTTCACAGCGTACGATATCGTTCTTATCACAATGCACAAAATTACACTCCACCAGAGAATCACCGAACTTGGATCTCTGTTTAAGAAAATGCATCTTTCTCGCTTGGTCTTGGTAGTGACAATGAACTATCAGTCTTGGACGTTGTCCCTATTTATATGCTTACCACTTTCGACGTTGCAATACAGCAAAGTGAAGTAGTTGGGAAGCCGCACTCACTTCTTGTACACGATTTGATACAGTTTTTCCAAGAGTCATCTGATAATTAGGTGGGCATAACAGCACGGCTTCTTGGAATACGCCTAAGTTCATCACTCGACTGCAGAGATACTTGAGAATCAAACCTATCACTTTACAATCCGTGTGCACATATCCTTGTTTGTCCTGGTATGCTTAGCCGTAATTGTTAGAATTACACAACATTGGATCTTGTCTTCGTTGTGCTTGTCCGTTCAGGCTCCTAAACGGTCTCCCTCGACGTCAGGGTGACACAGGGCGACATTGAAACAGGTAATTGATATATATGCAACAATTTGTGTCAAAACACAGGACGTGTGATCTCCGAACAGTTCTAAGGCTTCGTTTAATTTCAAACGTGCATAGGCTATAACGTAAGCCGCAATGATGATATTTCCAAATTAGTCGGGCTCTACAAATTAGAGTTATTCTTCCTAACTCTCTAGGATAAAATGTTCACGAATAACGTCAACATGTTTCTTATATTTGGTATTGTCGTGAATCATCTTTAAGTAACGGAAGATTCTGTGAAATACTCCGTCTTGGGTAAACGCAGTCGTTGTGCGATTTTGTCTCGCAAGCAATTTAACATCACTTTTACAAAAGATCGCCTTCATTCGTTCTTCTCCTCGTTGTCTAACGCGAGGCCTTCAGTATTTCACTTTGAATTTATTTTGTTACTTGGAAGTGTGGATCCACGAAGGATAGCCACTGACTTCTTGTTTCAGTTTCAAAAAGACATGCACGTAGTCTGCGAAAATGTCTTTCAGCTTATTATCTCCCTTAAGGTATTATTCTGCCTTGAGAAATAGGAGATTTCGTACACTTCTAATAGTTGTTAGCCCAAGTCCAGATGTTTTAAACACTGCCACGATGATACTCGTTTTCGTCTGCATTTTTATTGGTGTGCTGACAAGGTTTGTCTTTGTTGCACGTTTTGTCTCATATACGGCACAAGGGAAAAGTCAGTCTTCCTTGGCAATGGTGAGGTAAAACGGGATTGTACAAGTTATGGGAGGCAAGACCTCGCACTTGATCAATTCTTCGGATTGTCGAATGTTGTCCAGGTCGATGTGTTCCTGCTGGATAGAGACAATATTTGCACACGTAAGGATACATGTGACACACATGAAAGTATTTTGATTTATTACCCTTTCTCCTTGTCCGATTGGTATAGCAAACAGGTGGCAAATGTCCACGTTCGAACGACAATAATTGACGCTTGGATCTGGAACCAAATGTAGAAAGTTTATCGCTGTTTCGTTAGTATGTTGTAAGGGTTGATTGGCATGTTGATTGCCTTTGGTATTGAAAATATTAGCCTTTGGCCTTTTCTATGAATCCTAACGTTTTAGACATTCGACTCAAACGTATGGCCAAATAGCTCATCAAATCTTTAAACTCGACTTGTCCCACATGCAAGGAAATAATATTTGATCCATTCAAAGTAACTTTAGGACGTTCAGTACTTTTATACGTATAATAGCGGATAAGAAACCGTCCATCGTATCCCGAGAAATTGTGAGCGTGACCGTTGCATGGCGATGACAATATCCGTAATGTTCGATGTCCTCATAGCTCCACGTTCCGTCGATGGGGTTTAATATCCATTGGATGAAATAGGCTAGCATGTTCGGTCCCCAAACTATTTTTTTCACGTCCTCCAGGAGTCTTGCTGCAGTGAAGGAAATGGCTAAATGTAGGCTCTTGGAAGCATTCTAGCACATTCGATGAGGCATTCAGAAATTAAGAATTGGAATGCCGGTCTGGTGCATGCATTTGAAATCGAAATAAATGAAATTGCCTATCTTCTTTTAGTCATCGTCTTCCTCATCTGTGTGATATTTCATAGTGTAGCTTTCGAGTTCCAGGTTCACGATTTGGTGAAATATTTCGCATCGTTTCATTCGTGAACATATATGAGCCTTGGTATTATTGGTCAGTATGCCTTGTTCACAAGTAGAATACACTGTCAGGGGTTTACAAACACTTTTCTGCTGTGAACCTTGTATCTTCAGATGTTTTGGGTAACAGGCAGGGCTTACACAACCATGCTGACAAGCAAGGCATTGCACCCATTGCACAGAAGCGCTATTCAAATGTTGTAGTAGTTTAGTGGGGAAAATGGTGGTGCATTTTGGTTGGGTGTAGACTATATGGGTCTGGATTCTGGCTGAATCATGCATCTTCAATATCGCTGGTATGAATTTATGCCAAAACTTTGCCACTGCGCGAGGAGATAAATCACATTTCTGCCTCTTTATTCTTGACGTTTCTCCATGAATTGATGCGATCGTTTCATCGTGATTGAAAAAACATCAAATGACTACATTTTAAAAGCCAGTGTTCCCTATATATTCATGCCAGGCCAGCGTATGAACTCTTCTGAATTCGCAAGCGGTACGTTGGACTTACAGTCTCGAAACTTCACCGTGTAAGTCTAAGCCGTTGTTCTAAAGTTTCTAGAGAACCGCTTTGCCGTCCTTCGAATATGGTAGTAATTTTCAGGGGTTAATAGTGGTGAACTTTGGTTGGGTGTTTAATCTATGGGTCTGGATTCTGGCTCACTCATGTCATCTTCAAATTCAGTGGCATGAATTTTTTGCCAAGACTTCAGCTACTGTGCGAGGTGATATGTCACGTTTCTATCGCTTAATGTATTCTTCTTTCTCTACGATATGATGTGACCGTTTCATCTTGACGGCTAAAAGTCAAATGAATACATTTAAATGCCGTGGGTGCCTATTTATCCATGTTAGACCTGAGTCTCCCCTATATAAGGGTCAGTGTCTTCCCTTCCAGTGTTCATTTCACTCTCAAACCGGAAGAGACCGCACATATCGAAATTCTGATCAGAGCTTTGCGAGAGGTCATACGAAAAATATATGTATTCATGCAGACGAAATACGACCCCTCCTTTCGATATAAAAGTCAAAATCTGTGCAATATCTTAACGAAAAAAGGGTACTGGGCAACATAGTGTCCAAACAGACAAATACATAAAGACAGGTGCCAGAAGAGACAAAATTCAAGTTACATGTTATCATGTAAACAGAAATGACATTGGTCTTCATAATACTTTAAAAAGCACAGGAGGAATCGGAATAGAGGGGATCAGAACATGAAACAATGTACCCTCCCAAAAAGAAGAAACCAGACACGTTCAGAACGAGAAAAAAGAGAAGAAAAAGAGACAATGTGCAACTGAGAAAGAAGAGGAGCAAAAACCGATGAAATTCAACAGAGAGAGTGCACAAAAACACCGAATAAGTTTATGAACTTTTTAAAGTGTTTGTTTGTGAATTGTATTGCAAAGTTTATTCCAGAATAGACCATATAGAAAACGTTAATGAATATGTATGTGTTCTTCACCTCTATTATCTGGGGTTATTCCACTGTTATATAAATCAAATATTTTATTTAATTGTTAAATCATAATAATTTGTATTATGCAATCAAGCATACGTCTTTGAAAAGTGATACGAGTGACTACAATGATAAAAGCTTATTTGTAGTCCAAAGCTTAAAGACAAGAGAATATCTCTCTGATGGAAGTTGATTTCTATGTTTGACCTATGTTTTAATGTGTGTGTGTATGTGTGTGTGTGTGTGCGTGCGTGTGTGATCTGAATGTTTAACGTAGCTTTAACAATTTTCAGTCATGTAGCTACGATGTCTGCAGTGTGGCAGTTTATAGTGATGTCTTGGACTGGGGCATCATGCTGCAGACATGAAGCATGATATTACACCCAGTCGCGTTATCCTGAGACCAGGCCGACCATTTCTAACATTACGCTCTTAATACTGAGCGCCAAGCGAGACAGCTGTTAGTAATATTTTTGTATGCATTTGGTATGACTCGGCCGGGGATCGAACCCACGCCTTCTCACTTCTGGGATTCGCCACGACCTCCCGCGTTTGAGCCGGACGCTCTAATTACACCTTTAAGTTGCGAGTTCTAGGTGTATACAATCATTGACTGACATCAGTGAAAACAATTAAGCTAGTTGTTTTAACTTCAGCACTTTAATTTCGTTCACTGGTAAATATGTTTTTGAGTGTGATTAATGATGTTACTGCGCATGGTGATGCTATTACGTTATAAATTTGTTCGACCATGTATTGATTTGTTGTAACAATAGTAGCATGCACATACTATTTTATATAAGCCATCCACAATCCGTTGTTCTGACAAAACCGTTGTAAGTTAGCTATTACCACAGTTTTAAATTGATAGTACATCCTTTAATGTGTATATCTTTGCCAGATGGATCTTTAAAAATCACAAGCTAATCTAAATCGACACCAGGAACATCACCTCTGGTAAAACCGTCCAGATCCAATTTGGCTGCAAATCGGCATAGAGATACATCAGCACCGTATTGTCAAACTTAGCAATGTCCTTAAGTGTTAATAAACATTTTCTATACTATCGAATGTACATTAAAGTGAAATCGAGAAGGATTTGAGAAATTGGTGAATACCACATGTCATGAGATACATTAACGACATGATGACTGCATGCGATGCTATCCAACTGAGTTTAAAGCAGTAATTTTAAATAAAACTATTTACCATACGAGTCACAATACAAACTATGCTGGGTGTGTTAGCATATGTGTTACCCTGTGAGGGCCATTGCATGTCGATGAGTTCAGATTGATGGTGCCAGTTTTTACTTGTGCGTATTACCATCATAACGCACAAAACACCACGAAAATGTTTGATCGATTTTGGCATCATAGGTAAATCTTGATTGGTCAATTGGCGGGTCAACTTCTCAACCTTCTGCGACAGAGATATCTAATATATAATTAACGTTGGTATTCAACGATTATTGTCCGTTGATATTTTTTCTTTCCTACAATTGACCGTGTTGTTGTTCTTTTCTTTTTTTGCTCTGACTGGTCCATGAATTATCGACTGAAGACTTTGTTTCCAGTACAAGTAAACTTAGTAATTCAAGCTGTGGTTGCATCACATGTGAGCTCGAACTTTTCTCTAGAGCTCTTATGAATGCTTTACCTTCTGTATCCTCTTCAACCTATCTGCATTCAGTATTTGATGAAAAAGAGCCTACTCAGTACGTGTAGCTTGTTTCTTTCTTGTAAACTCCCTAAATATCATTTAGTCCATGTATCATTTATATATTTCTCAAGAGCAGTTGTTTGTAGTTTTATCATGTTTTCTTCGATCGGGCGGTATGGTAAGAGCAACGACAACTGGATTTCTAAGGATATACTCACTGATTCTTCCTTAACAAACTGATATGGTGTTTTCAACTGCGACTTGTACTCAGCTGGTACGTCTGCCAGTCTGTCAAGTGCCTCTTACATCCTGATGAAGTTCACCTATAGCTTTTTTCAATGTTTGTTACCTCAATTACCTATAGTAAACGACTAATGGCATCTACAGTTGCGTTTGCGGCCATTTTATGATATCCTTGGTACGTTTGGATATTTTACGAACTGGACCAGTGTCATCTTTTGTTTCCATGATAGATTCTACCTTCCGTCCATATGCTACTTTTGCCGTTGCAATACCATAAGGACGTTCCGCAATATTTGCTGGGTTTATTCAGCGGTGCAAATGTTTGTTGAAACCCTCTGTGAGATCTTCTCGTAAGATATATTGAGACAGTAGGATATATTTGACTTCCTTGCGGCTTTCAATCATATGTTGAATGAAATCTTGGTATTGTTGAGAAAGTTTAAGTCGTAGCTTTTCGTAATCTTCCTTTGCAATCACTGTCGAACAGTTTCATATGACGCTTATTATTTAGTGAATTGGGGTTTCCGCGGGAGACACATTCGTATCCAGACAAGTACGATACTTGTGTGGGCCAGCAGTCAAATCATTGGTGAGAAAACTGTATGGATCTCAAGGATTCAGCATACACATGTCATGAAATTCATCATATGTGTGGTCGGCGGGACACAAAGTGAGATGAAATATTTCCAAAACCATGCCCATAAATATCAACAGCATGTTAAGGTTGTCACTGATCAGTTCGGCACATGGGTCTATCACTGTGTTCAATAAATACTGTTGGTGTTTGGGGGCCGACTTCGTGAAAATGGTTGTGCTGGGTTGACATGATTTTCAAGCATCACATTATCGTGCACCACAATACTGGTTTTATCTGCATCTAAATCGACAAAGGAAGGCGCATCATGCATGTTGATAATAAATTGAGGTTTTGCTTCACCAAGATGGCAAAGTTGTCTTAGTGTTGGTAACACTTTTTGACAATAATTCATAACATCATAACACGGTTGATCATCAGACAATGGCACAGTTCTTTACAATCAGTCCCTGGTTAAAAATCGCACGATAATATTCAGCTAAGAGTTGAGTTATTCCTGGATCCAGAAGGCCAATATAAGTAAACAAAATGTGGTTGGAAATGAAGGTTAAATCACCACACTTGTAAGTGTTCGGTTTGGTTCGGATAAATCCATGCCATTGAATAAGCATCTGTCATTCTATAACAAGTACGTCTTTATATGCAAGGCGATGTCGCGCGAAACCAAACGAGTTCAATCACGGCTAGGTTATCGCGGCTCCATAGACAAAATTACCACGGGCGCCATTAAACATATTTGGGTCAAAAGCACCTTCATTGCTACAATTACTGCAAGTATTGTATACGGCTTGATATACGATAAGCCAGTTGTGTTGTTGCTCCATGTTACCGACACGACCTTACTCATAAAGCATCCATGATATCCGTGGATGTCAAAACACCAACGTGGATCTGATCTATCACTTAAATGCGATTAACCCTAGGGAGAACGAAATGCGCGATTGGTTGTCAAGGGAGGTATGAACCCCAATATTGCACTTGAAGATTCTGCTCCCATGTCTGTCACTGAAGGTAATGTTTGACCTATGGAAACAAAGAATATACATACAATGCCGGATCTTATCTACAAATATATTACATATAGACTTTACAGATAAGGTCACTCTTGGGGTTTCACGATCATGATTGTTCATACACGCGCTGTGGAAAATTTATTTATCAGTAACAAAAATGGTTTCATTGGATTGGTTTGATGTTCCATCAGCAAACGACGTTCGGCATGCTGATTTGCTGCTTGTCCCACGCGATCTTATCCGTCAAGACTAAGGTTGAATATTCATTTACAAATGAGGTCTTGTGTGAGTCAGTCCGGCAAGCTGATACAAAGGATTGGATCCGTTGACGTCCATAGATTCTGCAAGTTTCACACATTCGCGCCAGTGCATGTAAGAGCGAGGTATACTCACATGTCCACGACTGTTAACAGTGGATTATGGTCAAATATTTCTCGAATTTGTGATTGGGATGCTTACCATTCGTCATCTGCGAGTAAGTGTCAGGTACATCGAGTCCAAACTATATAGAACGACTGAATAACACTCTTGCATAACGTTTATTCGGTTATCTGTATGCACTGTCACTCTTTCTGAGGTCCAAGCGGTTGCAGGAATGGGCAGCGCGAACTCCGTAAGCCATACTGGCCTTGAACAATGAAGTCATGGCACGAATGGATTAAATCCAGTGAATGCAATTCGATAAAAATAAATCACTGTTTCTTAGAATTCACAGGGAGCACCTTACGATCGCAAAGGGACAAGTTGGTTCAGTATTTGTATGCACACGCACAGTTATAAGGCGGATAACGTTGTGTAATTAGCCCGGTTTTTTCCGCAGATGAATTAAAGATAACGGAATGGATTGATTCAACAAAACAGTACAACCGTTAACGATTAGAGGCCACGATCAGGAAGTGTTGCTGTTCAACTCGTTCACGACAAACATGGACACGACTTTTAGGAGTCGATCCAAACATTTCTTTATTTATTACTGCTCTGGTAACAAAACATTGAATGATTTGGACATGTTAATATGCACCTTGACTAAGCTATTGAGCAACAACTTAAATTCTCACTTGCAGAACATTTGTTGGACATCAGTATGAGCAGAAACTGATGGTGAGGTACATGAACGGTGCGCAATCTCGGACCGAAAGTCCTAGCACTTTCGAGGGTTTAACTAATAGGCAACTCGACATCCGTTAGTTAAATCAGCTCTGCATGATTAAAATGTACACTAAGAACGTTGCAAATATTTATATCAAATTCTGAACCATGTAAACTGGTTCTTGTATCATAAAGTTCAAGGTCTATGCGGTGCTGCAACTCACAACGGAGAAATAGTAATCCCCATATTGTAAACCCAGGACTCATAACTTGCAAGTGTTTGTTTTCTTATAAATATGTGCCGGACTCATTATCAAGTAAGGTTTTCATTGATTACAAGTTTGCAAAATTGTATAGATGTGCTTTAGCATTACAACAATACACGCAGGTTATTTATGGTGCGAAAAATCTACATCAGAAACCTGTGTTGATACTGAAGAACGATGTTGTGTGTCTGATGTCACCTGTTCATTACAATATGCAATTTTCCTTCATTCAAATCATTCCGGAACAAACCCGCGGACACTTTAGACATATACAGGGAATTGGTAACAGCCATTTAAAGCGCGAAATTCAAAATGACATCAGCAAGCATAGTATTTGCTCAATAAATATTATATACATGTCAGCTAAAGAACCCTTTAGCCGACGGTAGTTGCACAGTCACGAGCAATACCGGTAGGTGTACAAAATATACATCGATGTGTGCAGCCAAATGTGGTTGCAGATAATTGTAATTTTTAATAAATAGGTGATATCATCCCCTCACTCGAAAATCAATACTATCACAGGTGAAGAGCTGATTTATCAAGCTTATGTTATTTAGTGCCAATACATTTGAAGGAAATGTACTTGCCCAAGGTCACTATAATACGTTAGTTGACCAGGGCTGACCATTGATATGATTCACAAATATATAACCGTTGACCACAAGTTGAGTATGCTAACCACTGACACATGTTGGTGCTGCCAATATTACTTATCTCTTGCAACCTTCAGGAAAGTACATTAGTTCAATTTTACGTCCCCGTGCAACATGACCTTATATTGTGTCTTTTATATATTTTAGGTAGCCTAAATCCGAAACATTGTATCAACGCAGAATTTGCCAAAACAGCTGCTATGTGGCAGTCCACGAAACATCTGTTTTAGTTCATTCAGAAACAAATTTAAACAACCACAACGTAAAGAGCATCTTACGCGAGCGTACATGATTTATGTACAAATCAAAAGTGCAAATCTTCGTCCATTGTTTGTTTACAATATAAATTAGTTCCTCTATGCACGTGAATGTTATATGTGTATTGTAGCATGGGTTCAATATCGAGTTAACGGGTAAACAAATGAGCATATAATAAGAACTCATACTACCATACAAAGCAATACAGACTCATATTACCATACCAATGTACCATACCATACATTATTAACTGTTATTACTATCCCATACAGTAAGAACTCATACAACCATGCCTAGCAATAATAACGAGTATTACCATAACAAACCAGAAATACAAAACCATGCAAATATAAACTGGAGGAGAAACGTTGGAATGTTATATAAACATAGATGATCACTAGTGATAATATCTATTAAAGTTGATGTCCAGTATTGGTAGTCTCTTTGAGCTTATACACATGGGTGGTACCTCAAGTAGTCTCAAAGGATCCTTTGTGAAATGAACATATACTTTATTAAATATATCAGTTAATTCAAAAGTTTTCAACAACATTATTACAACTGTTGTTATAGATAGTGTCCATGTGTATAAATGATATATGTGCAATAATAGTTCTGAGAATTCCTAAATGTATCCTATGAATTCTGTAAATTTCATAAATAATTGATGAGTGAACTGGTGAGAATTACAGAAAATTCAAATTATAAAATCTAGTCAAACATATGTTACTCTTGCTGATACAGATGTAGCTCCCTCTTGTGTTTTGCATGAAGTTCAGGTATGTATAATACTTTTAATTAGTTTGCCACCATTGCATGCAATAAACAGTACCAATGTTATCGTGACTTTCAGAATCACTGCAAAGTTATTCAATGTATGCATGTCTACTTTTTGAATGACTTAGACACATAAACCTTATGATATCATGTTAATACGCACTATTGCATAACGTTTGGACATACATTTTTACTATTATTTTGTATCATATCCAAGAATGGTAGATAATGGGACATGTGTAGCATTTCGCTACATCTTTGGCATCTAGGTTCCTTCAATTCATGTGTAAAGCTTGCTTTTGAACAAATCCAGGCTGTGAGTGAAACATTGTATGCAAATGTTTAACTTCTATGTAAAATTTGCACAGCTAGCAAAATATGTTTAGTGTCATGAAGTACTGTTGGGGGTAATTGGTTATCAATTTTTATAAATGGTTACCAGTGTTATCTGAATGATCAGCAGTCATTCAAGATGAACAGTACCGTATTAATATATATGATATAAATAGCCATAAGAAAAATCAAAACATTTTGAATTTATTTTTATTTGGGTTCTACATGGAGAGATTCGAGGAAGCTGAGAAAAGGGTTTTGTTTCAACCTTAATAGGCATCATAAATACCACATATTTAATCATAGTTATAAGCTGTGATGAGATTGACCGTCTTGGTATATAATTGCATATAATTATTACATTTAGATAGAGAGTTGATCTATGATGTTTGTGCAAGACTGACAAGACACAATCTTAAACCTATTTTGTATGATAGATTATGACATCCGAATTGTTTACAGGAAAATATACTGTATGTTACATCTAACTGCTTTAAATAAACTGGACCAATCACAATTACTGCATTTGTACTATACATAATGCTTTTCTTGTAGTAAGATATTTATGTATGCAAGCATATTTGCTGGAAGCACAGTGATCCAGAAAATGTCATACAATTTCTACAGTTTCATCGCTACGATGTCTGCAGTGTGGTAGTTTATAGTGATGTCTACCACCGCAACATCATGCCACATACACATAGCATGATCTCCCAAACAGTTATATTGTCCTGACACCAGGCTGACCAGTACTTAGAATACAACTTCTTAATGCTGAGCACCAATTGAGGCAGCACTTAGTACCAGTCTGTATAAGTCTTTGGTATGAATCGGCCAGGGAT
This sequence comes from Sinohyriopsis cumingii, assembly GCA_028554795.2. Lineage (NCBI taxonomy): Eukaryota > Metazoa > Mollusca > Bivalvia > Unionida > Unionidae > Sinohyriopsis > Sinohyriopsis cumingii. The sequence goes on from JAPYKE020000284.1 coordinate 338,156, forward strand.
TAAACCCACGACTTCCCCACATCCGAGGTTGACACTCTAGCCGGTAGGCCAGAGGTTAACTGTGTTTTTCTTGTTTTTGTGAGTATTTGTTCTTAGAATCTGCTTCAATAGTTATTATGTTGTTGGCCCATATAGGCAGATTTTACTAAATGCTTTATGTTTCTTATTTTCGTTTTGTTTGTCAGCACCAGTATGACCAAATACGTTTCACAAGGACACACTAAAGCAGTTAGCCAAGTGCTCACTTGAGCCAGCCTGTCAGAGCTTGAGTGTTAGGATTACTAGTCTGAGCCACCACGGCTAGCTTTACTAAGTGAAATGACATACATACAATGATACATGCATGCATGCATGCATGCATGCATGCATGCATGCATCCATCCATCAATGCATGTATCCATCCATTCATCCATCCATCCATCCATCCATACATACATACATACATACATACATACATACATACATACATACATACATACATACATACATACATACATACATACATACATACATACATACATACATATATACATACATACATGCATACACACATAACTTCCCATGCACAGTTACAACACACATATATAAAAACATAAATAGTCAGTAATGATATAGACATAATATTGTGAATTTCTCGGACATGTAAGATGGTATGTTAAGTACAAAGTGTTACAAAGTGTGGAAAATAAAAAATGCAATGAGTTTATAATATCCTGAACATCTAGTTGGATCTATATAATCTAATTTCCCCAAATGTTTTTGATTAAGTGTGATAAAGAGTTTTTATTTTCAAACTATACTACTGAGAAGCATACATCCGGGTGACCCTGTACTGCTACACAGGAACAGCTGGAGAATCACACATCAGCAGGTTTCTCTTTGCAGCAATTATAGTCAGTATGATTCCAACACACTGACATTGATATTCTGAAATACGGGAGACTTCATATCATCTTGTCCATTAATTGGGTTTCTCATAAAAGCCAAAAACTGATATAATTTTGCCTGGTTAGTTTTTAAACTCCGTAGTGAAAGTTTACAATATAGCTAAATGGCACAGAAAGATAAGAGGGGGATCAAAGACAATCTTGTTTGTTTCGAAAGATGTTTTGATGACAGAAAAGAAGATACTTCATATATCTGCAGCATTCAAACAACGTGTAAAGATATGTTTTCAACGTTATGATACTTGACATAATTTATTTAAATTTTTATTTTAATTTGATAGTTATTTTTTCAGTTGACTTTTTAATTTTACATAACATAATTTCCATTAAAAAAAACTGCCTTCATGCTGGTTAATGCTAAACTTGTAAACTATTTTCTTTTCAAGATGGACGGATATTTTATATTAGGTTTTCCAAGTCTTATGTATTGATTAATTTCAAAATAAATTGATACTGTAGATGTGATTAGATATATTAGTTATGTATGTAAAATTTGTTTACTTTAACTGCGCTGCAGATTGTGCTTAAGCTTAAGTTTGGCTTTATCAGGAGCAGTACATATATTTTCAAGTCATTTTACATATGAATTTGTTGTATTGTGACTAGTACCCCAATAAGAGTCCAAAGCAGACCTAGTCCAAAACACAATAACAGCATCAAACTGGGTAATACGAGTTGAAAGATATTATCCACTTGGTAATTATGTATGTTACACAATTTCACGTCCGGTCTTTAGAACGTCAATCATGGTTGATTATTCATTGAATATGTAATGTTAAATTCTTCAACCACCTATATATTTATATTGGAAGCATTTTGGGGGAATTAAATAAAAAGGTACCTCTACAATATATGATATGAATAGTTGACACTGGTAGGAAGAATACTGAAGGCACAATTCTGGTAGAAATGGTTTTAAAGTCAATTCCTGGAACCATATTGAATTAGTGTTAGAAATGTCACAAATGCATGCTTCGTCTGCTTTGCAGAAATCCATGTATCCAACACTTTCTATTAATCCAACTTACTATAAAGTAATATATTTCATATCTAGGTTGTACTTGAAGATCGAGTTCATCTTTGCTGTAACCTGATTGACTTTTGTTCCGTGGAGAAAATTGGCTTTATTGAGCAATACAGAACATCAAGGACAAAATGTTTGCAATAGCTAGGGTTTGAAGAGGAAAAGGTTGATAGTGACAGAAATAAATTGGGATATGGTAACACACTAGTCAAAGGAACTGAATACACGAACGAGTAAGTAGCTAAAAAAGAGCAGAATGCATTGACTGTATATACCTTTGACTCATACAACGCTGATGGTGAAGCTGATGGTCAGGTCGAGAGAGAAGAAAGTCAAGTCAACACAACATTAGATAGGACAGCGATAAGGACTTAGTATTAGGTATGAACATAACAAATACCTAACACATTGGAAGCATACTGAGCTCTAATAACATTATCCATTAAATGTAATTAAACAAAACAAAGCATTTCATAACACATCACACAAGATGAGATATCCCGGTAATAAAATATGTCCTAAATACAATGAAAATATATTTCCAAGTTAATACATTTTCAGTATAAATTATTACATTTTTCTCACTAGCAGATACAATTCATAAATCATGTGGTGTTATACAATACTTAATAAAACATGTATGCATTTGTATTCACTTCTAGAAGATTAAATGATGATCATTAGTAAATGTTAATGCAATCTATTATCTTTTCAGGATCACATGTCAAAGTGCATATTGACAATTTGATTTAGCCACTAGAACCTCTACTTGTGAGGCCCATAATTTAGTATTTGATTCTTTTCAAGGATCTTGTGACCATGTTACATCTCTGCTTGGATTTGTAGACCCAGGATGCAGTATTAACAAACTAGATGAACATATAGCCGTAAAGGAATACGTGTTAGAGGGAAATCATACCAGAACTGCATTGCAGCCTCTGCAAAGCAAAACTTAATATAGAAACTACAAGGGTTATGAGTATGGTCGAATGGATGGTTATGAAGGATTGTCAGAGGAGCAGTTTCTTTATGTAACATACTGTCACAACGAAATTCATGAAAGTTCGAGAAAAATGAACTTTCAAGAGAAGGTGGCATCCTTCCATCAACTGTTAGAGAATAAAAAAGGTCGATGCATGACAAAGCACCAACTGTCACTGTAGCATCACAGAGGGCAGAAATGTCCACCTTCAATTAGGGAAACAGTGAGTACATTGTATTAAGACTTAAAACAATAACATTAGTTGTAACATACCAAAGACAATATGTTCAATCATTATGAGAACTTATAGTGTTGTCAGTCCACCTAAAACACAAGTTTATCGAAATTCATCAACAACTTAAAAATGTGGTACAACAGGAAGAATAATTTCCAAGTCAAAATAGAATACAAATAAATGTATATATAAATTGTTACCTCGAATTAAAACACAACTTAATACGTATTGTTTGTTGAATGTTAAAAACAATGCAGGTTATATTTTATTTCTTTTCTCAAGATTGGTTATATTATCGGAAGGGGAATTACATAAATGTACAAACTAATTGGTCTTCATATGTTATCTTCAAATTTAGATCACATTCAGTGAGTTTCACTTCAGGGTAATTTTTTTTAACTTTATAAGCAAACATCATAAAACGTAAAGTCCAAAGTGAAACAAATTGGGTCAAAGTGCCATCACTGTTACAGCTTGTTTTGTTTTAAATATTAAAAAGTTAGGTTTGGTGTACGCTATTAAGAATACAGCTTGCTGAAACCTATGTCTGATTTTAGGAAGTTTTGTAACTTGACTTGATGGTTACTGCACACGCAACATCCTGCAGTATGTATTGACACATTAAAAGAAAAGATCTAACTATTATCTGCATGGTGGAATATAGTTTACTCTTGTGGTTTTATATGAGCAGATGGAAGATGTGTTTTGCACTGACCAAGGGAACAATATCATACCTAAAATGATGCAATGCAAATGAATATGGAATGAAACCAATTATTGTTTCACTAAAGATTCAAGGACCGATATACAATGTTTGTTCTTTCAGTTTTTTTTTTAAAAGGTAATGCAGAAAAATGGTTGCTACTTTTACTTAGCCAATGAAGAAACTGTACAACATATAAAGGATTTCAAAATCTGAAATTGTAGAGAGATGAGGTGATGAACATCTATAAGACACACCTCTACCTGGCTTCATGTTCTGGGAGAATTTTGCAATCCATATATATGATATTTGCTGCTTATGCCAAGAAAGCCATAAAAGGACATAAACAGACCAAGAGGTGACACAGTACTCATGTTCCCATTTCTAAAAGATAGAAGTAGAAATAGGTAAAAGTAATTTGCTGACAAGTTTGGCTTCTGGAGAGATATCTTCAGAAGAGTTCAGACGGAATTGTCTTGTATCAAGATAAGCATATACAATATCAGTCAATCACAGCATCTCAATCAACTTACTAGATAAAGCCTCCATGTTTGCACCATAAATTAGAGTCCTGCTTAAATCTTCAAGATACTGTACTTTAAAATATTTCCAAAATAAATGTTTTACAATTCCATTTTTCAAAATGAACGACTTCCAATAGCTAAAACGTAATAACCCTGTATAAACCAATGTCTTACAGACAACGTTTTACACTGTTGGATGCCCAGTGGAATCCTCCCACTGAAACTCAAACACAAGCCTCTAAACATCAAACCCATCATTAGAGCAGCGTCCATCATATAGCACAAATTGCAATGTTCAGGTGATATTGTGTGGAATGGCCGTATGCTTATCGCTTGAAGGGTCAACCTTAACTAGAGTGCATACCCAGTAAGAGTTCATTGGCAGTGAAACATATTCTAGTCATGAATTTGTCAACTTCCACCTTTTGTGATAATTGTTTTATAGTATGAATCAAAATAAAGACCTTTGCGAGGATGTATAACCGAAAAGAATTTGTTCAAAAACATTTGACGTTATAAAACAAGGGCAAAAGCAGACGTTAATTTGATTTTTCAGTACATACACAGAATGTGAAAGTGTGGCCTATGTATGACCTTTGAATAGGTTTAAGCAAGAGAGGTGTCAGAAATGTTATCACAAGGACACATATATTATTGTAACGCTTTATATTTAACCAACACCATGTAACCAGTATTGTGCTGATGCAATGTTAAAACCCATTATATATAAATTTGGAGGCAAGTTTATAAATGTCATGAGGAGAATATACTTATCTGAACTAACACAATTTATCAGGTCCAGGTGTTGTTGTAAACAGAGTAATGGAACATAGAAAATACTTTCGAAAATATGTCTATGAACTAGTTTAAAATAAGGCTTTGCAACCTCCATTTTATACTTGAATGAAGTTGATAATGCAGCTCCGATATTTGATAACATAATGTAAATCCTGATTAGCGTAAAAGTTGCATATGAAGTGGAGCAGATGAGTGTATAATTGCGTGCAAAACTAACAAAAATAGCAGTATATTTGACATAAACAACGTATTCGATATTTATGAATATACACGAGAGTTAAATGTCCATTTAAATCGACTTCAGAACCTTTATACCATTAATTTGTATTATTTCCATACACAGTGTGTTATTACTATGCTTCGTATTACTAGTGCTAATTATATGCATCTCTGACACAGGCAATATAATATGGCCCTGCTAGAGAAAACGATGTAGCCAAAGTCTCATAAACACCTTTGCATAAATCAAGAAGGTATATAAATATACAAGATGTTATATGTAAGTCCATATCAACTAATACAATTATGTTAGGAATATATACACGTGTCAGCTTGTGTCCTGCCATCTCACCTCTGTCTGCGTTGGTTCGAGTATCGGATTCGGCCAATGTGGGTACGTGAGAAAGCTTGCCAGTAGCTTCTTGTGGGTCGATGGTTCTTTCTGGTGTTTTCCCAGGTTCTTCCCCCACCATTAATACTCGCCGCCATATATAGTCTATAGTGTGCTGACAAATGGCGTTAACTTCACAACAACAACACTCATTACCTTTACATTACGTCTTTGGCATTCATATTAAATCTGTTTCAGTATACATTATTGAGGTTCTGGAAAAGTTGTAAAGGTCTGACAAACAAAAGAAAGAAAAAAGCAGTCCATGATGATATGTACAGGTATTAAGTGATCTTTTCCTGTATATCAATACAAATATATAATCCCAAAAGAAGTTTCATTTTTGTCCCATTAGAAAATATACTGAATCAATTGTTTCTTATTTTGTCTCTATTCGGAAAAGTTTTGGCTACAAAACGTCTAATATTTTCAGACAAATGGATGAATAAATCATGTTCATGACAAGATAATAATTGGCAAAACGATTGCGACAAACCAGAAAAGAAAATCATTAGAAAATAAAATTACACAAAAGGAAAAAGAACTTGAAAAATTAACAACGTATTAAGAGAAAGTAGAGGAGGTTTGTAATTTTTGTATAATTGACAGTTCAAGTGTCAGCTCTGGTTTCAAACAATTTTGCAAAAGATCTGTATGTCCATTTCTTATTTAATATGGTGCCTAATCCACTGTTTCCCTTGAATATATCTGATCCAATTTAAACATTAAGCTGCTCAGTTAACTGATACCAAGGTCCATATATTAAAAATTGATTTATCCATATAAAATAAACTTTTGTTATTTTTCAAAAAATGTACAAGTCACCCAAATGTATTTGAAAATCTTAAGTCACACATTTTATATTATACTTTGTTATTGCTAAAAATTAATTTTTGGCTTGGTCGACTAAAATCATATTTCATTGTAATTGTATCTTAACTGTTCTTAGCTATTATCATTGAAATGACCAAGGAATGAAACATATGGAGATGAAACAAAAACTCAGAAACAAAAGAAAATGGAATCAACTTGCATGTTAATGTATGTGTATGTGTGATTTGGAATTTTAATGTAGCCTTAACAATTGTAGAGTCATTTCGCTATCGGGTCCACAGTGTTGCTGTTTAGAGTGATGTCTAGCACTGTGGCATCATGCCACAGACATGCACCATGATGTTCCACCCAGTCACATAATCCTGACACGAGGCCCACCAATCTTAACACTAGCCTTTTAATGATGATTGCAAAGTGAGGCAGCTGTTAGTATCACTTTCAAAGTAATTTATATGACTCGGCCGGGGTTCGAACCCTTGACTTCATGGATCAGAGGTAGGTGCTAACTTGCATGGTAACCACTTTCAACTGAATTATATGTCAGTATGGTCTTAGATCGAAATGTACGTGAATTAAGTATAAAATTTTAAAGTCATGATTTAGAATCCTGAATATGCGTTAAGTGAATTGAAGTAAGATTCATATTAACGATAATTTGACATTTATTTCGAAATCAGGTTAGTATCATGATTAGTTGATTAGAGTGCAGACGGACATTTATTAATTTTAATTTATCTTAACTAAGTGTACATGTAGACTGCATCTTATTGGACAGATAATGCAAGAAACATATCTTGGGTTATATATGAAAAGTAGTCCTTTTTAAAATAACGTGGTTATGTACAAAGCTGCTATCTTAATATTAATTGTAGTTTGATGAAGGGATTAGAACTTGTCTAGGTTTTACACAAACCAACTCTATGGATTTTCATAATCACGAAAGACGTTTTACAGTGATTAGTTATTAGTATTACTTATAAATGATTATAATCATGTCCTACCGTTTAGCCACATAACTTGGCAAATGCTCTTCATCGATTTTGATATTCGATAAATAAGACATATAACCGTTTAGAGAACCAAATCCATACATATTATTTTGCAAAAACATATAACGAAGTGCAAGCATATTTTTAAAAGGTTAATGAACATACACAATGCATACAAGTCTGGGCATGCATGCTGAGCCCATGATTAGGTATTGCTGTATAATGTATTACTTAGGCTCAAATATCAAAAGACCGACTTCAGAATTAACTTCACAATAATTTAAAACAACTTTAAAGAAACTCCAGCAGTATTTAGGATGTTAAAATAAACCTTAAGCAATAACCATGACACTCTAATGGTGTAGCAACCCCCACTGAATAATGACTATGTATTGTTTCAACGTGAGGTGCAAGTTAATGTTAGTGATCATTCTGCATGATTCTGATTCATGTCATTAAATTTAATTGTGCAATTCAGTATAAATCAATGGTGCGTAACATTTATCCGCTTTATATTTGTATATGTGCTGATGTAAAGTTTACAGAGGTTTACTCATTCACGTATCGGGTCTTTGAACCTTTTGTCCTTAGCACAATTGTGACACAATAAACATTTCTATTCTTTAAAGTGTATGTTTCTCATGATTATATCCTTAATTATTTAGTTAGCTCTTGTCGAATAGGACCACAACAAATTTTGTCTGGGCATTTTGTCAGATGAAAAAACATATACTTTGTAAACAACCAATAGCAAAAGTGCAATAGAGAAATTGATATACAACACCAGCACGTTGTCAATGAAGCTTGAAAGAAAAGACAAACATATTATATCTACAGCTTATCTTGTGTGCAAATTGTTTGGACATGTCACCAAATATATCATTTCAATGAAAAGTATTAACAAGAAGAGACTGGAAACTAAAATAAGAACATATTTAAAACAAGTCAACAATCTTGACACTGACACAAAACTGCAGAATTGATATTATTCATATGACAAAAGTAAATTCCTGTACGATCTGTGCGATATATTTTCATTTAGAGACGAGATAGATTCTTTCACGATATCACTGTTTTGAGCAACATTTAAAACCTTTTTCAATTTTTAATGCTAAAATATGAAAATTATGACATAATCTATACATAAAGTATTTTTAATACTATTTTGTGAAGACAGTATATGCAAAATTGGTATTGATTGCTTCTGTACAATGGCTTGATCGTGCTATTATAGCCACTAGGTCTGTTCCATGTAAGCATGCTTTATACCCAGTGAATGCAGTTTTTAACATTATATGCCAGGGTACTTTGATTTCAATGAGTTCATTTTAAATCAATAAGAACATTAAAGAAATAGCATACATGTGTGTATACCCCACTTGACACACTTGTTAGGGATCTATATGTTTACTGATCATATAAAGAAGGCTAATTATCACGGTCTTCAGGATGACAAATTTGATGTAGGGATCACATCTTTCTTTGTATCCAGATATCATTTCAAACTAAAATCTATAACTAGTCACAATTAACATTAGTACCTCCTGGTATAAGCAAATATTAAATGATATTCAATGATATGTAAATTTATTCATGAATCAACTTAAACTTAATTTGGTATTTGATATGTTTTGAAAGGTCTTACATAAGCTTCATACTCTTTTTCTATGTAACAGAAAGATACTTACATGATTTTGTATTTGATTTATTTTATTCAAGTGGTAGCAAAGTCAAAGTAAAGGTTCTTAGGAGATAAGAAAAACTTCAAAAGAACTGTTGTCTGTTGTTCATTTGACATTCATGCATACACTCAAGTAATAGGCAATTAAGGATTTATAGTAATTGACTACATAATGTTAAAATATTATTGTAGAAGTTTGTATTGTTGTTATACATGATGATAATACAGGCTAAAACAACTGTTTTTATGATTGTAAAGTGCAATATATAGGCTTATATAACATATAAAGATGCCGAGGTTTAAAATAAAACTTATAACATGTTCGAATAAAATCCACTCGCCAAACCTGTGAATACCAAATGATTGGTTCCCTAAGGTACGTTGCATTATGTACTAATCAGCGGCCACCCATATTGTAATTATTGTCATCTCGGCCTGCAAGGAAACAACATAAAGCTTAATTGCAAACACTTTTCCCTGGAAGAGAGGTGTAACAAAGGTGTGTCACATAACTAATCAACTGTATCCCAAATTTTATAACATGTGCAAGACTTAGTTCGCTTCCCAGAATTTACAAATTAGAAGTCCTGCATATCTATCCAATCATATTGTATATTTTATATCATATTTTAGTTTTCATGATTTCTCTATCTAGCAAAATTTTGAACATATGTGGGTGATATTTGGACTGTGTTTCTAATTTCTTAAGGTGAATACAGCTCTCAGTACTTATTTTTCGTTAGGAAAACGCATGAACGTTTAGAGCAATTTAACAACGTGCTACATTAAAAAGTACTAAAATAATATGAAATATCATTAATTTAAACGGTATTTTCTTTTTAACGTCATCATGAAAAGTTGTATATTCAATCCGAATATATAGATGATAGAACCACAATCATAGGGATAGAAAAGGGTGTCTCCTCGTTAATATTGCTCTTTACTTTTATAGTTTGGCTGTTATAAAGCAAATATTAATGATCTTTTGTATATACCTTGAACCAATATATAACATCTTCAAGGTAATAATACAAAATAAAACATCTAACACGAAGGAGAAAAACTGATCATGTAAGGCGGAGTGTCAATCCATTGCCTTTGGGAGAACCTTACTAATAATAGCCAAATAATAATCAAGTGTTCAGATTGTCATGCGGCCGACATTACGATATCAGTTTACTAATGTTGTTAGCAAAAATTTACGATCCGAATACATTACGTACGAGAACGTTAAGGTTACAAGGTAATACTGTGGTCGCTTAACATATGTTTGTATCAAGGCTTAATACAACTTGTCCAACTCTTATGAATGGAAACATATAGGGTTTGTATATAAGTTTAGTATATACAGTTATATTATGTTGAACATATTAACATTGAATTATATAGAAAAATAATTTGTGGTAGACACTTATAATTTCAATTATTTGTTCTACCCGCCGAATTATGCAATGCTTTGCCATGAATGCTCGTTTTACGGTTTAATATAACCAATGTACTTATTCAGTTTCAAGTGAATGCTTTCGTTGGATGCTTATTTTAGTAGTTAGCAAATAGATTTTAATATTGTTTGGCCGATTTTAAACATTATCTTAAGCAGATGACACTGATAGATACTCTCATCCTTAATAGTTACAAAGAAAGTGAAATTCCTATAATTGTTCATATATATATATATATATATATATATATATATATATATATATATATATATATATATATATATATATATATATATATATATATATACAAATTGAGCATTACAATATCAACGCAACTGAATATTTATATTATAAAAGTAAATCAGTTACGAGGTTCTTAAATATGTTAGTACTTATGATTATTTTGATGGATTTTATAGGGTTATAAATGTCAGAGTGACATAAACATTGTTATATAACAAGCCACTTGAAACGATAAGTATTGCACAAGACCTGTCTTATCATTATCCCTGTATATCTAAGTTGAGCATTAAGATATCAATGCCACTGAATATTTATGTTATAACAGGAAATCAGCTAGTAGGTTCTTAAGGATTTTAAGACTTATGATTATGGTGATGGATTTAAGAGGATTAAGAATGTCAGAGTGACTGAAACACCGTAACACGACAAGCCCTTTGAAAATATGTAGTAGGGTTATGCCCGTTTTAGAACTTGAATGGAAAAAGCAAAATCCAAATTAATCCGAATTGTGATTACCAAGTTTACGGCAAATATTTAACATACACCTACAAGTATTTAAAATATTGGGATGTCACCGTGAGTATCAACTCCACATCCTTTTGTTTGCAAGTCGTAATAATAGAAAGACAAATGCGAATGTTTATATACAATATAACTTTCCGTTGATTAAAGTTACATACCGATCAGTAAATCGAATACAAGTTGAATTTACCTCATCCATTTTCCTGGAGGTAAACATACAGCAACGTTTGTATTCAGTAAAACACATATGTATACACATTGACACCTGTACTCGATGCTTCTTTCTTATACAAGACTATCATATACCATAAAGGGAAGTAATCGGGACCATAGCTCTTTTGTAGAAATCCGCGTTTGCTTTTTCCTATGGTGTATGATTTTTATAGGTTTTACTATATACAGACGAATTGATATACACAAATAGTTAACCAACCAATAAGTTCAACACAAAGCAATAGAATCGTACTTTGTCTCCTACAACAATCATTTATAAAACTATGTCCTTGATATCGACAAAATTTCAGCAAGTATTAATATTTAGCTGATGAAACTACATCGTGAGAATGACTTACGCACTTAAAGTATAAATGCAAATTGATCATACTCTATTCAGGAAAAAAGGCATGACACACTTTCAAACGCATACAATGATGTATTTTATTATATTGTTTTACTGATCATTGGCAAAAATTGTACATAATGTAAACATAGTTGTGATTAGTTTTCAGCTCTTTATTACTATTTGTCAAGATTAAGTGTACAGAAATGTATAGACTTTGGATTTAGTGTCAAGCTATAGCTTAACAACAAACAAAGCAAAAATAAACACTATTTTGTCATGAGCGGAACATCTGTTATAATACGATATGTCTTTTTGTAGTAAAATGTATAATTTTATTTCTTTAGCACATGGCGTAGTTTGTAGTACTTTATATATCTGAGAGGCTATGTTAAATGAGGGTATTATTTAGAATTAAATACGCTTTGCATGTTGTTTTGACCCGTGGCGATGGGTCTCACTACGTGTGCAAAGCCATTGTGTTTCATACATTGCTGTATGTTGGTGAAACCTGGAATTAATACAGCAACGATACAAAGAAGCACAACCGGAATGCAGAGGACAGCTTAGTGATCCAATACATTCTAGCCCACAACGTTTGTATTGATCTCTACCATATGTTTGCTTACTTCAATACATCCCTCTGCGTGAATTTATTTTTATGAAATCACAAGAGTAGTGTGAAACGCTTGTTATTGCTTTTTCCAAACTATTTTGGACCCTCCCAACCGGATTGATCCTACCCCATATGACTCCATCAACAGGCAATACTGGCGTAGGGTCTAAATGTTGAATGGAGGGGGTTAGAGGCACGGACGGGTGGAATGACCACAGGAAAAGGTCAAGAAAGGCAAAACTGACCGTTTGATACTACTTTTGGTTAGAAGACAAATATTGTCATAGCGCATTGTCCACCTTAAATCTACAACAACTTATCTCCTTCAGCATTGAAAAACATAGATCTTGGTATGGATATGAAATATGTACACACTTTATAATTTGCATTTTAAGATGGAAACTTAGTATTGATTATGTATTCCTACGTGTTTTATTCACATGTCCGTAATGAAAATAAAAGGTTTTTAATACAATTGACACCTTGTAGAAGGTATATAGAAGACTGTCGACATTTTATATCATTAAATTGTTGCTGTCATTTAATTGGAGTCAATTTCAAATAAAGACCATATCATTTTGATCAAGATATAAAATGGCACCTTATAAGCAAACATGACGAACGAGTAAGCGTTAGTGTTACTGTATCGCTCTATCCCCTCAACATGGATACCAGTCAATTCTTAATATTGCACATAATATTACATCTTTATAAATATCACATAGAACTAAATTTAACACGAATAGTAGATTTTCTTCATTACATTTCATAAAATAAAGAATTTACTATCTTTATCAATTTAACGTTAGTTGGATTTAAAGTAATATTTGTCGAATCGATGCTTGTAAAGGCTGAGCTTGTTTGCCTTAATCCTGGGTCGCTTTGCACCGAAATTTGTGTTTCTCGCGTCATCAACTTTATGAAAGCCTTGTCTGAGAGGTAGGTGCCAGGAGATAAAACGCAGACATGGCCGTCCAGTCAGTCGTGCGCCTTCTGCAAGCTCGCAGCATAGGACGTACTTGGGAATGCTTTTAGGTCCATTCTCATGACCAAGGCGCCTCTAACTGAGAATGGAAAAGATGCCGCTTATGTTGGCGCGATCGAGAACCACTGTGTTGAGTACTTTGTCCTGCAACTGGATGTACAGAATGTGCCGCAGGCATCTAAGGTGGAACCCGTTTTTGTTTCCTTTCATGGTTCTCGTAGGTGGTCCATGCCTCGCTGCTGTTAAGGACGATAAAGCTGTATATAATGTCGAAAATTATTTTCTGCCATCTGACATTTGTACATACTTGACACTAGGATACCCGCTGTCAATGCTGAGCATAGTTATGTTACGAAATAGGTTGATACATGTATGTGAGGTGGTGTCTCGATTATAATACCATGTCTGGGCATTCATTAATATAATGTTGACGCAGCACTTACATGTACAGTCGATGAATCTGTATTTACATTTGAGATGTCTCACACTAAACTATATTTGTTTCTGTTAATTCTGTATCTGATAATTAATTATAATCCAGTCAGACAATATATTTAATACTGGTGATGCTATACTAAAATATATCACTGGAGAGAGGACTGATTTAATTTGTTGCATTATTAATATTATAGTTGAGAAGAAAATATATAGATTTAGTTAAGTTCTTACTCACAAAGTATCATGTATATGTTACTTCGAGGCTTTGCTGTTTGCTGCATAAAATAAAAAAATCCGATTTTGGCCGTCAGAATCAAACAAGTGCAGCCGAACTCCTAATTTTCAAGGCTAAATAAAAGTTCGCTCAGTACACTGTCTAATTCAATGTGTTTACTTCTAAATTTTACGTTAAAGATTTTTGATAGTGGCTTTCAAGGAGGCTTATGTCATGGGTTGTATCATGTTACACGTGACCATACAACGTATTTAGATAGATTATATAAGAGACCTCTGAACACGATTATTACACGAACAAGGAACTATTTATAATTGTGCCATACATCAGAGTTTCACATTATGACAACACATGCGTCACTGAAAAGTGTATGGTATAAAGAGGGATCAGAAACCAGGTATTGAATGACTGTATAAGTTATGTTTACGATTGACGGATTAAATCGGATTCAGAGGTTAGAGTGACCGAAACAACAATAAAGACAAGATAAATCAGAAGATTATGATTATATTAGTTGCTGTGTATTAAAACTATATACCTATTAAATTAATATATTAGAGTTGAAAATTACCATTGGTCTGGATGTTAATATTTGGTACTTTGAACAATTGTGTTCAGTAGAAGGCACACAGGCATATGCAGTTACACTCATGCTGTTATGTGTTTAGGCCCAAATAAACAGTAACACAAGAAGGAGTGAAAACAAGTCTTGAAAAATATAAGAAAGAATATATTTCCCTGGAAAAGATACTTTAAAATGAAACAAAGGAGAACTTACGGTTTCCAGAATAAAATCAAAAGATAATACAAGAATAATCCACAATTTTTGAACTAGTAATTTTGAAATATTCGAATGATTCCAAGTTCGTGTCCCGATGAATAATCGATTACTTTTGATGTAGCCTGTACTGTGTTGACATATACAGTTCCTTGTAGAAATATATTTAATTAATCATTCGGTATTGGAAATCTAAATAAAATTTTCAAAAAAGATCCATGTTCAAGAATTCTGTATGAATACAAAAATATTTCCAGAGAAACGAATTAATATTCTAGAGTCCAAGTAATCAGAAGACGAATTAACATATAACTCAAAGGCTCAGACCTTTAGTGCTGGTCACAACATAATAAAACAACTTGTGATCGGGTGTTTAAAAGCCCAGAATACCCCCTCTCTCTCTCTCTCTCTCTCTCTCTCTCTCTCTCTCTCTCTATATATATATATATATATATATCCATATATATATATATATATATATATATATATATAAACATCAATATTAATACTACTCATTTCTCAATTTCGAAAATGCCTTAATTTTGGAATAAATTGCGAAATAGAGGATGACATAATCATGCTTGCATGTACAAGTCACATTGCTCATGTATGTCCTTGATAACAACCAATCATTTTATTCCTAGAAAACTGTTGGTTACTTGAGTCACAATAAAGGTCAGGAACTAATCCAAAAATGAAAACAACTGCCTCTTAATATTTATTTATAGAAACGTTCAGGTCAAATTGAATTTTCTGGAATATATTAAATTACTACTGAATAAAGTGACATTAAAATGGCATGTACGTAAAGAAAAAGACAGATTGATATGAAACAGCTTCCTTTTTACCACAGGCTACAACAACCTACACTAAATAATACATTGATGTACACGTGAAAGTGAGTTTGCTATTAAAGTGCGGATGCTATTAAATTATCTTTTCCCTTGATGTGCCTGATGTCAAAATTATATTTCTTGTCACAACAAACTCCACCTTACAAGTCTTCGATTTTTATTTTTCATCTTGCCGATTCAAGTATGGAGGTTGTGGTTGCTAAACACAACAATCGAAAAAGGAAATGGTAAGGTAAACTTCAAAATGTTGTAATTTAGTATCAAAGCCAAACATCCCTTCTCGATTGTTGAATAACTGATTTGGTGTTTATTTAATTTTTCATAACACCAACACACTGGATAAGCAATACCATTTTCATATTCTTTAATCAAAACTGCTCCAACACCAGCATCACATGTATTAACATACAATTTAAACATTGGCTTTTAAGTATGGCTTTCAACTTTTCAAAAGTCTACTGACATTTTATGAGTCCAAATTAACTTCGTTTTCTTACTGTATACATTTGTCAGGGGTTTGTTCATAAATTATAGAAAAATTGGAACAACATTTTCGATATTATCCGGCAATACCTAATAATCGCATCAGTTGGTTTCTATTACATGCAGGATAAATGCAGAATTAGCACTGACCTTAGCATCTATTGGTTTAACTTGTCAATGTCCATCGTTTTGTCCTAGAAAGGTTACACTAGCACGGCAGAACTCACATTTAGATAAATTAATTGTCAAACATACATATATTAGCCTTTCATTGAATTTCCGAATTGTTGCTAACTGTTCTTTCCAGGTGTAATTGTAGACGATGACATGGTCAAAGTAAGCGTCACTATTGTCAATGCTAGAGGTAATCGTATTCAAGAGACGTTGAAATGTACTTGCTGACCCTTTCATCACAAATGGAATTATTTTATTTTGGTAAAGTCCATCTGGCGTCACAAATGCCGAATTTGTTTTGCTCTATCCGTTATTGAAATTTGCAAAAATCCTTTCAAAATGTCAAATTTGGCGATATACTTGGCATTACCCATTTGATCAATATAGTCATCGATTCTTTGTAATGGGAATGAATATGTTTTTGGCTCACTATTCACCTTCTTATAATGAATATACATGCTGAAAGCTTTATCTGGTTTTTGAACAGATATTCATGGTGAACTCCATCAATTTTTGCTGCAAGCATTGAATTGCGTTTCTCAAGTATTCCTGTTTGAGAGGGTTCGTCATGTACTGGTTTTGTTTCACAAGATTGGAATTTAGAATTTCAACGTCATGTAAAGATTACGTTCGTCTTTGTAGGAACATCTGCAAATAAGTGCACATATTGTTATCAAAACTGTTTAAAGTCATTTAGTTCTCGATCTTGTAAATGTAAAAAGTTTCTTGTCCAGATCTTTCATAATTTCTGAATTTCGAAGATTTGTCACTCCAACATCAGTATAATCTGATGATATTCTTTCACTTACATCCTTACTGAGTAGTACAGGTAGAACTAAATTAATAGCATGTTTAACGAGGTTATGTGACGAATGAGCAAGAGAGACATAACTCAATTATTTCCAAACTCAAAAGTCCTCTCCATTAGAGTTCTGACAAACCACAGTTCACTTTTGACTTGAAATGCTGAATGCCAGACCTATAATTTGACCCTTGATCCGATTGGACAGAGTTGCGAAGGCCAACTCAAGTAAATGACTTTATCAAAGCTTTTACTATTATTTTAGATTTTATATTGTTCAAGGGAATTGCCTCTGGTCAACATCATTTGGTTACCTGACTTGGTCGTAGGTAAGGGACCAACGCAATCTACCATAATCCTACTACATGGTTCATCAAAGGGAAGAATATGTTGTAGATGACCCTTGCGAATGTTCTGATTTGGTGCTGCTTCCATTTGACAAGTATTACACGATCTACAATATTTACCAACATCATATTTGATTTTTGGCCAATAGAAGTTTGTGAAGATCGTGCGATAAATTGTAATGATCCCTAAATGACCAGCCAATGGAGTTTCATGTGCCAGACTAAGTATGTCCTGTCTGTAAGATTTTGAAACTACAATATGATAGTTCACTGACCATTCATCAGCAGATACATAGGGACGTCTCCATTTTCTCATATAAAATATGTTATGAAATAACAGACATGACCATCAGTAGCTTCAGTTTCACTAATGACCTTATGAAACAAACAACCATCAGTAGCTTCAGTTTCACTAATGACCTTATGAAACAAACAGCATATATCCAGGTCTTTTACATGCTCAACGATAAGTGTTTTGTCATTTATAACCCAGATTGGAATAAATTGAATAAGTCGTTAAGACAGGATCTATGTAATCAACACATTTTGATTGATCGAAACAAAGAGTGAAATTGAACTCATCAAAATCCTGAACAATAAATGTGTCAACTGAATGAATACTTTCTTCTACATGATTAAAACAATCGCACACTACATTCTGAATAAGAACACTCTCATTAGAAGAAGACTTCTCATTAAAGGCAAAGTACCTGACAATAAAATACTCTGAGAAGATCCTTTCTATCAATGAGGATAGAATTGGCTGAATCACCCAGTAGTGATATAGAACCCATCGATATGAATGGTTCTTAATTCGCCATAATCAAATCAGACTGGGGTTTATTAAACACAAACAAAATGTATTGCTTTCAATACATGACCGTGAATTTGGCCTCTTAGAATAAGATGATTTGGAATAGGTCTGTTTTGATTCTGTTGCATATTTCTCAATTTATTGCATATGGAAATAACGTGTCCTTTTCTCTTCCAAAAGCTACACGCAGGAAGAGACACGAATCTTTAATCAATCTTATATGATGATTGAATACTAGAAGTTGGGCCGGTTTGTTTTAGAAGAGCGTTTATTAGGCTGGAATACATATGTGCCTCGAGACTGTTGAGTAGAAGTCTTATTTACAAAATAAACTTTATTATTTAAAAATTATTCATGAGCAGCTCGAGCAGCATTTTGCAAGGTTTCAATCAGCTGCTTGCCAAAATAAGAATTAATGTCACTATGAACACATGTATTAAGCTCTCTTCAACCAATATGAATTGTCTGACACTTTCGTAATCTTTATTAGCCTTTGTCGAAGAGCACCACCTATCACAGTATCGTGCATTTTACCCATGCAAATTCGACATAGTTTTGGTCAGCTTCCTTTTTTTTTTAGTTTTTCAACTGTTGCCGATAAGCCTCAGGGATTAACTCATAACCCATCAGGATATAGTCGTTAACTATATCACAGGCAGCGCTCTGCCCTAGTGACAGCGAAATGAAAATATCACGAGCTATATACCAGTGAGTACACATTGCAACAACAGAGTCCAGTCCTATGTTGACCACTTAAACTCTCAGCACTTCTTTCAAAACGAAACAATACATGTCTGCTTCTTATTCCCGAAAAGGAGGTACTAACGTCATATTGTTAAAACATCAAAAGCATGAGAGTGTTTTCGTTTTGTTAGCTATACATCTTTTGGCCGGAGTTGAAATTCGCTTTCATCCATTTCCTTTTGTATTTGCATTACTTCCATCTTTTTTTTGTAACTGTATTTGTTCTTTTTGTAATTGTCTTCCCATTTCCTTCTTTCTTTCTTCCAATCATATCGTATATAAATCATCTAAATCACAACGTTTTTGTTGTCGGCTCTAATGAAACAATTATTACAAGTCTGATGATAAAACTAGATGTGGAGATCATTATATGGAAACTAATTGTAAAAGAAACAACATATCGCAACGAATAGTTTTGTATTATTTTCTTTGTTATTATTTTGTTGTATCTAGTATATAAATGCCTTGTATTGGAACCCAAACAATTACTTAACACAATGCCAGAATTTTATACACAAACTTTTATTTAACATCTTCAAATATATGAATCAAGCCTTGAACTTATAATGTTTTTGTTAATAAATTGAATTGGTTGTTGTTAACTGTGAAGAATGTTAAGTTTACCGTAAATTGTTTTATTCGAGACGAAATGTGTAACACCTTTCAAACACATACATGGTCTTATTACATTTTCGGTCGAGAGTTAGTCTCTTATTTGGTTGATAGTTTAAAAACAATCTGATGTCCTGAATTTCAATCAAATGTCTTCGGTAATTTTATGCCATATTTTATACTTTCATTATGTTTTAATGTTAGCAACACTGTGAGCTCGTATAGGTGGTTTTGATTTATCTTTAATGTTTTCAAGCCACACGAAGGACCTAATCACATGTTTAGCGCTTGGCAAAAGTTTGAATGCCTGGGGTAAATTGGTTATAACCTTTCCTCTTAATCTAATACATTTTGCGATCAAGATGCGATAGGCGTTACTTTGTACTGCTGGAACACGAACATGAATATTGTATATTCTGTTTCATTTCCATTAGGTCCAATGGCGTTTTATCAGCGATACCATAGAGGCACAATGGGAACTAATTGACTTTCTGATGTCAACATGATGCCCTATCAGGCGAGGTACTCCGTGTTGTAAACGTCAGTTGCTAGGCTTAAATTTCTACCTAAAACGAAAGAGCGATATAAAATACAATAGTAAAATATAGAGTGAAATCGGAGAGATATGCTCTTGACGTGTAAGCTTTTGATAATAAATATAATTTTGTCCACGAAGTAACTCATCTCATTTTTCAATGAATATTGCATGATATGAGTGTAAACCTTAGTCTGATCTAGCAACTAAATAACATGTCTGATTTAGATGAAAATTGTATAACCCCAAATAGTTTAGGTGAGGAACGCTTTAAACGTCATGCAAGAAGCATGTTTCATATCATATTTCATCTTATTCTGATAAACAAATTCCATAACAATATCCGATGTAGGTGACATTTTAGTAACCCCAAAAAGAAGAGGTGAAGAACATAAACATCTTAATGCATAAAACTGTATTCCTCACAATTAATGATAATTAACTGACTTATTGGTGAGGATACACTAGATTCTGGCGTTCATTTTTGCATTTTTGTTTTTATATATCCTGGAAACAAATTTGATAGTTTATGATGCATTATGTGTCTGAGAGAAGAGGAACATACGCATAGATTCTCTACATGCTGGAACGCATTATTAGTTTATATTTCCCTTTTTTATCACGATATGTTTTACCGTGCGTAATAAGTAATTAAATAATGTAAAATTCGCTTAGAACGATGATCTTTTTGTTATTTATTGTATTATTAGCTTTTATTCGCACATCGATAATGAAATGCATCAACAATTCTCATTCTTGAATATATAGATTGTATAAGGTACAAGATACATGTTTATTAAACGTGAACAGATAGTGTAGATCACATTTCCAGTTCAATATAAGGTTTACTTTATCCTGCCAAATACAAGCTCCAATTACGGTTCAAAGTGGATAATGATATTCTACTAACAAAACACTTGATAGATGTAAAAGGATCGCTTCCACGATATCGCCGTCCCTGACAATTACGTCAATGTTTGAATTACTACAATAACCAAAAGTAAATATATCAGAAAAGTATATATTATTATAAGTTTGCATTTAGCACAAACGTTAGTCATTAATCCTATACTTAGTTCATACACTAATTTAGTGATGATAAATGATACCTATATAATTGGCATGCACACAGTTGTGGTATACAAGATGCGCTCAGTAAATAAAAGCTAAAAGATTTTTACGGCAAATTAGAACGACAATCCAATCGCTGACAAAAGATCTTATGGTAATAAGTGACTTTTGTCCAGACGAAGAGGTAAACGAATCATCCAGAAATTCTATGGAACACCTGTGATTTTTGCGCAACCCATAGATGTTGACTCGGAACATAGCGTACCATGGGTGCGGGATTGGGTAGAAAGGTGGCTAACATGTTTGTGCTAGTCTTCAGCAACTGTTCATTACTTGTGCTTTTCTCTTTTGGTATGTGCTCTGTTGTAAAAGCGTATTCAATGTCAAGAACAAATATACTTGTTCCCGTGATCATTGCGCTTATTCTATGGCACCTGCCTGTCTTAAATAGATTTAGCGACGGCAGATAGTTTGATTATATTCGATGACAGTCTATAATGGGTAGTCTCTCGAGTCGAGGAAGACAAGCTGTGCGATCTCATTCAACGGTGGACGCGCATGTGGCTCCTAAGTCCAAATTCCGATGCACAGAGGCGGTTGCAGGTGGGGCAGGGGACATCTGTGGTTGGTGGTATTTGTGATACAGTTCTTTGACATCTCTCCAGAGTTTCAGCAAGACGCTGGCGTCGGTCATCCTCAAAGGTGGAACAGGCTTTTCTGGTCAGCGCTCGCCAATGGCTTCTGTCTAAGGCAGCGAGCTAGAGCTAGCGGGGTTGGAGGTCTGTCCATTTGATATTTATCTTGAGGTTGTCTTTATACCTCTTATGAGGGCGGCCTCGGTTTCGGTTTCCCTGCGCTAGCTCGCCATATAACAACTGCTTTTGGATTCTGTTTTGATTCATGCGGATGACATGGCCAGTCCAGCGAAGCTGGGCCTGGATTAGTTTGGCTTCGATGCTTGTTGTGTTGGCTCTGTCAAGGACTTCCTAGTTGGTGATTCGGTCCTGCCACTTGATCCGCATAATGGATCTCAGGGAGCGCTGGTGGAATTTTCCAACTGACCGATATGTCTTCGGTAGAGTGTCCACGTTTCACAGCCATACAAGAGAGACGTTAGGACAACTGCATTGTACACTTTCATCTTTCTTGACAGGCGTATGTCCTTGTGCTGACAGTATCTAATAAGGAGGCATAAACATTATAGTAAACATTAAACATTTGTACCTGATATCGACCAACATATGTTGAAGACTGTCCATGTGGATTTGGTCATTGTAAACATGCATATTAATCAGTTTTCCCCATAATGATTAAATTGCTAGACCAATCGTGACTGTTGGTCAATTTGACTGCTATAGCTGAATTTGAGTTGGGCGTATCTTTATCGAATAATATATTTTGAATATTATTAAGTAATAAATGAGATCAATACAATGATTTAATATGGTTGTGCCTAAGCAAGCATACAAACATCATTTTAGTAATTTGCAAACGGCTTTTGAAAGTCATACATGTGTCTTGCAAATATATATTTAAATGATTGGAAAGCTCAAAACGATAGTAATCAAATATTATAAAATGACGCATTGGTTGACGTGTTGTGAGTGTACCTCGTAAGATAATTTATAATTTATCACAAAAATGCACTATTTTTATGTTGTTTCTTACTTTTTATTTTTTTGGCAGCTTGCAAGTAACACGTATAAGGAGTAAATGTTTTGTCTGCAGCATCAGAACATGACACTAACTCACTGTGTATATGAAATGGTCCAGATTTGCTCCTATTCAACGTGTTACTTCTATCTCATGTAAATTAGATAATAAACATATTCACATCTATGAATTATGAAAGTGCTTCCTGACACTACCTAGATCGCATATTCTTTAGACATAAAAATATAAATAATAAAAAATGAGCAACAGGTATTGGTAACAATTAATTATATAGACATTATTGATTATCCATCTCCATATTTATCTCCGTAATGCAAGAGTATGGTTGAAATATGTGTTTTTGGATGAAATAAATCATTATGTGAATTTCGTTTCCATTGATAGCACTGCAAAATTCATTTAAATTCACCAGTAAACCAATTTAGGTTAAATATTTTAGAAATGTCATACAAACGAATTTAAACTGTGTTTACAGAAAACAAAAGTCCTGCTAAAAATAGACAGAAACTTGTCATTATCATTTTCCGTGTGCTTACTGAGTTTAACTCTTACACATATTGCAGGTACGTTTTCATGTTCTTATTGTCCATTTATATGACTACAAATATCAGCAAGTATAGTATTATTAGTATGTGCTGAAAAAAAATGACATTACATTCGAGTTTTATATATTTTGTTAATATTTTTACGATGGATGTCTTAACAAATGCCCACTGCTTACTACCGTAAATTAATACTCTTTAGACAATTTTCATCAAAATGAGTGTTATGTTATGACCCAATTTAAATTCAGCAGAAATCATGTGTTATAGCATCAATTCTTTAAATTGCATTTTCATTTTGTTATTATATATACATTAGTCGCATTTGATTTGCTGCTTGTATAAAAATGACTACAAATAGTTTCATAAAAACTTTAAAATCTGTTAAAAAATATATTTATAGAGAAACGAGCTATTCAGTTTGATGAGTTTTTAAATTACAATTTCGAAATAAACGTCCTTTTAACATAACTTATACAATAATTATTTCATTTTAAAATTAAAGTTTAAACTGGTCGCATATATTTTTTTAAATATACATATTTTTAAAGCTGAAATTCAAAAGAAAAATAAATAGAAGCATAAGTATTTTTAAATAAAAGCCAGTTATACAATCCGTACAAAATGAAGAGAAAGATGGTTAAAAGAAGAAGCAATCTAGTTACTTTACAATGAATTATAGAAACTGTAAAAAACAAATTAACACGAACAAGAACATACAACTTTTCAAAATATAAAACTATGCAGATTCAACACGGATAATCTTTTGATCACGAAACATTTCCAGCTTAACGAGAGAAACGAATAAGAGTTCAAGTCACTACTTAAACAAATACTCGTACTACAATAGTACATCGGTTCACGGTGACCATATATTAAAGTTAGCATATTTATGAGTTAAAAGAATAGCCAAAAAATATTAATCGCAATTTGATTGAAATTTGTAAGCTTTATTGAGAATTACGTAAGGAATTCGAACTTATCCTTTCTACCAATAACAATCAGCTAAACACCTTTTACCGTTCTGTTCATATTCACATGACATGTGCCTTCTACGGGATATAACGTTTGGGGGCTGATACGAATTTAAGAAATAGGAAGACCCTTGATTTTGTCAATACAGGTATTAACATCGATTTTTGCATACCCAATAATGAACGACTTCGTCTCAAGCTTATTCTTTCTAGATATACAGACGTGTAATCCAGAATCTTAACCATTTGTTTGATGAGAGCGATACTGTATACAAGTAATTCACCACATGAGCGTTTAGTTGCATGTATAGTTTCGTGTATTGTCTCAGGGATGGACAACTTCGAGAAAAGAGTTGCTGAACGTTCATCCAAGATAAAATACAATGATACATTCATAACGCTGATTCTCTTCGTAATCAGCATGAGCACCATTCCATTATCTCACATCTGTAATACTGAGGCAATCTTTCATATTCCCATCCAAGCATGTCTTTTCGTCTAATCACCATCATCAATACAACCTTTACCGATCTAATCATATGCTCATCACATTTGCCATATACTAAATAAAACGTTTAAGGGGTGATACGTATTTAAGACAAGGAACATCTGTGATTAACTCACAAACGTAATCACATCGAATTTTACATACGACTGATGAACGATTTCGTCTTAAGCTTGTATTTGACAGATATAAAGACGTCTAATCAAACAGCTTGACCTTGTTGATACTGAAGTTATCTTCATCTAATTCACAACATGGGCCTTTATTTGTATGTACTTGTTCACAATGATTAACATCTTCGAGAAAACAATTGTTAAACGTTCATCCAACGATATGAATTTTAGACGAATATAGGTCAAAAACAAAAGGAGAAACATATCAATTGCAAAGCGATCATTACATTCATTCGTCAATACACAGTTGCTTGATTTTAATCTTAATTGCATTATAAATGTATTCTATGTGTGTTTGTATGTGATATAAAAATGTATATATAGTGTGTACGCTGTTGTATAAATGCTTCACAAAAAACAAACCCATTAAGTTTCGTTTCCCATAAATGCGATATGTATGCATTTCATGGTATATGAACGCTACAGCTTACATAATACGCATGCATGCATATATAATAATAATAATGACGCTTTTGTATAGCGCCTAATCTTAAGATGCTCTAAGCGCTTTAGTATATTAGACAAAACCTTAAGATACAAAATAATTTATAATGATATTATTACAACACAAAAAAAATTGAAAATTCAAAAACACAAAACACGTTGCAAATATTTAAGGTAGGGAACATTATGATTTCTTTAAATTTGTTCTTGCAGTTAGTGTTAGGAGCATTCCTGCATGGGATCACTGCGTCTTTGAGTCTAAGTTAAGTAGGCAATTCATTCCACGTTGATGGATCCTGATATGCAAAAATACTTTGTGCATATGACTTAATTTTCGTAGTGGGAATAATGAGTACACGATTGTCAGAAGAGGAGGGTACGTATATTGCTGGTGTGTATACATCAGTGAGGTCGGATATTTTTTTTTGACGTCGGATATTTATATTTGACTGGAATCCGTCAGTGAAAGGTTGCACATATAACAAATGATGTGTTTGATTACTGATTGAATGTATAGCTAGTGTAGGGTACATATCGGCGGGGAGGTGAGCTCTGATGATAGATGTAAGTATGATCCGAGCAGCTGTAATTTAAACTTTCTGAAGTTTCTGTTGCAGATATTGAGAGTATCCAGACATAATCGAGTTACAATAGTCCAATCATGAAAGTACTAATGAACATTAACGTGTTTTATTGGCATCAGCTGAAAGATATTTGCTAATGGAGCTAATGTGTCTCACCTTTAGACATGCCGCCTTGCATATGTTCATGACATGTTGGTGCAACGAGAGAGTACTGTCGAGAGTAACACCTAGGTTTCGTACTGACTGTGTGAATTTAAACTTGGTGTTACTGATATTTAGTGTTTGAGGTACATGGTGTGTCTGGAAACATATTTGTGTTGTGATCAGAATGGCCTCAGTTTTATCATCATTCATCTACATCTTGTTACACGTCATTCATGATTTCAAATCGCAAATGCACATCTCTACAAATTTAAATGGTAGTATCAAACTCAGGTGGGTGGCTAGATTTGTATAATTGGGTGTCATCAACGAACAATATGACACTGGATAGTGGCTGAGTGTATAGAATGAAGAGAACAGGTCCAAGAACAGACCCCTGTGGAACACCTCAACATATATTAACTTGGTTGAAGTGTATTCCATTTGCAGACACCATTTGTGTCCTGTTGACAGAGTAGGACTTGAACCACAGTAAGGCTGTATCATGAATGTCAAATATAAGCTGGAGACGGTGAAGTGTAAGATCACGGTATATGCTGTCAAATCCTGCAGACAAATCAAGCTGAATGTAGACTGTAAACTTTCCGCTATCCAAATCAGACAAAATGTCATTAACTATTTTTAGAAGAGAGTTTCAGTACTGTGGCAATCGTATATGGCTAAAAAGACTGATTGGATTCAGGTGAGATACAAGCTAGATGAGAACAACCTTTTCTAAGAAAATTTTATATGAATCGGAGATTATAATATGGGTGGTAGTTCCTTGAATAGTTATAGTTGAGTGTTCGTTTCTTTAGAGGCTTTACAATGGCAGTTTTGAATAATGATGGTAATTACTTGGATGAGAGAGATGTATTAATAACATCACGTCGTGAAGGCAATACTGGACCTATGCACTCAAGCAGCAGTGATGTTGGGATTGGATCAAGTTCAAATGACCTTCGTGCACTCTTCATCACAATCGCACGTACTAAATCCATATAGACAGGTCAAAATTTTGCTAATGGCTGCCTCTGAAATTCTGTATCCCAACTGTATGGTGGCGACGAGTCAATTGAAATTGTGTTGTCAAGCTTATCTCTAATGGTTTGTACTTTGTCACGGAAGAACGTTGTAAACAGGTCCGGAAGGTCGACTAGAGAGAAGGTAGTTGGAAGTGGTGTACATTTTTTCCTGGACATTAGCTTGTTATGAATCTCAAAGAACTCTTTACAGCTGGAAATTTCCATGATATTAGTACTGTAGTGGGCTGGTTTTGCTGCATGGACTATGTTTGTAACGTTCTTCTTAGCGGCTTCATATAATTGCTTAGAAATAGTGAGTCTGCTGGAACAACATAACGTCTCAGTTTTACGGCTGTCTCTTTGAGCAATAAGAGGCTAGTCCCTAAAACGCTATACCATGGCGAATACGTTCGAATTGATACTCTACAATTGGTGTCTGGGGCATGTTTGTCGAGCAATAAGCGCAGCCATTTATCAAATTATTATGTTGTAGGAGGTAGGCACGATGTTATGATTGCTTGGTTATCATGCATTAGTATGATTATGTTTATCATAAGGAGGTTTCACTTAGCAGCAAATAAAGGTGGATGGTTAGCGACTGATACGTGAGGATGGACTATAATGCAGAGGTTATATGATGCAAGTTCTGTGACATCAGGTAGGAACGTAAAATTGTATCATCATGGCATTGAAGAATCAAGTCTAACATGCGACCAAACTTAAGGGTGGGTTGGTTAACTGACATATTTTGATTGAAAACATTTATGGAATTTGGGAGTTTTCATGTGTCTGGGTTTCCGGGAGAGTCAAAGTGAAAGTTGAAATCTCCAGGAATAATCAATTTGTCACCTATCAAATTTCCGTACTTCATGAGATTCGTAAATTGCTCAAAAAAGAGAGATTCAGTCAGCGTGTTGTTTCTACTAGGAGGATAGCGGTATATTCAGAAAAATCGGTTGACCTTAATTGCAATGCAAGTGTGGTTTATTCTTGTTTAAACGATTTGTGGCATAAATTGAAAGTTGTGGTGTGGTTACGACGTTTGATCAAGGAGTTCTTTGTGGTGACAGCAATTCCATCTCCGCGAGAGTGACAGGAAATGATTTGATGGAATAGCTGGTGGGTGTTAGATCCGCGCAATTGTGCTCATCACCTGATGTTTTTATCGATGTTTCTGTCAGGATAAAGACGTCGATATTCTGATTATTGATGAAATAATATATTTACGTGCGCTTTTCCGGTGGTCTTACTGATAGGGCATTGAATAATGTAATACGCAGAGGTATCTCTTGGATAGTTGACACAAAGGTTAAAAATTTAATAGGGATTTTAATTAAGTTATCAAAATTAAATTACGATTTGTTTAATTGTTAAGACGGAAAGGGCTTAAGAGAGATAACTGGAAATATTCGTCACGTTCTACGCCAGCAAGTTTAAAATCGTTTCTTTTTTCGCTCCTGTCTACATTAAGTAATGATTGTTGTAGTCCCACCAGTGTAGTGTGGATAGCCAAGGCTTGGTCATTTAAATAAATTAATGAGGTCCTATCATAGCTTAAACTGGCTGACTTGCGATTACCACGTAAAGAATGTTGTAGCAGTGGAGCAAGATAGTTGAGAAAAAGTCGAATTGTTCTTTTTCTCCAAAACAAGGAGATGAAGAAACACATACGAACTGAACAGCCAATGCATAATGAACACAATTACATAGATGAAAACAGGCAACAAGCACATATGACAACACAATGTGATAAAAGATGAAATTTTACATACAGTGATTCTTTCACGCTCTAAACATACGTCTCATCCAATTACGTTATCCAAACATTCGCAAAGAGGGAAACAAAAATGTATTCATATATCAAATTGATGACGTTATGATTCGTATGATGTACTGTAATGAAAGTCAGATTCAAATAATCTCAATGAATAAAATAAAATGGAAATAATCTCCTGTACTGAAAGTGAGATTTAAATAATTTCATGGAATGAAAATAAGATTTAAATAATCTCATGTAATCAAAATGACCCAATTGTACTCCATTACGAAAAACAATCAATTGAAACAAATATACGTCTCTATCATGTGTGCATAGTGTGATTCATACAAATTTCTAAAACTTGCAAACGTGTCCACTGACACATTACACGGTTCTCCCGAATTCCTGAGTTGGTCCAAAATTTGTATCGGCCGCACACACCCTTCTTTTGGCTCACCATGCGCAAAAGTTTACAAACTCTCTGTTTCGTCTTCGTGGTCACATCATCATCCATACCCATATCTACGCACAGACGGCCAGACAGACAGTCTGATATACCTGCACACATGAACGCACAGACAACACACAGTTCTCCTAAATTGGATTGGCACACTTATATTGGCCACGCCCACCGATCATGGATTCACCATGCGCACAACATACGTAAAAGCATTCGTACTGACAGGTTCCGAAAGGGAGAGACAGCTACAATAAAATCAAAATTCTCATGAGAACATATAGGGAATTAAAATCTAAAGAATATATCTAATATGTTAGGCCCCTAATATAAATGCGTAACAATGCGAAAGTTCACAACATTTCAAATCAGCGCAATAGTAAAGGGATCGTTTAACGGTACAATATTAAAAGTTGAATATTCTTGATATATCAAATAAAATACAAATGTAGCACTTACCCTATATATGGATATTACAAACAAGAGTGAGTATTGAAAAGGGTAGATACCTGTGCGTACCATGCGTTTAGTGTATCTCGCACAAGCGATCTAGGCCGAGATAAATGATAATTAAGGTGCTTACCTAAGAAATCAATTATCCATCCTAAACAAATGTGTAGGCAGTTACGACGAAAATGACCAAATTGTTTTGCGGCATACATACATAAATACATACATATGTACATTCATACATACATACATACATACATACATACATACATACATACATACATACATACATACATTACATACATACATACATACATGCATGCATACATACATACATACATACATACATACATACATACATACATACATACATACATACATACATACATTACATACATACATACATACATACATACATACATACATACATACATACATACATACATACATACATACATACATACATACATACATACATACATGCACTAATATCATGCATGCAATGTTGATGCTATTCCTGGGTAGACAATATAAACCGTATTATATAAAAAATAATTGCAATATTATCTTGTTTATTTTTTTATCTTCAATTGTCACAATCATCGTTTACTGGATATACTATAATATAATAGCGAAATAAATAAATAGTTAAATCAGTTTAAATAGTGTCCAGAACAGTTGTTAATAACAAAATGAATACATTTGTGATACTCCTATCTTTAAATTACAATCGATGTTTGCGGATCACTTGTAGCACAACTATACAATAATGAAGACATATGCGCACTTTAATCCATGTTATTTAGATATTGATATTTATTCCTTGTATATTATTTAAGCTATTTTTCAGTCACTTACATCAGTCTTTGAATATGAGAAAAGTTTTATCCTCTTAGAAATCCCATAAAATGTCTAATTTAAACGACAGTGGAATTATGTTACAATTTCAAACTTTATGATTCATACAATATTTACTATTACCAGCATTTTATGCAATTATATAATATGAAATCTGGTTCGAAAGAAGGACGTTTTGTTTTGGCTGATAATTAATTGTATTTACTGCATTTCATGCAAACGCTTTTAAAGATAAGTACATATTAATATATTAAACGTGCACTGACTGTACACAACATTATTGGATGTTTTGTTTCAACAGGATGTTTGCTTGCTCAAAGCAACCTAGCTTACGTGGGCAACGCGTAAAATGGTAATTTATTAGCCCAAAATGTGACACGTTTAACGACATCGCTCTTAATGTATACTTCTCCTTTTTGACGTCAGTGTTTCTATTACAGCTCTAATTTATACCAGTAATTTGCAACTGTTATATAGTATATAATGCGTTCTTCCATTTTAATGTATTTTAATAGAAAGCGTGTGCATTTTCAAACTAATTTTCTTGTGGAGTTTTAACATTTATTTTAAAGGTTCCAATAGAGATAGGATGATTTAGTTTATTCTCCTTGTTATCGCCTCTCACCAACGTGTTACATGTTATTTTCCTTTGTTAGTGCTACGTTATTGCCGTTCTACACCATTGATATATTTTATGTGTAATATTTTGACACTACAAGTCATAAAAACACTCTCTTGTGCACCACAGATTTCATTATATTAGATCTCTGAGAACAACTATGATAATATGTGTGCCGACATTACGAAAGAATACCAGTGATATATTATATACATTGATTTGATTGCTTACTCCAGTAGATCCGCATACTAGATCGAGCACTTTGTAAAAAAGATATTTCATTGCTAGATTTTGATTAAGGTGACTTGAATGTATTACAGGCATGATGGACTGATATATTCCATATTCTCTATTTATCCAATGTTTACAAACGACACTTCGTTAATTTACAAAATTGTTATATAAATGCTTGATGGCCTAATTCGTTTTGCATAGATTTTGTCACGTCTTATGCGTACGTGGAATGTATAATTGAGACGATTTGGGTTTTCCGTTTGAGACCTACCCACCAAAACCAAGTCCTGATATCATCCAGTATTTTGTAAGCATCAGCATGTAAAATGTCCTAATGCAATGTGTTCTCCTGTATGTACAATCTAGCAGCACATGTTTAGCATGCAAGTTATGCTATTCCAGATGCATAAGTTTAATGGAGATCGCCATCTTAAGTGTACTTTACCTTTTTGTGAACAAAATATATGCGCAGATAAATAAGATAAATATAATATATCATGCTTTGTACGACATATTTATATCCTATGCGCTAGTGATTTCCTGACCGGCTATGCTTATTTTAACAGCGATGAAGTTTGTTGTCATTTTGCAGAAAACAGACAAGTATCAATAGTACAGAATGCTTTCGTCTATCAGGACAATACATTTTTCGTTTGTCTTCGTCTGTACATTAATGGCCAATGTCTTAATTGCTTATTCTCACTGATTCGCAACCAATCACCGTTGCTGTTTACTCAGGCAGTAAACGTGCCACGTGGTAAGTATACAGTTACCTTAAATATTTATACATGTCTGGATTGGTTGTATGGGCTTAACGATAACTTTGTCCTTAGTGACGTAAGTTTAGTTAAGTACAAAATAGTGATAAGAGTCGAATCAGATATTATCCTAAGTTCTGGAATGCTGACGGATCTTATTTCAATATGTTTTATTTTCTGATCTTATTGCTAAATTGTCCCCCAGGTAATCTAGATTAATGTACAGGAATTATCTCCAACTAATCGGTACTTGTGATTGTTTTCATGAAGAAGCCACACTAATCCATAGGCATCGGTTACTCATTATCCCATTAAGCAATCGCCCTTAATACCAAAATGAAATAACATATAGATGTATTTGATAGGCTTAATGCAGACTATTATCTCATATTACATTTGGCCAGTTAATGTATGACAAGTATTGTTGCATACTATAATGATTTATGTAAAAATGTCATAATGACAAATGTTCAAGCAAAATTCACACGTTTCCTTATTGTTTACAAACTAGTGCAAAATTAATAAGCTATCATTAGCGTTGAAGTATGCAAACATGGTGCAAACGGAAGATACAGCTAAATTATGACAACATTTCTGGAAATATATTACTTTAATTATATACCTATAATTATTTTCTCAAGAAAGAGCTTGACATTTAATGTCATTTTCTTAAAGCAGAACATCGATATCGACTATACCGATTACATATCACCATGACTCAAACAAGGCTGGAACTAAGCGAGCTTCATTGATAAAATGTGTATACAGTATGTATTACATTATAAGACAATGATATGTTTGTTAATGATATCATTAGTAGTTCAATCCAGAAAACCCTATTGCGCCTTCTTGCCAGGGTCTTGATCCAGATTATATGATTCTGATAAAGCATGAGTATAACAGATGACTTTATAGTATGAGCATCGTATACAAACATGTATAATGATATTTATAGTGCTAACACTGAATATATCAAGAAAATCCTTATGTAGACCTGAAAGATATGTTCAATTGCAGAACTCAAAGTTATTATTTAATTCACATTGGTAGGTGTAATTTTAACTTCTTTGTCTACCACTTTGTGTTGTTCATATTATTTCAATAATTGAAGACAACGAATAAATAACGTACGTCTCAATTTGTTCGTTCAATTAGTCTGGCTCGATACCACTTCATAGATTTAATTTATTTTATTCCAATGAACTAATAACTCTAAGGGAAAACAACTAATACTTTGAACTGTTTATGTGGGGATTTTTAGTTTGGTCATCTAACAAACACTTGTGCAAACATGTATACAATCATACAGAAAGATACATGCTAGCATGTTTTCAAAGATGTAGATACATTATTATACCTTCTTACAATGCAATAAAAGAGAAACTAATATAAAAATAGCATTACTTGTACAAACCTGAAATAACTTGATTCTCCTTTAAACAGACAATAATGAAAACTTTTTGAAGGAGATATAGCTCTATTTTGACCACTTTATACTGCACGGTAAATGCATGTTGTTTCTAGATAATAAATAAACTTTGAATAATTAGTATACACACAAGTATAAAAGCATCATATATAGGCAGTAAAAAAAAAACACAATATGAATCAAACTACTTCGGAAAAGAGGAGTGACAGTTCTTGTATTTAATAATACTGAGTTTATACCGTAATGTCAGAAATGATATTATCTTGGATTCCCGCAATTTTCTTGCTATGGTTGGTATTACGTTATAATGACGTAATGCTGCGGATTAGGCTCAGACGTGCTGTTATTGAGAAATACACCACTTGTTCCAATAGTTCTGAGTGCACGCACACTAAATGTATTACAAGATATAAGAGAGCTTGTACGTATTACCATATATGGTCAGATAAGTCAACGACAACATTGATACATTTCCCCCCTTTTCGTCAAACACTGCTCTAATCCATTTGGAAATATTGCGTCCAGCAAGGGCATTATAAAGGTCATTATCTGTTGCATGTGCTCACTATATAAAACTAACAGCTCGGCCAGATTGCCCATTTGGAAGCACGAAGACGTGTAATTGATATTTGAAAGGAAATCAAGGTTAGCGTGCAGACGGCGCAACAGTAAGTCACTTCGCTTTCCTTAACTGTATGATAGAACTTGTCTACTACGTAATTTTGACATCTATATTGAAATTGCATTTTCACTGGTTTTATGGTTATATTACAGCTTCATAATATATATTACTTTGGTGTATTATAACTATATCATGTTCATGATATGGGTGATCGCTTTGTATTTTGGGATAAAAAGATGACATGAATATATGACGTGCTTGATAATAAAAAACTTTCTAATCATTTTGTGCTTAAAATATATAGGCAATGTCATAAAAAACTATGACAATCCAGTGGATAAACCCGGCATAAAAGATAATATAACATGCTAATCAAAACGGTTGATTCCATTTGTGTTGTTTGAACATATTAACTAGTAGATGATTTGTACATAATACAAATATATTTTATCTCAGCATTTCCAGCCATTACTGTTTTATCCTGACGCACATCAAAAAGCTTAAATGCATGTGTTGAAAGTCATAGTTTCACATCTGACAAAAAGACTGCATGATCTTCTTGCACCACAATATCGTCTAATTCAGGAATCATAAATTTGCTAACACATCTCTTGAAATTAATAACCAGCAGCCATTCAAGATTTACGTCCGATAGTGTACAAAATTGTAAAATATAAATATACAGACATGGACATGAAATAAACTAGAAGCTAAACATGTATCTGTGTACGATAGAATGTCCAAAAATTTGAACGTGATTGTTTTCAGCAAAGGTTTATTCCTTAAATATTTTAGTAGGTACTTGTTGTTTTGCAATAACCCGTTCAGTGTCAACAACTAAAGGGTCATGTTGCGATGACCAATGAGCACAATGTCTAGAGTCACCCAGAGATTAACGGTGTAGTGTCGCCTGACAATAGAATTTTGACCCATGATATATATATATATATATATATATATATATATATATATATATATATATATATATATATATATATATATATATATATATATATATATATATATATATAAGACCAGGATATGACTGTAAAACACGTTGAGGCCCTAAACTAAAAGTTAGCTGGTCTATGTCCAATGACTATTCTTACCACAGTATGTCTTCGATCGAAACATATAAAAATATTTTCACGTAATGTTACGTTACCATGTTCACATGTGTCGTATCAAGTTTTAAATGCATTCGGAATGTCTCGTTCATCTAAACTATTCAACTAAGATTTTCTGCACACAAAGGCATTATACAAGTCTGTTAAAATAAATGTGATGCTCAAATTGAGCATTACCACAATATCGTTAAGTTGGGCCATGATTATGCACATAAAGTGGTCATTCCCATTATCATATAGATTCTATATTTTCTGGATATCAGGGACAAAAGCAATGTGAGCCATACCTATCGGTAACAGGTAATTTTAAATACCGTAACTGTAATCTGGCTGAAGTAGATATATCAGTGATGAACGAGTCTAGAACTGTAGCTTTAAAAGCACTTAATGTCAGTGTAGATGTCACATTCAGTAAATATTCTTACTTGTATTTTCAGATATAAACACTATCACAAATATGCATCAACTTTTTCTAATGCTTCTCTATATGCGCATTCTGCGTATGGCGATGCCACAAGGTCAAAGTAAGTCTTACACTATGCCTTTTCTTTCCTTCCATCTCTCCAAATCTAATGGTCTGAAATAGTATTTGCATTTATTTGGTCAGCGTACATTTTAATGGTATAGTTTTAACCTTTAATGCCGATATAATGCACTTTTTCCTCAATTATTTTAACTTTCCTCTAATGTTTCAACACCCATCAGAAGAAAAGAATTTTTAAGATTTTCCCTTCATTTAATAATTGTGTTCATCATTTACTTCAATATGAG
Source organism: Sinohyriopsis cumingii (assembly GCA_028554795.2). Lineage (NCBI taxonomy): Eukaryota > Metazoa > Mollusca > Bivalvia > Unionida > Unionidae > Sinohyriopsis > Sinohyriopsis cumingii. Next base: position 374,883 of record JAPYKE020000284.1, read on the forward strand.
TTCTCATTTCTTGACAAAATTTAAATTCAAGAGATATTATGTTTTTAGGTATCAATATATTTCAAAACTATATTTCTATATTTAAATTAATTTATTTAATACTAATTTTCATTTTAGTAAATATACAGAATAACATTGTTCAGGCGATTAAAAAGCGGTTCATCATATTTAGTTATATGACCAACTGACCAATGCCAATTAATGAGATGAATGTTTTATTTTTAAAGAAATAGGATAGATTAAATGTTTGCCTTCGAAAGAAATGCAAGTTAACACAAATCAAAACTATTGAAGACATGCAGGATTACAAAATGACTATACTGACTTACTTAAAGGAATTACATATATCCACAAGATTATAACATCAGAACGAAAATCTTTATGTTATGTATATAAAACGATTTAAAATGAATTGCATACACGATCCACGCACAAGAATGTTGCCAGAAACAAAGATCACATTTATAAACAAGACATTTTATGCAAACGGAAAGAAGAGTTATAAATCAATACTTAAATAAATGCCGATATATATATAATATACGCCTGATGTAAGCCGGGTATTTGCGGTCATATACAATAGCTAAGATGAGAATACAAACGTATTAAACACATCACAACTAAATGTACTAAACTGTATGATGAGAACACATTGCGGTATATTTTCTTATGCTCCTATCAGTCATAGGACTTGCACATCGGAAGTATCGATGTTGAACTATTGTCGTATACAGTATGTCATATAGTATCATGTTCATTTAAGATTTGGAAATTTGATGTTAAATAACATATTAGATCTACTGTCAAAACGCTTAATCATTGATCCTCTTGTACATTATTTGAAATGATTCGTATTAATCCAACTAATTTGTGTATATAAGTGCTTTTCATCTTTATAGATATTACAAAAATCCGCAAAGACATTTGCTGTAGTTTACATATGCATACTCCTGTGAAGACATATGTCACAAATCGAACATGATGACTTTCAAACAAGGAAAGACATACCCTAACTCCACATAAATTGGTATAATGTAAAACCTTCATTAATAATTCAAACCACGAATACTGTAGAAATTCACGATATGTAGCAAGATATCACTTTTTGGAAATGCGTAGAGTTTGAAACATTCTAGTCAATGTGAATTCAAGATCATCTATCAACTTATACAGCTAATACACAGTATGAAACAGTTATATGTGCTTGACAAAGATAACTATATTTACTAGTTCCGACGTAACAAAAATCAGTGCTTGACGGCATAGCTTTCGTTAATGTCATATTCCGAAAACAATTTCAAAATATTATATTCCAAACAAATGACTTCAGCAATATTTTATCTGAGGTCATTTCTTCTTCTGTCACTAGATATTTCAAATTCAATGTACAAGAAGACGCTCGTAGTCAATCTGCAATACTATTCTATATTAATCAAATTACCTATTTAACTATTTAATCTTTTCTAGCATTAACAATATAGAAATATGAAGTACTATACCAATTTAACATGATCGGCTTTAGCTTCATACATTTAAATTGTCTTCTTGATCTAATCGTATTTGATCTTACGAGTTTGGGTGTTGGCTTGTTAGTACAAGTGATTGTGGTAATAACGTAATTTACGTCTCATCAAGCGTAAACATTATATTGTAAGTGTCAAGATGCTAAATGTGTAGGACGTATTTAAGTTATCCTATCATGAAATGCTACTATCGTCTTACCAAATGTGCTTGGTAGCACGTGACGGCGTTTTGGGGCTCTCTATTTTTTATGTTTCCTACATAATATATTTTGTAATCTTGTGATCATGGGCATCTTTACTCATATTATATATTTTATATTGAAAGAGTGAATTGTTCTCTGTACTGACTAATGTTGGCAGGCTATGACTCGTATTGGTCTGTATAACTGAGTTGTAGTACGTCATCAGTTGTGTAATATCTGTCGCTATTTCGTAGTACACATCCGTTACAAATTTCCTTACTTTTCCATGTCAACTGTCAATGCTAAATTTGTAAGGTGTGTAATACTGTCATCTCTAATGCTAGTTTCCATATTTCACAATGCAAACGTTAAATGTATATAGTGACACTTATTGTGGATGTTCGCTTACATTGTCATTAATAACAACCCTGAGTAGTGGTAACTATAGCCATGGTCTCATGCATCAAAGCTTCCACTTTACATTATATGTAAGGATACATACGACACGGATCATTGTTTTCTCATTTATTGGACCTCGGCTGGCTATAGTTATAAATTATAATTTAAGACCTCGGCTGTAGTTGTAGATTATAATTTGTTTGCTTACATAAATGAGAACACATCCGATTATTAAAAGGAAATCTATCATATAATTTTATTTTTGAATTTGATACGGGATATTTTTTTTAGGTATGCGCAAATGTCCTTTTGGGATAGAAACCTCTGCGCGAGAGTAATGTTGTAGGAGCCGTTAGAAACAGACAAACTGACAGAAAAATACATATATAGGGAAATAAGAACAGAAAGAGAGAATTAAACGGTAGATGATATGAAGATGTTGATAAGAGATATGTAAATAATGATGGTTTATTATGTTATTAAAGGCTGCATGTTGACCCCTCAACTAGTCAGTTGTCAAGGAGAGATAACCCGCAGAACAATTTGGCATTACGAAATATCCTTTAATGGCTGCGGACAGCTCACCGGATGCTATATGGATGGAAACAACGTATTCTTGTCACAAGCTCAATGCAATCTTGCCTGTGTACAAACTCCTATTGCTCCTGGTCGTCCAGGTCCTCCTGGTCCTCCTGGTCCTCCTGGCCCTCCTGGTTCTGTTGGCAGTCCTGGTCCACAAGGCCCTGAAGGTAACATTGGAGTTACGGGGGAACGTGGAGAGAAAGGTTCACCCGGTTCTCCTGGCCCAATCGGATCTATTGGTATTCCTGGTGGCGATGGACAAATGGGTCCTGAAGGTAATATGGGTGAGCCTGGCAGTGATGGTGATCCTGGTTTTCCTGGTCCGCCTGGACCAGATGGTGATAAAGGTTCTCCTGGACAAGATGTTACTGGTCCTAAGGGTGTAATGGGTGATAGTGGTTTACGCGGAAATGATGGAGCTCAAGGTGCACGAGGTTTTCCAGGTACTCCGGGTATTCCTGGTGTAGCTGGTCCTGAAGGTCCTCCAGGTCCTCCAGGTCCTCCAGGTCCTCCTGTGGTACCTGGTTAGATATATCGATTTAACTTGTTGTTGCTTGAATGCTAATGGCAATTACATTAGTTCCGTTTTTATTATATATGAATCTCTTGAAAATATTGCTTCAACCAAATCATTTGATGTTAGGCCAACGTTGAACTAGCATAATAAATAACTAGCATGAAAACAATTTGAACTTCGATTTCATGACTTTTTAAATAAATAGAGCACTGGATTTCACATTTTACAATATAGGATTCATTTATATTCTTCACGTAAACAACGTGTCCTTGTAATCTTCTTTTCAGTCACTTCTATACCCTTTACTCGTTTTATTGTATATGTCCCCCTTGTGAGCATAATTTCTGTGTCCCTTTTCTATATTCTTGGAGAAACACAATGGGAATTAATACCCAGCGAATCACCAACATGTCCCTTGATCCATGTTTGATGTATCTCTATCTTGAAGAGGTAATGGACATTATTGATTGGCCCTGAAATAGCCCATCAATAGCAACAACAAATGAAAGGGCTCAGCTCTCGTTCTCATTTATAACTTGATACCAAATTAATATACAAATGTCCTTATTCTGCTCATCTGTTAGCACAATTAACATAAAAGGAATCATTCCAAAAGTGAATTGTACATAAACAAACAATTTCTCAAAACGGCTGTGGGTCATAAACCCTTTGTCCCAGACATATTATATGTGTAAATCTTAGTCTCAACATACATCTCACCTGCGATGGAACCGGCAGATTGGCCAGGTATCTAATATACTTCGTAAGGTCATGACATGATTGGCTGCCATGTTTCTTAGATCGTTCTTGAAGTGAAATGATGGGACCATGGTAACAAATTACTGCATTATCTGACACGTTTTCCCAGGATTGTTATCACTATTCCCACCCTTCAATGTAAACGTCTTTACATCTCAGTACTTAAACGTAAGTAGCAAGATACGGTGAAAATCAAAAGAGCAATGAAATTTAAAAAATGTAACTTTATTCAAATAAAATACACAATCAAACAAAGCGAACGAAGTAAAAGTAACTTTCAGTGTCTGAACTCTCAGTGACTAATCTCAATGCTCTCATTTGCGATATCAATGTATTTTGAAAACCAGGAACATGTTCCAATCCATTACAACTTAGGCATCTAAAGTGGTTGTATGTCACCGTGAAAGCACCTTTGAAGTTAATGAAATTAAGAATCCAAATGTTTTTAATTCAATGAAATCTCATTTACGTAATATATCAGTGAAGATTAGAAAGTTTCACATAATATGATGAATAACTTAAACAGAGAAATCCTTTAAAAAAAATCACGCAAGTCCATACTGTTTCAAACACTGATAATACACTTGACCATATCCATTAAACAAATACCTATAAATCATTATTTTTCTCCCAAGACTTTATCGATTACTAGCGAAAGTGACGAAGAATAAAATAAATATATAGTCCATTTATGTTTCAAATAATATCTGATTAGCATTACTTCCTGGAATAATATAATTAAACTATCCCTTCCACAATGGTTTGTCTCTAAACATACACAAACTGTCCTGTTCTGCCATTCAAGTTTTAATGAACCAGTCAAATCCTGGAGCGCGCGTGATAACTATACACGGATCAATTGCACTATGAATCACACGAGTTGTTTACGTGACACCCATACACATGCTCGTGTCATTCTTGAATTAGTTGTTGATTTTACATTAGCGATCGGTACGATGTCAAAAAATATGAACGTGGTTGTTTTCAGCAGCGGTTTATTCCATGTGGTTTTGTTTAGGTACGTGTTGATTTGCAGTATCTCGTTCAGTTTCAAAAACTAAATAGTTATGTTGCGATAAACATTGAGATTAATGTCTAGAACTAGCCAATGCTTAACAACTTAGTGTCGGAAGAGAATGGAATTATAACCCATGATACATTCGGTTAAATTATTAATCAATTGAGCTTATACATTAATACCTAACACGAATAATCCTGTCTGCCAGATTGTCAAATTAAATATACATTTGTCCTCGAAATCACACGCGTACAAGACGTCGATGCCAACAACGAAATTTAGTTGATCTTAACGTTCTGTACGATTTGAATCGAAATATATGAAAATGATTTCACATATGTTTTGTTATAGCAAGATCACGTGCGTTGTTTTAAAATTAAAATGCATTCGCAATGTATTATTCATCTAGATAAATCAACTACGGATTTCGCCTTATAAAAGCATTGTAAAGGTATGTTCAAATAAATTGTATGCTCAAATTGAGCATTACACACATATCGTTAAGATACGCGATGATTATGTACATAAAGTGATTATTGACCTCATGATATATATCATAAATTTTTGGACATAAGGGACAAAGGCAAAGTGAGCCATACCTATTGGTAACACCTTATTGTATATACTGTAATTGTAATATTGCTTGTCGTATGTATATATATATATATATATATATATATATATATATATATATATATATATATATATATATATATATATATATATATATATATATATATATCAGTGATGCACGATTCTGTTTGAGCGTGATTATGTTTTAATAGGAACTGTAGCTTTAAAATTACTTAATATCTGTGAACATGTCACTTTCAAAAAGTAATGACAATACAGTAGGCTGACTAGTTAACAGTAAAGTACAACTGTCGAAGTAATGGTCAGCAGTAATCTTTCCTGTATTTCAGATATAAAAACCATCACAAGTATGCATCAACGTCTTCGTATGCTTCTCTATATGAACAATCTGGGGCCGACGATGCCACAAAGTCAAATTAAGTTTTACACTATGCATTTTCTTTCATTCCATCTCTTCAAGTATAATGGGGTGAAACAGTTTTTGCATTTATTGGGTCAACCTAGATTTTAATGACATATTTTTAGCCTATTGGGATGACGATTTGCACTTTTTTCCTAAATGATTTACCTTTACTCATTTTGTTGACAAATTTTAAATTCATTATAAATAATGCTTTAGGCATCAATAGATTTTCTCTATTAAAATTAATTTATATAATGCTAATTTTTATTTTAGTAATTATATCCCAAAAAATTCAGACCATTAAAAGCTGTGCATAATGATACTTTATGGGATGAATATTTTCTTGAAGAAATAAAATCTAGGATAATTTAAATATTTGTTTTCTAAAGAAATGCAAGTTGACAAAAACATCAAAAACAGTGAAGACAAGGAGGATTATTAAATGACCAGACAATTATTTAAATGAGTTACGTGATATATCCACAACATTCTGACATCAGAAAGAATATTTAGGTTTTCTGTATAGAAAACGATGCAGACTGGATTGCATGTTAAACCCATGCACACGAATGTGGCCAGAAGCAAATGCACAAATATAAACAAGACTTTTATATGCAAAAGGAAAGAAGAGTTATATATCAATACTTAAATAAATGCCGTGATATACATAGTATACGTTTGATGTAAGCCGGGTATTTGCGTTGATAGGCAAGAGCTAAGATAAGAATACAACATTATTAAACACATTACACCTAAATGTACTAAACTGAATGATGAAACCAATCGCTGTAGATTTATTCAAAAGCTTAAAATACGAAACGGAAGATATACAAAATGTTATTGTGCTTAAAGATGGTTGTTATACGATAATGAAAATATTCTGATTCTTTGGATATTAACTATCATTGATTATTACACATTCTCTTCTTTGTATGAAATATAATTTAGTACAATTTCACATTAATCATCAAATATGACTTCAATTATAAAAATACAATATAATTATATATTATAAACGCATATTCGGTTACTGATGTATAAGAACATCCTGAACACAACATAGAGGTACAATCAGTTTTGATATCTTTCATTTTCCCCTACCAGACCGTGAAAATATCGTACCTTTCATATTAATCAGCTAAACATATTGTATATTTCAAAGGATAATCACACATGAGTGTACGTGTATAAATATGACGCGCAGGAGCCAAATATGAATTTAAAAATCATGAAAGCCCTTAATGAGATCACTACAATTATCCTCTCACTATTCCTGTATCTACCGGAAACAAATGTTTCCGTCTGCTGCTTCAACCTCCCAGATATACAAACATATATCCTGAAAATGACCTTTATGATGAGAGTGACGTTATGCGCCTGTCATTTACTAAGTGAGCGTTTAGATACACACTCATAATCGGTCGTAGATTCAGTGCTGGAAAATATTTAGAAACGTGATAATACTATTTCATCTAATGACATGATTTTGAGAAAGAGTATATGTCAAAGGTACTTATATGCATTATTTAGTAATGCCTATGTTGTTTTGTTTCTGTACAGTTTGCGTAAATACATCTAGAAACTCAACTGTCTGTCATGAGCGTGACATAAAGAAAGTAGTAACCGCGTTCAAAATGTTAAATCATTCATGTATATGTATATGCATGATCAAAATTAAGTAATGAAAAAGGTGTACAGTTATGTATTGCATCTAGGACACACTTTGCTCAAATGTGAACATTTGGAAATATTTTTACCTTCACGATATGAATGTTCATAATGTACACATGTGCTATATTGATCAATGGATTTATGTTAGATTAAAGACATTGCAAGAATTACAAAATATAATCACTGTAAAATTATTGACTGCTATGTTAATCTAGAAGCTAAGAATTACCAACCTTTTGTTAGACCAAAGATATTTAGACGGAGGTAGTTTATTTTCGTTGATATAAGGTAAATAATTGGCTCCATATTTGTGTTCTCTAAATCTGAGAAAGTAAACATAGTCAGGTGCAACGTGTGTGAGAGTACCGATATGCCCATTCAAACTCAGTGTCGTTCATTTACGAAACATTTGTAATACGAGCAAGACATTGTTTTGTTTATTTTTAAATAATATAGACTAACACGAACATCTTACATTTGTAATATCCAGGTGAGCTTTTGCGGGAACTAGACTTGCTAGACTTGTAGGGGGCAATCAAGATTTTGTCGATTATTTTATATCATCTAATTCTTGACATTCAGATGAATGGAAATCATCATTCAATTGATTCAATAATAATAATAATAATAATAATAATAATAATAATAATAATGATAATAATAATAACAACAATAACAATAATAACAGCTTAAACGTATGAAGTGTTACTTCATTTAATATCCACTCTAATGTGTGATCCTCCCTGTGGACAACGACTCTGCTGGGAATATGCCTAGGTGATTATAAGAGAAGGAAATGTCTCTTGAAGTCGGTTAACGCCAGTTTATATTATAAATGCATAGTTAATATCGATTACGCGTATGTATGTATCCATCCAAAATATCAAACAGACTGGAATTAAACGTGATGGACAACGTACGGTCATCTGTAAATATCATCAACAGACGATGAACCACTTTATGTTACTCGATCGTGATACTTCGTTTCGTTTTGTTCAGGTCTTTGCCAAACTAAGCGTTAAAAATTCTAACAATCATTTCCGCCAGATGTTGACATATACAAATAATAGCCTGTGCGAAGTTTCCTTTTGATATTTGAGATCTTTCCTCCCAAAAGTTACAATATTAGATATCCAAGAGTTATATTACTTGTACATTTCGGATTTCTACTGCGATCCTGGTTTGCATTTAGGTGATGTTTAGGATTTATGTAAGAAAAACGATTTTGACTGAAGCTATTTGCCAGTGCGCTTCATATTCCAATTACATGGTCGGAGTTGATTCGGCCGTGATACAGCACAATGTATTGTGGGGAAATCCATCCATGGAAATGGGTAAAATGAAGTAAAATTGGTTATTCATAATTCCAGAGTTCTGCTTTACGCGGTGTCACTCAAGGTCAAACGAGTTTCCAAAAGACGGATGTGCCCTTTTTGCGGGATGACTGGTGTTGGCCGCAATGGTCCCGTTCTTGCTGAGAGTATATTATTTCGTGGTAGATTTGGCAGAAGACAATCGATGCAACTGCTCAGTAAAATGAACAGCACCTGTTTGTCTCCTTGTTGCAAAATATAGTGATTTGCAGCACCGATGACACAATATACATATGGCATTTGGAAGAAAAATACGATTGGAGTTTTAGGCACACGTTTTCTACACCACACACACATGGGTTGATATTGTGGACCCAGCATTGAAGAAATCTGAGATGGAACGGTTGTTGCTGAAGCTGTGTTGGACGGCATGATGGTCATTTCCATGTATTGTCGATGATATGCAAAGCGTCGAACCAAGAACCAAAACTCTGGGATATCCTTTCCAACGCAATGTCACTTCTCTGGCACGGCTTTGGCCCGCTGTACGTCTTCTTCGATCGAGAATGTTTTTGATGTCGTACACCGAGTCTTCCTTTTCGGTGACTCCTCATAGCTCGCTCAAAGACGGCCACTTCGTTGCTGGGACTCAATTATTCTGGTGCGCATCCAATGTTCCGATGGTTAGATTGAATTTTTGCTTTGCCCAGGCGTAGTAAGATGCGATGTACATGAGAGTGTGCGTATGCGTACAGTATTTCCACATGTATTCTTTTAAAGAACGTCTGAAACGTTCTACGATGTAGGCTTCGGGTTCCGGATTATCGGTGCTGAAAACATAACTGTCGTGTTTCTTCAATTATTTTCGAAATGGTTCGTTCAGACTTTGTGCCTTTGTACATTAAATATCTAAGAGGGTGACGACCACTTTATTTCATCGTCAGTTTAGAGCTCTAACTAACTCAGAAATCGCTTTGAAAATCAAAGGCACGACTCATGCAAATTCGGGAAATACATCAATGACACAATACACATAATTGCAGCCATGATTGTATATGGCCAAATAAGATACATCGGATTAATTGGCTTGCTATGTATGATGGAATCCATGCAGTCGGGTGCGATTTCCGGAAAATTCGATTTGAATGGGTTTGTGTAACGTGTACCTATAACTTAGTCTTCTAACCATCGTTGCACCTAAATTATAGGTAACCTTTTCAGTCGGGGTTTAGCAACACGATGCAATTTTTGATGCCCTCTGTATCCTGCTAGATCCTACTAGATCTGAGTGATCGTTGTAAATGCTGCCTTACAAATTTTATATCGGGACTATCTCTTCAATAAGTCTCCCACTGTTAACTGACGCTACTCATGGATTGTTACCGTGGTTGTTTGGAAACGGTTTGGCATGTCCTACATGCCACAGGAGTATAATTAGAAGGACGTAGTGGAGGCAATATAATGTCTTTGTTCCTGCTTTCCTTTTTCACTTTAGGTTTCCCATTTTTCGTGTTCACTTATACTGAAGGTGGTGTAGGCATTGTCTTTTTAGCCCACCATTTGAGTTTTCCTCTTTGGGGCGAGTGGGAAAGGGTTAACAAGGACGTATACATCTTAATATGGATGGGATGAGCTGAAGGTATTTGAAAGACTTCGTATGCGTCTTCTCCCTCTAGCATCCGTGTGGCAGCATTTGTCCTAAGTACTCGGGTGGGCTGGTGTTAGCAATTTTCATCAAGGTTATACAATGTTTCTGAGTAGGTTTATCTGTTTCGTCTAAAGCTTTCTGGTAAAGATTTTAAGTCGTTGCAAAACTTATCGTACCGTTGCGACTTGTACGGTTCTGACAAATATCTACGTTCCTTCAACGATCGAGATCCGTGTTTCAAATGAGGTATTTCTGTCAAATCACAATTGCAATGTGAGTTGTCAGTTCTTCTTGCCAATATGGATTTTCATCCATCGTTTATAAGGTACTAATGTCTAATTTGTAGGACTGCCACTAGCAAAACACATACCACTGTTGTCTTAGTGCTAGTACGTTCAGGCTACTAAACGGTCACATTCAATTTCAAAGTGAAGATGACCAAGGCGGTCGATGTAGATGCAACGACCGTATCAAAATACAGCACATGATCTCTAAATTGGTGTAAGGATTAGTACAGTTGTAAACTAGATGTTACGTTGGCTGCAATGATGACATTTGCAAATTCGTCAGCCTCTACAAACTCAAGCTCTTAGTGAATGACATCCACGTATTTCATATATTTTGGTTTGTCCTGAATCATCTGAAAGTAACAAGAAGGTTCCGTAAAATACTTTGTCTTGGGCAAAAACAGACGTTGTGTTTTTTTCCCCACAACACCACTTTAGTAAACAAACACCCATCTCCGTTTTTCTCCGCCTTGTCTAAAGTGATGCGTTCCTAGTATTACTCTTTTGAATTTATGATGGTTTTCGTGAGTTTAACACCATGAAGAATAGCATCCGGCTTATAGTTTCAGTTTCAAACTTGCATTCACTTAGTGAACACGATTTTTGTATTCTTGTCAACCTTGTGGCATTGTTCTGACATCGAAAAGTGGTTCAATTTGTACACTTCTAATAGTATTTATCAAAGGTCCTGATCTTTTAATAAGTCTACGCTGAACCACATGTACATCAACGTGCGTTCTTCCGGAGTGTGATATACTTTGGTTGCAGTTATTTGCACAAGTGAGACACAATGGATACATCCGATTCCTTATCAATGGAGCAGAGTATCCACCAACTTGTAACTTTCCGTGATGGCTATAAACTCGGTTTTCAAACGGTGATCTTACTCCTGTTTCCACATTTCAACGATTTGGTTTCCTTGATTTTCTAATTTTGAGCGCAGTTGACAAGTGATATCGTACCAATTTTCATTGGTACGTTGTAAAAAACAGAAGTTAGTTGCACGTTGAGGGTAACAGGTATGGCGTTTGTGGAATAAGCAATCGTTAAACTCGTACACGATGTTAGGGTCTTATAAGTCTGATATGTTCCAATGGGATTCTCTCCTCCACGGTTTATGGCATGTTGGATCCATTTGTCTTCCTTTTCGCACAAATAATGTAACCATCGCAAAGTTTTGACCGACCATGAGTGTTCTCAGATATGAATTGTTTGCGATACACTACGGAAGACGTTTGGCAATGGTGCAGGGTATTCTAAAGGAACGATTCATTTTTTTTCCGTGAATGGTCTTCGAAATGTTCCACAGCAACATCGTAAAACGTCAACATCGGATAGATTCAACTTTAAGATTTCTTTAAGCATCAAGTTTAGAATGATTCTCGTTGTTTTGTACGTATGATGTCTGGGTTGTAATAATGAGCTTATTACATGTTATGCACACCTATATAGGTGATTATCCTCATGAAATATATTGTATATCTTGAATATGGTTGTCTTCAAATTAATATTGATTACGCAATCGAAACTAATCATGAACTGGCTTTCACTCAGTTAATGGAAGAAAACAGATTGTACACATTACGTGCATTAGCACGACAACCCCATGTTTACAAACCAACAATAGTAGGACCTCCTCAGCAATTATAAGTTATGTAAGTTTTTCATGTTTTATTTTGTCACTTGCTAATGTTACGTTTTCAGCAAAGGCACACCAAGTGCAATATCTAGCATCAGCACAAGTAATGATAAACACCAGGCAGAAACAGTCGTTAAGATAAATCTATATTTCAAAGATGTTAAATGAAACTGTTTCAAGAATGTACAAATTATGATAATATGCCATTCAAAAATGCCGCCATTACTAAACATAGGAAGACTTTAAATGTCATAAAGGATCATTATGACATAATTTGCCCTGCAAATTAGCATATAATTTAGGTTTTTGTTGTAGTCATTTTAGTCAGACATGATACGCAATGCCTTCTACTGATTTGTATATGTCGCATATGTGAAATTTCAAGTTCAATGAATATTTTGTTTCTAAATAAAAATGCATGTGACACATTTGTTATCATTTAATATGGGTAAAATCAAGAAAAATAGCATCAGATTTTTTTAAAACAAATCTGTAGTTTAATGTGAATAACAGTTATCTACATAATCAGATAATTGGGGTTTTAATTTAGTTTTAACACAGAGTCATATGGGTGATGAATCTTTAAACCAAGATATTTCACTGTACCTCGCAGATTTTGAAGCTACTATTCATTTTCTTTATACAATTAAGTTTGCTACCACTATGTATAGAAAGGTAATATAGGTAACTATACGTGTATTTATAAGTATGGATGTGCAGGTTAGAATCCTGCCATTTAATCAGCATGGTATATATGGCGTAACGTGTACTCGGGTAAATCCAGTTGCCTCAGTGCACAATAATATATTTGTGTTGCTATGGCGTAAACCATCAAATTAAACCAAACCATGCACGTTTAGAGCAATTCTATCGAGAAGGAGTTTACTAAGGGATCGAAAACAATGTCAATAAACTAGCATTATGACATATCTTACAATTTTGATTGCAATACTACTACTACTACTACTAATACTACTACTACTACTACTACTACTAATAATAATAATAATAATAATAATAATAAAAATACTAATAATAATAAATTAGTTAAGTTCGGAGCAGAAGAGATGGTGAACCCACCTCATTTTAGAAGCGTGGTCGTCGAAAATTAAAGCCGCCTGCAAAACGAAAAAAATTGCGCCGATAACGTGAACCGAAGGATCTAATTGTCCGAGAGTTTCTCTTGTTGGGCTAGTTGTTTTTGTTACTTTTTTTCGCTTTGGTGTTTTTAAAAGGTTTATCTGTGGTCGCACCCTCTCTGCTGCTGCAAATTAGATCATTGTTATATCACTAATTGCACCAGCGTTGGAGTCTCACACAGCTAGATTAGCTCGAGAACGATTAGAAAAAACTTCAAACATGTATTTCAGTCAGTGATCCTCTAAGAGAAAAGCTACAAGCGAGACAAGAATCGCACATTGAATTTGCAGAACAGTTATTTAGACCCGTCACAAAATTACTGAAGGAGTAGAAAGGGCTACTTATGGTCTTCTTCCGCCAGTAAAATAAACCGCTGAACAAACTGAAAAACATGCAAAAATAACTAAGAAAACAAAAAAGATTTTACACGAACGTCCAACTGAAATAGCTGCAGCTCAACCTCCACCCGTCGATGATGCAATATTTGAATGTATTGGCAAATTTCGCACTGAAGTAAATGATATCAAAGATCGTATACCAGAAACATAAACAGAAACAGAACAAGCAAGGGCCAAAATATATATAAATGATACATTTTCCAACGAAACTACTGACCACATACACAAATTAAAAACATAAATGCATAATTGCAACCAATGTAAACCTTTTATTAATAAAAATTTAGTATTTGATAATATGTATTAATAATGTTTTTATAAATTATATACTAATTTAATTTCAGCAATGACCATAAATCTACCCTACATTAACATAATGGGGTGGCAATTAGATCCGTATGGCGATATCTGGTTTATGTTATTAATTACAATGACCGAATCACATTGGGAGAGATCGTTTTAACGACGTGCTTGTTGATATCAGATGCTAATGTGGACTAAAATGTTGAGTGAGTCATGCGTTATAATCCTACTACCTGCAGTCCCTAAGTAGTTTAAGTAGAAAATGCCAGATAATAATCTCACTGCTCACTGCAATATGTATATTTTATGATATTGACTAGGTTATTACAAAAAAGGCAAATACAAAAAGACAAAATAAATAAACACATGCTGAAAACAATCACATTCATTTTAGCTAACATTATTTGACCTCTCAAGGTACACTGCCACTGTCAACATATATATGTTGTTCGAACGCCACTACTGTTTCATATTTCAATGCAGATGCATTATGATGATACAAAATAATTGCGCTAAGTATTATCTCCTTCTGCTTTAGTTTCGTTTCTAAAGACTACCGGTAGCTTTTTTCATTTGCAAGCAATGATTCAGTAACCTTATTGACACACTCATACACAGTATAAGACAAGATAATCTCCATACATTTAACTGTAGACCCATAATGAATGAGATAAATACAAAATATTAACGTTCAGTAAAGAAAACAAATATTTTGGCCAAAAGCAGAACGTAAAGTTTTATATGATAAAAGTTTCATAGCCATATCAGGATTAAGCTTTTAAATCGTGCATTATATTAAATATGTAGACGACTGAAGTCACAATCTTAATAGTCTCTCGGCACGTATACCTTATTTATCGTTGATTAATAATGTATACCTTGGTAGGACATTGCCATTTGAACGACCAGGTGATTTGACATTGCAACAAGATTGTGCAGTATTGTTGCCCGGTGGGAACCGAAGATTGTTTTTGAAATATTTTCAACCCTTACAACTAGGATAGCTTTTTACAGTTTTTAAAACGATATAGAGTTCATACTGAAATATTACTTATTGTTCCCTCCGGGACAGAATATGTTTAAGGATGTGTGCAAATCACATAGAGTTATATATAGTTTTCACCATTTGGATTTGCCGGCAATGAACCCGCTAGTAAATTATGTGTGAGCATGTTTCACTTGCTGGTGCTTGACGAAAAACCTAATGGAAATCTCCCTTGGAAATGTTCATGTTATATTTTTAGCTGCGTGCATCCCTAATAGATTCCCCCTTTCCTAAAGACTATTGTATTGTAGGCGGTACATACTCTTATCTAATCATGTGACCCTATATTTCAATTTGAGACTTAATATATCATACCATAGATAAGATTTTCATGTCAAATATTAAAAGTAACAAACATCATGATGGTTTAAGGTGGTCATTAACCTTGTGAAATGTACATGAAAACTAATTCCTGCATAAAGTGAAGGAACGTAATAGAGAACCTTTTGAACACGAAGTATGGTTTGTTTTGAATATATCTTACTATATCTGGTATTGCATTTAAGGCTTGTCCGAATTAGAATGACAAATGGTAACTTATGTGTAAAGGTCATCATTTCCGTAAAATATCAAACCATATATGACAAGTTGTCATGGGCATTAAATACAACATTTCCATCTTTCTCTGCTGATGTGCTGTTATAGTAATATGTATAAGCATGAGTAAACCAAATGCGAATATTTAACGTGAAGTGTGACGTTAGGAACTTTTCCGCTTTGTAAACCAATATATATAGCAATGATGAAGCAATGAAACTAGTGGCAGCAAATCTCTCATCTGTAATGAATGTTTATTCCGCCTTCGTCACCCATTTTATCCAGTAAGTCAAGCGAATAGTAATGGTGATCACATTTTCAAAGCCCAAAGACACAACCTATTCAAATTGAACCCAATGAGCGTAAGATATTTTGCCATAAATTTAATAATCCCACACTCTTTCCGTCGTCTATGTCTGTACTACATTCCTTGAATACTTCCTAACATTACATTTTATCCGGATTCCGGCATAATTCAGCATGTGGAGGCACTGGCCTTTAGAACGAAGCAACATAACACACCTTCGTAACATGTAATTTATTCACTAGCCTGTCTTCTTTAAAAGACCTCTCGGTGCCTATGTTACAATTCAGTCATTATTGTGTAAATTATTGAATCATGAGTTGAATTGAAATTAAGCGCTTTGTATGGACATTGGTGAACATCACGAAGCTAATCTATATTTACAGGAGAAACATAAGTAGTATCATAATGTTCAACTTAGATCAATGATCACAATGACAAGTGCTTTTGTCTTCCTATTTTAAATACTTTCAAAGGCTTGCTACATGTGCAGTAATAATTACTGATACGATTGCCGTAGTCAACTTGCAAAACTTTCGCCTCATACTCTAGAAAATGAATAGTATGTTTAGGTCCAATGCAGTGTTTCCTACATGGGTGCATGTTCATTTTATTGAATTGAAAGGTCTAAGTATATATTTAGTTTTTATTTACTCTAACGCCATTAGAAGAGGAAGCCTTCCCTTTAATCTTTTTGCATATATTCAACTGTATAAATTCAGTACACTAGCCAATAATATGGTGATAATATCCTAAAGCTCTTCATATTAGTCGATAATGGTCCTACCCTATAACCATTCAGAACAATGCGTCTTAAGCATGAGCTAACAAATCCTTACATATCGTCAGGTGATCTCTTGTTATTACAGCAAGTATCCCGTCGAGTTATTATTGTAATATTCAACATAGAATTTAGGAAATTATTAAAATAGTATTTCAAACCCTCAAGATAATCACAAGTTCCTAAACTTCAAAACATTATAATTCGTGGGCAAGAGCATTATACAAATCCGTGTAAACGTAAGAAAAAAAAACTGGCATTAAATTGAACCTACCATTGATTGAAATTACGCAGACAGAATGTTAGCATATTAAACATAAAATAATTTATGTATTTGTTTGGTCACTAATGTTTCCATGAATTAGATACGAGTTTTGTTCACCATTAAGCGACGACTATACACTAAGTATTAGATTAATGACTATTGTATGTACTAAATGTGCAATTACATTTTATTTACCATTTTGCATGAATGTAGTTTTAGTAATAATTCAAACATTCACTGTCAAATAAGTTAATATAATAAAATGAAAGCGATCCGTTTAAACACGTCAAACTTTGTACTGATATAATATTATTATCCATCTTTTATCAATATAATCTACTTTTTTTAGCAGATGCAACTAAAATTGAAATAAAAATCACAAGGTAATCTAGTCTACACTGTATGTTCGCTTCTATTAAAATGCCTCAGTTCCTTCTGCATTCTGTAATGGAGTGTTGGAAACACGGATGATTATCAGTATTGACATGTGAATAAAATACAATAGTAAAAATTAATCATCTTTAAATCACATTTTATTTTATAATATTGCGTATTATGCACGGTAATAACAATCTTATCCGAAAGGGAAATGTAAACTAGTGATAATTATATAAGATGTGGGTGATCGGTTCACTTGTTCCCCATGTATCAGACACATAATACACCGTAAACAATCAAGACATTTACTAGAAAATGCAACAAACAAAAAATTGTCATAATATATCGTTTCTGCATCGATAAGTTAAATGACTTTCAAAGGTTTTGAGGGATGCTAATTTCCTACATGGAGTCGTTTGTGTTATTCACATCCTCTATTCGGCTTTATTCCACTGTCATCATAAGTACACATTATTTGGAAATTCTAGATCAGAATAAGATGTGGTTTTCTATCAATCATACTTTTTAAGATAGCCAAAATGACGTCAACGAAAATAGCTAAGATTATATCCAAGTTCTTACATGGCATGATTATATCTTACCGATTGATCTTGAGTTCTAATTTCACTGTTATGCGTTCAGGTTGTACTGTGTATAGCTGTTTTTTTAAATATGAATTTAAGTCCAGCAACTGACCTATCATTGGGTGATTCTCGTGGCTTGAAACATTAGATGTACAATAAACAATCCACTTACACAAACATAAACTGTTGCTAGATATATAAATGGTGAAATCATAAAATAGGATATAATATTAACGAAATGATTCGGGAGAAATGCAAGCCAATTACTTTTATACATTTTGGATCCTAATAAGAGACTAACACATGATCGAAACTTTCTGTGAAAATAATTTGTTTGAAATTATTCACGATTTTCGTCTCGAATAAAACAATGTACAGTGAAATTAACTTTAATTATGTTAGCAACAATAAATTAAATTAGTAAATATAATATTAATAATTATTATATTTGAGGATACGAAATAAATGCGTGTATATATAATGAATGTACAATGTTATTAATTATATTTATTTCCCAATAAAAAGTAGTTATGTAGTAGGTATCTAAATTCCTGCAAAATATCATTAATGTATTATTTAAAAAGTAAATACTCAGCTCCCATCGAATTCCAAATCATAGGAGAGCCCGAATATTAAATCGATCTGAATAGCTGTCAATTATATTTAGAGGCCGACAATACAGAGGCCGACAATATAGTAGACCCCGTCAACAATTGTATGTATTCCTTGTTTAGAATAGTGTTTTTGTATTTGCAATGGATGCTTACCTTTACTGAGCATACCTAGAAAATCCATTGACGCACTGAACATACTCCAAAGAGACCTGTCTGGCTCTGTTCTTGGTATGGACACCTGACACAGCAAGCCAGTTCGATGATCCAGATGACACTAATGTAGGATTTATCGAGGGCCGGAAGAAAGTGTCACTGCCAACATACAAAAACTGATGGATGACTTGCATTTGGGCACGTGGTTGCAATAAAGTATCAGCTTTACCGAGTCGTTGTCCGCCTGAGACTGAATCGAAGCAGAAGCGCATTCCAATTGATGGATAATGCTGACAATTACAAAAAACATTATCAAAGAAGCTAGACGTGCGATGTGTGCAAGTGTTACCTAAAATGGGAAACGACATCAGTCACACTTTGAGCAAAACGGCTAACTGGTATCATCATTCCCCTGGATAGCGATCCGTGATTGACCATCATCTGTTGCAATGAATGTTACCCAAAGGATATATAATTGGCATCATCAATAATTAAGCCTTCAGTGGAACATCCACTGTAAATCATTTAGTGTTTCATCATTTTAAAGTGGACCCGATAGGAGTCAGACGAGATGGGAAAACTTTGTTTTCTCGAGATCGTACTTGTCCAAGCTCAAAGCCACCGGCCAGGTAGGGTACACAACTAGCCCCGACATTTCGTACTCCGATTATTCAGGGGGTTTTGTGGTGTCGTCTTTCGATTTTACTCATGACCGTAGCAGCGATGAGGGCCATTTTCACCCTATAACATGTCAACCTCGTGTGGAACTTTTGTTTGCAGAAATCATTGTAGCTAAAAACGCGATGAACGTCGTCTTGAATACAGAATTCGATAAAGCGATGGACATCCACAGCTTGAGCGAAATTAATCTAGACTGGACGATATGGAAGACTCGTATGCCTCCTTGAACGGTGGAGTCTTTTTAGAAATGAGTAAAAAATAATTTATGCAAAGCAAAACCAAAAGGAAATTACGGTGGAAACATCACGATGTCGCGATCTCCAGAACTAGAATAACATTTATTGTCCTGTTTTGAAAGTACCTGCCAGAAAACATTAGATGGTTAAGAAAGAAACATGGTTGGATATTTCAAAATGATTAGCCCAGTCAAACTCATCACACTAAGTAAATGATGATCAGCCAAAGCTACAAATTTGTAGAGTATGTCGATGGCGCTTGGATTCTCGTCTCGGAAGAAGCGGTGCTGAATCAGTTCTCTCCTCGATTGACTTTTCTGGATATCCGACGCATCTAATCTAATCATTTGCATGGAGTATCGAGATGAAGCAACGAGCCGTGTATTTTACAGATATTTTCAACCTGTAATAGACAAACAAGAAACAAATACAACCATGAATTCCTGGGAACCTCATTACTTTTAGAAAAACGGTCCATACACCGCATCTTCGATTTATGTGGTGTACGCAAAATATGAACTTCCTCATCGCAAATCCAAGACAATCAGGACTTTGTCATCAACACTGACGTTAGTCACTCCCATCAACTCATTGGTTTCCCGTCCACTTTCCCTACAATGACATTATAGAGCATTTTGATTCAGATGGATGTCCGTCGTTGGTAGATGACATCGTCGATTCTTTTAGACAAAATGCCAAGACTACATGATTCAGTAATGTTTAATTACAAGACACAGTTTCAATGCTGTGGAAAATAATAAGTGTATGTTCTTCATCAACGCAATCTTTGATATTTCTTTGAACCTTTAGTGACTTATGTTGATCGTCAGTCTTCTAGAAAAGACGATACATCAGTGCTCCGTGACCTCAATCAGTGGAAGTCATGTTGGATTTCAGAACGTTGTCAACCTTGCAAATATGTTACTGTTTAAGAAACAATTGGTGATAGAAATATGAAAATTACTAAGGCGTTCAAGAGCTGATATAAAAGGTATTCAGAGAAGAAATAAAAAAAGAAATCAGAGTTGACAGAGAAGAATAGACATCAAACACAACAGCGGATGGAGCAGCAATAACAGCATTAACATGTGCAAGATAGAGGAGTTTATAATGTCATGTACACACCAAGGAGTTATAATAATGGACAATATGACATTGTCAAAATTCATAACAGACAAAACAGCGGTTTACAGGACTAACCAGAAATTTCTTGAAAAGATATCATAAAATATTGCCAAATTTGTATATGTGGGTGCCTGTATGTTAGTGTGATTGTAAGTAAATGGTAGAGGTGCGTCTATAAAATCTTCGTTTCCATTTATTGCATGGGAGTGTGTGATTGGTGTTTGGTTGTAAGTATTGTTGGTCATACAGTGTTATTTTATTAGATCCGCGAGGTCCATAGTTTGATGGTGAATTGATTGCTAGTTTTTATGTAAGGTGAGGATTGACTCAGTTACGTACCTAATGCATATACAGTGTGACTTTCGTCAGTCTATCTACATATCGTCGCGTCGTCAATAAGAACAAAATGAGGAGAGAACAAACAATGCACAATGCCTGAACTCAAAATTCACCTGTTGTATGCTTATTGCCTCCTGGATGAGCTATCCATGAAGGCAATATAAGACAAAGCAAGAATTGAATAATAAATGGAAGAGCAATGAAAGAAAGACGAGAATGAAAAGAATAAAACAATTATGCCTCATCTCATTCTCAGGTAACACCCTGTGTCCCTCAACTTGAAAACTGGGAAGAGGGGATAGAAGGACATCTCAGGCACACCGCATATCAAGGAAGAAATATCCTTCAGAGTCTCCCAAAGTAAACCTGGGATGATGGATCTACCCATACCCGTCTCCACACCCAACAACACGAATAAAGTTGGATAATTGTTATAGTAGACGCTTTGTATGCGGTGCTAGACCTGCGAGGTGCATGAATTAAACAGATGCACGTGGAGTTAAAAACAAAACAGGCCATATCAGTGCTAATCAATTTCTAGAAAAGAGAAAATGATCCATTTGCCAGGAAAATGTCTTTGTAAGTATTATGCGTGTGTGTGTGGGTTACTTCTTTCCTGACAAAACAATTGCCAAATCGCCCTACCCTACTAAATGTGTGAGAGAGTTGAGTAGTATGACTATAAACACTAACTCACACTGGTTGTGTGATAGTGTGCGTTTCGTAGGGTTGGTGATTGGGTGCATTTGCTGTTGGTAAAATAGCTTGCCTTCTCTACTAGGCGTATAAAGGGTATTATTGGTATTAGTGTGTTTGACTGTAATTAAAAGAAACATAGTTGATTTTAGGTCCTTGTTAGTATATCGATATACATATATATCGTGGCGTGGTGCATGATATTTGTAGCTGGTGGGGTCGTCTTCATGTCCGTACTTGAGGCATACAAAGCGGAGCGCTAGTCAATCGTGTCATTCATCATTGATTACACAAAGATGGTTACAACCCAAGTGTACGAAAGGCAACAATCATAATAGAAAACCTGAACATAATTGAAGAGTTCTTAGAAAAGGCGGAGCCAGGCTTATGTGGCCCTAGAAGGGTATGTGAAACAAAATAATGTTTGGAAGATATTTTGAAGAAATATGAAAGGGTGGTAAAGGAAGAAAGCTATTCACACGTGTACAAATCGTTGTCATGATAAACTGATGATGCAAACTGCGTCAAAATACATATACCTTGGAAATCATTGGACTATTTTTATCTATCGCAAGCACAGAGTGGAGAACATACATATTCATTTCAGTACAGGTATCACGTATGACGTTGAAATTTGAAATGATTTTCAGAAAGACTATGATATCCTAAAACATTGACGGGTGATTTTGCACATTAAAAGATGTTATTAGCTTTTTGCATCAGTCCGTCGATTGTCAGGAAGGTAGATGAATTAAAGAAGGGAAGTTTCAGTGGGAACATTTTGAGGAAAATACAAGTGAAATAATGTTTGCAAGCTTAATACAATTCAGGTCTTCACATACATCAAGACAATTAAAACGAGTGTGATTCGATACTTTATTGTTTTAACGAAAGCACATTAGCCCTGCTAAACCATTTTTCTTCGAAATAGTTGTTATAATGGTATTTATATCGATATTTAAAGGCAGGCATAGTAGAAAATAGTTTGCTTTTGACAATATTTTGATAAATATTATAATAAATTTTTAATTATTGAGTTATCATTTCGATTCGACTGAAAAACCTATTATTTATGTATTTATATACCTAGCCAGAAGGACAAACAGGACAAACACCACATGGACCCTTAGGACCTTAAAGTCCAGCAATACCTTTTTTGATCAATTTGACCAACTCTACCGGCAGCACCAGCACGACCAGGATCACCAGGTAATCCAGGAACCGACCCACCAATGATTTCTTCGGGACCATCATCGCCAGGGATACTAGGCACACCATTATTACCTTTGGCACCTTAGGGCCTCAGAGACCATGCTTGCTCTTTACCCCTTTCCTACCAGTAGGGCCAATTTGACCAGTAGGACCACTACTACTCACTTCACGCGGCGAACCGGGAGCACCATAAGGACCAGGATTACCAATGAAACCCGGAGTACCGCGATAACAAGACGACAAGGAGGACCAGAAGGATCAGGAGCACCAGGAGTACCTGGTGAAATACGATAGGAAAGCAACATCATATACATGTACAAATATCGGGTCAACGTTTTCACATAGTCCTTATTGCTGTCCCAACGCTCTTTCTCGCTCTCTCTTTCTCCAACCCTTTTTCTCTCTCTAACACACACACACACAGAGACACACACACAGAGAGACACACACACACACACATGAGAAGCAGGAGGACCAGAAGAAACAATAATATCAAGACTATCAAGAGCACCAGGAGGGCTCGTTGCTCAAGGCATAATTTCACTTGTACATATCTTAAGGTAGGGTGGTATATATATATATATATATATATATATATATATATATATATATATATATATATATATATATACATGGACAAGACCGAGGGACATAACTAAACACGCCTAATGAAAATCATGCTATGTACTGATGAACGTTCTTTTTCCAAGACAAATAGTCACGCATAACGTAATAAATGCTTATACGGAAGCAAGACACTACATATCTCAATATAATCAATAAACAATATAATGTAGAAAAAAAAAAAAACGACCAAACTTGTACCAAGTCTGATCAGGTGAGGAGACGAGAACATTTTATGATATAATAAATTATGTGCATACTTATAAATTTAACTCAGCCGCACTAGCAAACTAATGTATAGTTCGCACAAGACTCATATTATGTTATAATACCATATGCTCATATATTATCATGCAAACAAACTTGCACAAACTAATATGAGTAAATAAAGAAGATACTTTTGAATTTATATAGCTAAGGCAGATACATGAATCTTATATAGGACATTGTACAAGTCCATAATTTTGATTTTCGAAAATTTGATATATTGATTAGTATTATTTAGGAAATGCATACATATACAGTGATATTAATACATAACAAAAATATGTATAATATATTAGTATATATAAAGATGAAAAGTACTTATACAAATTACTTGAATCACAACTGTTCATGACTACAATAGAGCTTTTGTAATATTAAAAATGTGAGACATCGATTAGAAACTGAGTCAATAAGACGATTGCATAACTAGTTAATGAGATTACTGACCAATATTCTAATATATTATGTCATATTTAATAAGGGTACTTATTATCTTTATGTCCTTAAGTTTTACGGAAGAGAAGAAATGACATCATATTAAAAATTAGGATATGGTTAAGAATACAAATCGCCTACTGATTGGGAAATTTGAATTTTAATATTCATTTCAAAAAGTACTCTTTCAAACAGAATTAACATCGAACTTCATTGATGCAACACTAAGGAAATAATTTAATACTGTTCTGGTATTGATGAACGATTCCTGTACATATCTACTATGTTGAAATATAAAAATGCAAATACATAATTTTCCCATCACAATCATTTATTTAAACGAACACTCGTTTGACTCAGGTGAAAACTCTGCATTGTTCCTTAATTACTTCGGACAGTTTGTTACCTTATTTTTCAATACTTAATGTTGTATTCACTTAAACAATGCTTTAAATGTAACATGACCATGAAGATTAATTAGGTACAACGATGTGAAATGTTACACCACAATCGTGGGATGTTCGGATTGGTAAAGACCACATCATAAACTCTAACATCTGTGAAGGAATTCGAACTAGAATGAAAACAAAAAGTTGAATAAGTCATGAAAATGCATATATAGTGATGGGCATAAATGAAAGACACTGAGTGGGAATAGCCATATCGATACTCTCACACACGTGGCAAATGACGTTTTTCGTTTTCTAAGCTTTAGCAGTTACACAAATGAGGCCAAGTATTTACTTTCTATCAACGGAAAAATACTTTGTATAAACTACCTATATCTAGAATATGTTTGACTCTCTAGCGTGAGGTTTGTGATGCTTTGCGTTTAGAATCACATTAGAATCTGTAATTTTAGTGATTCTATTTTGTATATCTTACAATGCCCTTAATCTAACATAAACCATTCGATCAACATAACCCTTCTGTACATTATGCAACTTAAAATGGTGAAGTTAAAGATATTTGCAAAAATAGCATATTTTAGCAGTGTTTGTGCTTGATGCAAATAATACATGTACACTTTTTTGGCATTGTTTAATTTTGATCATGCAGATGCTAACATTTATATACATGGATGAATTAAAGTTTTGAACAAGGATACTACTCTCAGTATGTCACGATCATGCTAGAATGATGAGTCGTTAGATGAATGTCGGCAAGCTGTACAGAATAAAAGAACAGAGACATTAATAAATAATCGATCAGTACATCCTTGAATATAGGGATATAATTACGTTTGACATATTCATTTGCAAAAACATCTCATACGATATAATATTGATATCTCTTTTCTACACGTTTTCCGACGTTGAATCACTGCGCAATTACGAGAATGCAACTAAACGGTCACTTGGTCAATTGTATGCACATAACGAGACTCTCAGTAAAAATGTTAATACGTTAGAATACACGTCTGTACATCTGGAAGTCAGAATCAGTAGACGGAACCATTTTTACCGGTAGATACAGGAATCAACAGAGGGTAATTGCGTTCTCATCAAGAGTCTGCATGATTTTTGAATTCATATTTGGTCCCTGCGCGTCGTATTTGTACAAGTCACTTCATGTGTGACTAATCTTGGAACGATAAACTATGTTCAGCTGTTTGTTATTGTAAGATACGACGTATTCGCGGTCTAGTAGGGGGAAATGAAAAAAAGCCGAGAAGATTGTGCATGTGGGTTGTGCTAACGATGTTCTTGTGCATCAATAACAGAAGATGAGTTTATAATATATAATAATGTTTTATTTTTGTAATTGTTTTCTCAAACATTTTAATTAAAGTCATATATGACGATTAATGTGAAACTGTATTAAATTTTACTACATCCAAATGAGGGTATATGTAATAATCAGTGACAATTAGCATTAAAATAATTATAATATATTCATTATCATATAACCACCATCCTAAAGCACCATCACATGTTGTATATGTTCCGTTATGTATGTGTATAACTTAAACAGATCGACAACAATTTGTTTTCCTCACACAGTTTTTTACATTTAAGCGTAATATATTTAATACTATTTTATTGTTATCTTATCATATTCTTATTAACCCTAATATTCGGCTTACTTCAGGCGTATACTATTTGTATCTGGGCCATTATTTAAGTATTCGTTTAAAAATCTTTTGTTCCACGTCTTATCATCTTTGTGCTTTTGCGTTTGGACAAATTGGTGTGCATGGATTTTACATGCAATTCAGTTTACATGGTTGTATATACGGAAAAGCTACATCGTCGTGCTGATGTTAGAATGTTCCTGATATATTTCGCAACACATTTAATTAATTCAGTCTAGTAATTTTGTAATCCTGCATGTCTTCAATGTGTTTGCTTTTGTTTTATCATGAGTTTCCTTAAAATACACATATTTAAATTATCCTACATTTGAATTATTGGGACTGAATCTTGAAGTAAAAGTATAAAGATTCAAATTTATTAAAATTTTTATCAAAAATAATTTTTCATTAAATTATATTGAAAGTAATTTTCCACTCAAATGTATTACGATAGATGTTATCTATTTTTGAAATTTAACTGTATACTATTTTATAAAGATTGCGCTTTACGGGCAGGTGTAGAAATCCATGAATTACATTTCGCTCGTATCTAAATGTCAGCGATTGTCAGCATTAAATAGATTTCGCTTGAATCTAAATGTCAGCAATTTAGATTTGGGTGAAACTGCTGAACAGACAAATTATTATATTAAAAATGGATGGTTCACACGATTTTCCTGGGAAAGTTTAAGGGTCATGTTCTGACTGGAATAGAGAAGAGGGCTTACAAAAGTTTAGTTCGTTCCTCGAGTCCGAACAGCTCTGTATTTTCCTTACAGGTAAGAATCGTCTGTGTTTGCAAACAGTTCGTTCCTCGAGTCAAAACAGCTCTGTATTTTCCTTACAGGTAAGAATCGTCTGTGTTTGCAAACGTCTTTAAAGAATGGCAATTTTTGATATTTGAGACTTTAGCGATAAAGTTCATATTTCCAAAATGGTTGTGAGTTCTTTATATTTTATATTAAAGTTCAATTGCATTTGTGGCATGTATTATTGGAAAAAATGAATTCGCTACCAACTCCATGTTTAGTTTTAATATGGAAATAAAATATTCCTTAAGTGATACTGAGTAATGTTTACTAACCTTTTCCAAATAGTATTCTATTTTAAATTTAGCAAAATACATTTATTCAACAAGATTGTTGCATTACTCGCAACTATTGAATTGTATGTATACTCATTGGATATAATGAAGTTAATCGAGATTTAAATATCTGTATTACATTCTAACAGGCAGACATTATACAACGAAGTTTTTCAGCTCGACGGGAAAGCGTGATGTATATGTATTTCTTGTGTTTTAAATATAAAGGCTTTATCAATATATCTTTAGAATGTAGCAATATATATATATATATATATATATATATATATATATATATATATATATATATATATATATATATATATATATATATATATACACGTTTTAGGTGCGTTGTGGGCAGTCATCCCGAAAGTGGGTTTACGGGAAGGACATGATATAGTTTACATTTCAAATCAAAATACATATACATAGGTTGTATTTCTTACATAGTAATTATGTATATGTTGAAAATAAGTATATACACTTATGTTATAGTCCTATTCATGTTTTCGGTTCGTGGGCAGATATATAAATTTCATGGGCAGTTTTGACCTTTAGGTTGAAGATGACAAAGTAACTGCCCAAAAATACGTTCACGAAGAACAAACATATAGCATTCTGCCCGCGAATACGGCCCCGGGAACAATATATAGCGTACTGCCCACGAATACGTTCACAAGTAACAAATATATAGCATGACTTTCCGGTGTGCGCGCGCAAAATGGTTGTCAAGACACGACGATACACATTAATCTATTAAAGCATCCTTTGCAATGGCCAGCGTACATATAGCGGACGTGAGGATCGTTTTTCACAGCTTGTTTGAAATAAATGGATGATTATATATCCAGTGTAACAACTTGTCTTGACAGCTTATGGATGCCAATGTTTGACATTTATTGTGAAGATGATTGTTCACTGCTTGTTGATGAATTCGTAGCTTCTGTTAATCGATGCTATAGCTCAATTTAACTGTCATACACTGATATGTTTAAGTCTGCTTGCACAGTTAACTATGCAGAGTTATGGAAATATAACAAATTGATTTTAATAACTTTCAGAGTTTGTTTTACTATTACTCAATATTTGTTTCAAGTACTATAAAGGCTGTGATAGGTTGGGTGGCTTAGATTACAAATCAGGCCCTTCTCACTTGGGGGTGGGGGGTGGGTACTGCCCATTATGAATATTACTGGTCCTAGATGTCCAACCTGATCTTTATGACATATAGGTTCAACATCTTACTGCCAGGAGAAATGGTGTTCTGTAGTATTTTTCCCAGTCAATAGTTTATGGATATATTATGTCATACACTATGCTTGTTTAATTCTCTCATCTCAGTTCTGACGTTACCATTGAATGCTATAATGTTCCCAGACATCCGGTATTCTTGGTTATTAAAATTATATATATACACAGATAACTGAAGGTGAGTTCTCATTATTCCCTAACAATTGTAATTAGTGGGGCTGTAGCAATTGATGGTCTGAGAATTCAAGTTAACTGGTTCAAAACTTGGGTAAACAACAAACTGTTTTCTTCCTTTGACAGGCATCATAAAGTTTTGCATCTTTGTCTCTCTGATGACTGTGGTACACAAGTTACAGACTTTGCCTTAGAATGAGCCTGAATTTTGATACTTGTTACTGAATGGGGTGGGGTAGGGAAGTAACAAAATTATTAAAGGTGGAATGTATGCAAACCATGCTGGAAATAGATATGTGCCAGCAACTGCAACATGTAAGCTTCAATCAATTTGGAAACTATAAGCTTTATCTTGTAAATATTAACAGTTCACACCCTGTATAAAAGATGATTTTGTGTTTGATTAACTGGAACTGTTAATTTATTATGTTAAGGAATTTATTGTTTTAACCCTAGTAAATGTAATATAATTAGGTCAAAAGTTCCAGTTTGTTTATTGTTTCCAGAGTTGATTATTGTAACTGGAAGAACTGTTTCTAAGTGTTAAAAGAAACGAAAGAGATATTGTTTACTCAAGTGATATAAAATAAAAGTTTAAAATGAACTGAAAGAAATATTGTTTATTCAAGTGATACAAAATAAATGTAAAAGTGTATATTCATTAAGAAGTGTATTGTCAATTGCAAATAAATGAAGATTTATCTTATTTTGTTTTTTACTTGTGTACAAAATTATACCTGGATTGGGCAATGATTACTTGGACTCCATTTGGAAAAGAAAATTATATATGTTCTAAATACCTAATGTTCATATCATAATGCTCTTTTAATGGATGATTATGCTTTTCAGCTGACGTTACCATATTGCCAAGTGAACTAATAGTATGGCCTTCGGTGTGGCCCACTAATCACATTTGTAAATGAATTATGCATACAATAGAGAAATAGCTCTTAAAATATCTTATGAGTTGAACAATGTGTGTACACAAATAAACATGAAGCAAATCTTTGAACTTGTATGCCACACATGCAAGTGAATTGGTGGTTTTCATATGTAACTTGTGTACTCTTATGGCTTTTGTCTATATTACTTTTAGCCATTTATATTCACACACCAGAACACAACCTTTTTTTGTCTGATTCAGGTACTAATGCAAAACTTATTTCAGCTGTAACTGAAGTATACATAATTTTTCCTGATACTGAGGCCTACTGTGTAGACAGTATAGCTGTAAGTCATCAAATCAAATGGAAGACAACAGTCTGCAGTTGAAGGAAATGATATATACCCAGTACCATTTAGAGTTATCTTAAAGAAAAGTCACAATGCACACTGATACAAGTAGTTTTAGAAAATGCATTTGTTCCACATACATTTTAACTTAACCCAAAAGTTCAGTCTCTTGCCTAAAATTCAATCAGATGTATGCATTTATTCCATAAAACACAAAGATATAATGAACCAAATCATTTTCATTATTGAGTTAGGTAGTAGGCTATGTTAAAGAGTGCAATCACTTTATCGAGTTTTTTTTCCATTACATTTTTATTTATTATAAAATGACATTTCTTAGTGGAGTGCTAGCAACTGTAACTTGAGGAATATTTTGTACATGCTGGCCTAAGTGTCATGAATATACTGTGCTACATTTTGCTTTATTAGGTATAATACTATCGTGAGACTTGCTTGATTAAATCCTGAATTTGTCAGTTACACTTACAAGTCCACTGGTAGAATTTAAAATCTGTGACAGTTTGGGAACTTTTTTTGCAGTAACTGCAAATCACTTTGCCTTCACAGTCAATGAATTCAAGCCATTGATAATTGTCAAACCATTGTGACTGAAAATGTGATTGTCTCTTAGTTGTGTCCTATTTGATAATTTTGCTGCCACAGAGTCTGGATTGTGTCTCTGAAGAAATAGTTCATCTAGACTCTGTTGCAGTATTACATTTTATATGTTCAATTTAATGAATTTTCTTTCTTTGAATCATTCTTATGTCATAACTTGCGAAAATAGTTTAGTTAACAATATTTATTCAAACAGAAAAGATAACCTCACTTGACAAATCATCCTACTAAAGTGATCATGGCATACACTTTTATCTTTGAAATTCAAATATTGCCCACTCGTTAATTAACATAACTAATATTGCACATTGAAGGTGATCATATGTATCATCAGTTTTAAAAAAATAAAGACATAATACTATCATCTAATCACTGCATACAGGAAACAGACACTTGTGTCTGTAAAATGCCTTTCATTGGATTACTTTGGTTTATTAAAACCAAACAGCGATCCACTCAGGATTTTCTAGGGTAGATACAGAGAATATATTATGGTCATTCAGAACGCTATCAATACATCAGACCAGATTGTTTTTATTATTATTTAGGCAAAATAACTTAGTAAGTCAGATGGCAAACATGAGGATGGTGATAGGTTATGTGGAATTTGCATTGAATCATCTGATCCCAGAAGATTTGATACAATGTCACTGGTTGTGGTAATCATCAAGTGCAGTTGCACGGCACCATAAGACTTATCAAGATACCATAAGCTAGAAAGATGAAGAAAAAGAAAAACGATGACCCAAAGACAAATCCTGCAAACTGTGTGCAAAAACGATTCCACAGATTATAGATGAAAACTTTACTATATTTAGCTTCAAGATATTAATAAATTCGGATTTCTTCCTCCAGTCTGCTACAGTAATTCATGCCCATTGCACTCATAAATTGATTATAGTCCTTGCAGTATTTTGTGTGGGCCACAATATTTTAATTGATGCAGCTGATGCTCCATTCTTCAGTTCAGTGTTGATTCAAACATAGCAATGTCCCTTTGGGATGTGTGCATAAATAAAGAATGCCTGTCCCTTCATTACCACACTTGTTGAATTTATCGTGTCTCTCTGAAAACTGTAGCATGTGAGAAAGAATTTTATAAACAAACTGGACATAAGTATTGCTAGACATATACTCAGACCTGAGACTTCATAAAAGACTGCTTACTTGTGAGGCATTATTAGTGCTATGGCTTGAGGTAATAACTTGCTATATGTTTGGTAAGGCAAAATAAGGGGCCTTATGACTTAAATTGAAACTGTGAAAAAACAAAAGGTTCAAATGCAATAAACTTTTGTTTTTCCTCATTTGTTATATTAAAGTGCCATGAAAGGTCATTTCTTTTATCTTTTTAATCCCTTGCCAATTTTAAGTCATCATCACTAACCAAGTCTCTAAATCAATTCTTGGCATATTTAGCTAAAATGGTGTCTACTGTCCCATTATATCATTGATTGTTTAGCTTGCTTGTATGGAGCTTAACACCATTTTTCAGGACATCATAGACTTTACATGGCAGCCAACATATTTATTGGAAGAAATGAACACACATAACGCTACTGGCAAGCTTTCTCATATACACACATTGGTTGGACTAGAGAGAGTTGATTAGTGATGTGTATGCCTAGACCATTCTATAACCCAGGACCCCATGATTGAATACAGCTTAAAGAAATTAACCCTAATTCAATTTCCTTGTTGCATTTAAATCATAACACCCACCATGCAAAGTGACACATGTCTCAAGATTTTCAAATTTGTATATGTTTTGCAACTTTTAATTCTGAGTTGATGCATGTGGATGTGGAAATTCAGTTACTGAATACTTAGCTACTTATATAAGGAGCTCTCACACTGGTAAAAGCATGCAATTGGGATTTTATTTGCAAGAGGGCAATTAATTGTTCAAAATACTGTTTTAGCTAACTACATATGCGAAGGGTTGATGTATAAAAAAGAGGATCAAGAAATCCTAGCTGGTAAAGATAATTGTATCCAACTTGATAGAAAGTGAGCAGGCCTTTTAATTTTGTACAGCAGTTTCATTAAGGAACCAATTATAATACCATTAGAAGTTTATGAGCAGCAAAAACCACATTTAGGACCAACTAGACATCAAAACCATATGCATAGTTCCATTTACGGCCAACCAGACATCAAATAGGTCATCTAGTGAAAGCACAATGTCAAAATGACCAGCCATCTAGGAGAAGTAGCAAGGAAGGGGTTTTCCAGATGCCCATTAAAACAGCCATATTGGAGGTTAGATTGGCACTATTTTCATTTACGTCCAACTAGACATAAGAAGTCTTTCACTGATATGACGATTCATTCAGGAGAAGTCGTTATAACAAGATTTTCAGGATGGCCACATTGGTGGCCTTATAGGATGTCTGTACAGCACCATAATTCTCATTCAGGACCTGCTAGACATCAACATAAGTATTTTGTACACATGCTGACACGCTGACACAATTATCCATTCAGAAGTAGCGATAAAAAGTTTCTTAATATGGCTACTGTGGCAACCACATTGTATGTGTGAGTGGCACCATCTTGTTTTTTCTTCCAGATATTTTCACACAAATATCATATTTAAAGATAACATGAATTCATACAAGATCTTGTCGGTTTATTTCATAACAGATTTTTCCCTCATATTAATATAATCTTTTGAAAACATTTATACATTATAGTTCTAGAAATTTTTCATGCTCTCAGAAACTATTAAAATCACAGCAGAAAGTGTTATGTTATATCTTTATTTAGCACTGAAAAATAGTTATGAACTCTTAAATTTTTTTCCCCTATATTAACTTAATTTAATGAAGATTTTCAGACTATAACCTTTCCATTGGATTTATTTTTTCAAACATGGCGTAAAAAGTATGTTATAGTAACTAATTTTTACATTGCCTTCACCATCGCAGAAATCTCTATAATCAATTTCCTAGTAAAGAAAAGCCAAGAAAATAAATGGACAGTTAATATTCACTTCAGGATCCCAGACCTGAGGCAAATATGTCATTGTTAAATCAAACATTTTTATTGTGTTTCCTTAGACCTAAATATATATATATATATATATACTTGCTGTTACTCTAAACGAAAGCTGGTGATCCAGTTGATAACCTTTTGGGGGTTTTAAGGATGTCTTTAAAATTAAGGCCTTAAAAATGTTGAGATCTTATATTAAAAATGACAATTTGAGCCTTGCAGATTCATGTCCACAGGTGCCCAAATAAAAAAAAAGGGTGGGGTGCAAGGGGCAAGCTTGTTGGTGTGTTATAAAATAACTGACTTATCATCGGTGTGCTGACAGGTGATGTGTAATTAAATCACTGTTGTAATATTTATAATGAGTGAGTCTGCACAAAGGAATTTCATACAGCTAAACTAGCTCAACAACTAGAGGCAATTAAGAAATATATCCACATTCGTGATTCTGTCAAATTGCAGGTACAACAACATCAGGAAGCTCAAGTGGCATTTACAGAAGGTAAAGAGCCGCTATACTTGTTATCTTTTTAGGGATGTGCTTGGATTTTGCCCTCAAGCTGGAGCAGTCATAGGATATATAATAAATCGCCACGGTCGGAATTTATCCCCAAGCTGGGGTAATCGATGGGTAAAGTCTTATCCACAGTCGGGGTTTTATTCAAGCTTCAGGTGCAAGTTTTTGTGCATCTCCATGCCGTTGCATAAAACACAGTTACACGTTTTTTATATAGATATTTTTCAGTTGTAGACAGGAATGATAAGTATTTGCGAGTGTTTGAAATGAATGGGTTCATTATGAATTGAGTGGCACTACATTTCAAAAGCAAAATTGGATTGAAATGCAAGAACTGTAGTACGGAATTAGTGTTGGTTCTGGATCGTAGAATGGAATTGTGTGTGTGTGATTGGATTTTTAACGTAGCTTGAATAATTTTTCAGTCATATTGCTACGATGTCTGCAGTGTGGCAGTTTATAGTGATGTATAGCACTGGGGCATCATGCTGCAAACATGTAGTATGATGTTGCACCCAGTCACATTATCCTGACACCAGGCCGATCAGTCCTAACACTAACCTCTTAATGCTGAGCGTCTAGCGAGGTAGCTGTTAATACCATTTTTGTAAGTCTTTGGTATGACTTGGCTGGTGTTTGAACCCATGACCTCCCGCTTCTGAGGCGGACGCTCTAACCACTAGGACACCGGAGTGGTCAGAATGGAATTGTAACAATTACAATGGAAGCAATTTGTATTATGCTTGTTGGGGCATTCCTCACTGATGGCTGTCAGTGACATCATCAATGGGAATGTGTAACAGCCACATTTTGTAAGAACAAGGTGTAGTTGGTGAACAATACAGACACTTTTCTGCCATTTCCACTGGCATCTTCTCATATGATGTTATTTAAAAACACTTCCTACAATATACTCACAACATATAAAACCTATATGCAAATCTGATGAAAGCTGCTTGTGTTTCTGAAACACATATTCCATACTGGTGGCAAGAATGTCCAAATCTACATTACAAAAATGAAAACATTACCATCCATCTAGGAGTTGCAAATGTATGAAATCCTCTTGTTCGGTAGTTTTACTAAGAGGCTTTACAGCAGGACCTTCCATTAGATTCAAATGTGGCAGGTAAGTTGACAAAGTAGGGTGGGGGGTTGGGGGGGACCTACCCCAATGGGGATAATTCATTTTTTTTTAAAAGTAGCATGGTGTAAAGTAAAAGTAGATGGGCTGATAAGGAATCCACTGAATTTACAGACTAAAGGTTCAGACATTTGTTTTTAAGAGAAAAATGAAAGAAGGAAACAATACAACAGATATTTTAATATGACTTTAATGTTTATTTTCTAGATTTAATTAAGATTATGAATCAGAATCAGTCTCCAACTCCACTGTAAAGTTTATCTATTACTTCTTCTGCTCAGGCACCTGCAAATTAAAACAAAATTGTAATGCTTAAATAAAGCCGTATCATCTCAGCACTAGTTACATATGCAGAAGTCATGTTAATCAGCATTATAAAAATGTATGAAATTTTCTTCACTGCACTTGTGCTTCCCTTACTATCGTTAAGCCATGATACAAGATAACTTTGCACTTACTTGTCAGTTCTGGCAAGTGGATGGTGCAATCAATTTGCACAAAGATGAATTTATTTCGTCCAAATATTTCATGTGAATAAAAATTCCAAATGGAGGCACTTGTCCGATTAGACAAGATATATGCATATTGTAGTTAGCTGGACTCTAGCTCTGATAGTCCTGGGCAATAGGATAAGCTGATTTTGTTATCAGTTTAGAAATGCATCCGCTTTGCAAATACTATGCTTTAAAAGACGAAACTGAATCCAATATTGATGAAATAAGAGTCATTTGTATTACCTTGTTTTTTGTCATTCTGCGTTGGTTGGGTGCATATTTGAGGGTCTCTGATATGGTCTCTTCCATTCCATTTGCCTTTGCTTTGCCATTAGTTTTCAAGCAGGCTTCTGCAAGAGTAATACAATGTTTTAAAATAAGTTTCACAACAAAGGATGCATTGCATTTTTCTAAATGCCAGCAATAATCAATGGAATATTTTTAAAACATGTACTTTGAAATGTGGTCTCAAGTTAGTTTATCAATTCATTTAAAAATCTCTGGCAAGTCACATGAAAAACACAATTTAAATCAAGCCATACTTACTTATCAAAACCTGACATATCACAAGCTCTTGAAATGCTTTTTTCCCTTTACGTCCCTTTGGACTATACTCTGGCCAGTCTTTTTGTTTTAAGC
Organism: Sinohyriopsis cumingii; assembly: GCA_028554795.2. Taxonomy (NCBI): domain Eukaryota; kingdom Metazoa; phylum Mollusca; class Bivalvia; order Unionida; family Unionidae; genus Sinohyriopsis; species Sinohyriopsis cumingii. The sequence goes on from JAPYKE020000284.1 coordinate 411,763, forward strand.
TTTTTCATCATCCTGCAGACACTATCCCCAATTGTAAATCTGCCAAGGGAGCTCAAGTAGCATATCTGAAAATAATAATAATAATAATATTACTATTTTTTGATTTTGATATTATTATTAGTAGTAGTATTTCATGATCGATGTGACAAAATATGCTTGTATATAGTTACTTTTTGCCATGGTTTTGCAAGCAAATTTAATTTCTCTAACTTGAAAAAAATTTGATAACATTAACTATGCAACACAATGTACTAATAGCAATTATAAACCAAATTAACCACCGTGAATCTATTAACTTCATAAATGACATTCACTCAAGGATTGAATTAAAGTAGCCACATAATATGTAATAGTGTATATGTAGTAAAATACCTGTTACATGTTCATCTCTAAACATGTTTTGGCCTACATCCGTAAGACAAAACAGCCGACCACTACATGTTCACCCCACCCCCAAAAATAACTATACAGGCACTGCAGAACTTGCATGATGCATATTGAGGTTCACAACAGCAAATAAAGGTTATAACAGTTTTTTTAAATAGAAAATAAAGCCCCAATTTACCATCTTCTTGGAGAGTTTGGGATTCTCCTCCAACCTCTGGCAAAGGCCCTCTAGTTCCTCCACTGAATCACATGGCATTGCAAGAATTGCTTCTCTATATTCTGTGTCTGGACCTTGTGTATGAACTTGGAGGGCCAGCTGCTCCAACAAATTCTCAATATTTGTGTCCATTTTCGTAAGTACATTGAACTGGAAATCTGTAACAGATTTGTGATGAAATTAGTTTTGAAAGATCAAGATCATTATTATAAACTCCTTAAAAAGATCTGTACAGTGAACATGGGTTTAACAATGAAATATATTTATTGAATGAAATACATGGTTTTTGTACAGTTTATATGAAAACTTGTCCCTATAATCCTTTATTTTTTTATTCCCTGGATATGTTGTTTCACTGCTGGTGTCTGTAAAGTCTGCATTCAATGTAGATGGTTTAGGCGTCTGACTTACACAAGACAATGGTATACATCAGAAAGAAAAATAAAAAAAAAAACCAATGGAATGATGAACAGTCGACACATCAATGAAAAACAATTCATTGTTTATTTGCACAAATAAGTCTTGAACAGTATGTTTTATGACCTATAATTTAATTAATTAACATCTCACAATGTTCTGAAATAACAGTATCTAAGCTACAAGAGCTTGTGCTTTCATGTCATAATCCTCCATTTTGCAAACAAATTTTGATGTTGAATCAATGTATATGACCTTAGCATTGAACACTAACATTCAAAATGTCTACAAGATGACAAGACTATTATAAACTGAAGTGACAACAAACCAATGAGTTTTACGTGCATTGAACATGAGCATTTTACAATGCTACAAAATGTGTTTTTAGTGTATGGCCACAAATTACCCAACATTTTGTCAAACATAAAACAGTTCTACTACCTTAGATGAGAATTAAATTCATAAATACAGTGTATAATTTACTTACTCGTATTCAGAGAGCTGTAAATGAAATAAGAGATTACATAAAAGTCAACACCTGTAGTATTTGTTTCATTATTCTATAATGTACATTTTTTTCCCATCCTCAATACTTACTACTTGCAGAGGAACTGGCAGAGAGAAATCTTTATATTCTCCACTCCAGAGTGGATGGGGATGGTGATGGTGTTGTCCTTCTGGATGCAGCTAAGAGTATAAAGATTATCACTACTCCTTAATTGCAGTAAAAAAGAAACAAAGAAATCAGACTGGATTTTTTGGCATGTAAACAAAATGCATACTGGTTGCAATGACCACTGTATATAAAGCAGTGATACAATATATCACAAAATGCATTCTTTTTTAACAAATCATCTAATCTCATATATACAGCATCATGAGTAAGTAAGTACTCTTAAACACATCTTATTAAACAGACAGAAAAATGATGAAATTTATACATACTTTTGATAAAGAATTTCCAATTGTGGCATGGTATAAAAGCAATTGATAAAAAATAAAAAGAGACCAGATAAACTAAATAGAACATACCACCAGGATAAGAGGAAATCTTGGAGTCTGCAAAATACTCTCCATTTCAGGAGGTTTTGGATGAGATGGCTGACCAGAAAGGTTTCCACTTGAGATTTTCATCTTTTTTCAGTTCTTCATTTTCATCTGAAATATCAATGAGAACTTGTAAATACTGTATGAGTCCTTGAATACACTGACTCCTTGTGACATACAGGGTTTGCAGAACAATCGCTAGCAATATTCACCACTTTTAAATCCAGCTGGTGAATTTTCACCATGAAATGCATCCGAATGCAGTGAATAATCCTGGATTAAAGACAAAATAGTGTACAGAAATGTGCAATAAATTAGTCAAGCTCCAGACAAAACAAAGATATTGTTTATCTCTGATTCATAATGATTTTTCTTGTGCTACACATTTTACCAATGCAAATTACATTGAATTTTGTAAATTAAATGGTACAATTAAGATATGTATGTCAAAAGATTACTAATCTTCAGCTTTCCAATTAAAGCTAAACACAAGTATCAAGTCATGTATTTAGTCTCTCACCACCAATAAATGCATTTTTAAGTAATCATCCTAGAGTGCACCAAAGTCATGTGAACTTGATCCAATTCCAACATTACTGCTGCTTGAGTGCTTAGATCCAGTATTGCCTTCACTAACTGATGTTATTAATACCTCTCTCTCATCAGCATAATTTCCATCATTTTTCAAAACTCCCATTGTAAAACCTCTGCTGAAGAAACTAACACTACACCATAAGGATTTAAAGAACTACTGCCCGGTTTCTAATTTCAAATTCATACAATAAATCTTACAAAAGGTTGTTCAATCCCAGCTTGCATCTTGTCTGAATTCAAAGAGTCTTTTTAGCAATGTACAATCTGCATATCGCCCTTGCCACAGGACACAAGTTGTGTCTGCAAATAGATTACACTCCAGCCCAGTTGATCTATGTTGTGGTGTTGCACAGGGGTATGTTCTTGGACCTGTTCTCTACACTCTATACACTCAGCTGCTCTCAAGTGTCATAGATCATCATCCAGTGTCTCACCAATTGTATACTGATGACACCCAAATATACAAATCTAGCCACCCAACTGAAGTTGATGCTACCATCCAAGGTGTAGAGATGTGCATTTCTGATGTGAAATCATGGATGACTTGTAACAAGCTGCAGATGAATGATGATAGAACTGAAGCCATTCTGATTACAACACAAAGACTTTCTCATTCACATCCTTTACCTCACACAATAAATATCAGCAACACCAACATTAAATTCACACAACCAGTACAAAACCTAGGTGTTACTCTGGACAGTACTCTCACATTGCACCAACATGTCATGAACATATGCAAGGCTGCATATCTTGAGCTGAGACGCATCAGCTCCATTCTCAGATATCTTTCAGCTGATGTCACTAAAACACTTGTGTGTTCATTACTACTTTCAAGACTGGACTATGGTAAATCAATTCTGTCTGGTTCATCTTAATATCTACTGCAGAGACTTCAAAAAGTTCAAAACATAGCTGCTTGGATCATACCTAGAGTACCACAATCAGAGCACACCTCCCCGCTGCTCTGTACCCAACACTGGCTATCCATTCGATCCAGAATCAAACACAACATTAGTTCTCTGTGCTACGTTTCACTGACAGACTCTAGTCCAACATACCTATCCGACCTCACCTATGTGTACACACAAGCAAGATACTTACACTTCTCTTCCGACAATCATATACTCAGTATTCTCACTATGAAAACAGAGTCACATGGATAGCATTCTTTTGCATACCAGGGCCCAGCAACATGGAATGAATTGCCCACTGAACTTAGACACAAAGACGCAGTGATCCCATTCAAGAGTGCTCTCAAAACTACTTATTCTGACTGCAAAAACAAACTTAATGACTTAATAATGTTAAATACCTTAAATATTCTCAGCATGTTTTTTATGTTTTCTGATTTCATGGTGTTTGTTTTTGTAATCATATCATTGTGTATGTTTTTATGTTGTCTAATGTTGCAAAGCGCTTAGAGCTTCTAAAGATTAGGCGCTATACAAAGTCCTCATTATTATTATTATTATATTTAGCTTGGATGAATATTTTTTAAATCAGTGGCCATAACTAAAACAATGGGATTTTGTTTTATGATCATAAAAGTATGTTGGACACCATCCATGATGTACAATGCTGTCTGACATTTATATGCACCTAAGGTTTCCATCTCAAATATTAAAGCAAAATGCATACCGAATTTGACAGATTGACGAAAATAAAAAAAGCAATGCTTACCATTTGAAAAGAGGCAATTGTCACTAGAATATTCTATTCAAAATGATATTAATTTTGGACACAGGGGATACCACCCCCATGTTTTCCTGACTCGTGATATGTCGGCCTATTCTGTGCACAGCTTTAAAAGATGTAATGTGTATCCATCGAGCTATAGAAATGAAATACATTTACTGTAGACTGTTTCTGTCAGCAGTTAAGTTGAGTACTTAGGTCAGGTTTATAGCTAGTTTACAAAATTCAATGTAGAATGCCAATGTAGAATGCCAATAAATGACAATATATATTTTTGCAAACTAAAGTGATCTTGATAAAAGATTAGTAAAGTTTAACATTTTATCAAAAATAAGCTATTATGTGGAAAAGAAACAACAATGAAATAGGATGCAATGTGCTTACGTCTAGTTTTGGAAGGTACCGTCTCTAAGGTACCGTCATAATTGTACCGTAGTTTAATGGGTGGAAAGGCCATTGAAAGGTAAGAGCAGTGCGGAGACCATCGAGTATGTTCCAGAATAACTGAATCTTTGTAGATGCATAGATCCATTCGTAACTTCAGTCCGCAAGCGAAACACTGTACTTCGTATCCCAATCCTGACTCAGGTCCGAAGTAGACAAATCCTGTTCTAGCTAAAACATACGAAGAAGGTAATCCTTCCCTATCCGTAGGCCATTTTTGAAACGTGTCCAATCGACGGGCACAATCACAATAGTCAGGTAAGAAGACTGGAAAATGGTAGGGTTTGAACTTGGAGTTCTCACTGGATTTCTCACTCGATTCTTGCTGTGGCGAAGTCATCCTTCTGGTGGGTGGCTATCCTCTTACAACCAATGTTTTATACCGACATGTCCATACGGCAAAGTAAAGTGGGTGGGAAGCCGCACTCGCTTCTGCTACACGATTTGATAGACTTTTTCCAAGGGTCGACTGACGATGTGGTGTGTGGGTAAACGTACAATCTTGTTGGGTTGATAGGTGGTCACTTTCTCTAGACTACTAGGCTTCTTTCAATACGCCAAAGTTGACCACTCGACTGGTACGATAATTCAGAGTAAGTCCTTTCACTTTACACTTCGTGTGCACTTCTCCTTGTTTGTCCCAGTATTCGTAGCCGTAATTTTTGGGACCGCCACTGGCGAAACTTAGAATCTTGTCATCGGGGTGCTCGTCTGTCCAGGCTCCTAAACGGTCTCCTTCGCTGTCAGGGTGCTGTTGACTCGGGTGATCGATACAAATGCAGCAGTCCATGTCAAAGTACAAGACACGTTCCCCTAACAGTTCTAAAGCTTCGTACAATTTTAAGTGAGCATGAGCTGTCATGTAAGCTGCAATGATGACATTTCCAAAGGGGTCATCTTCTACAAAGTTCAGATCTTCTTCGTAATTCACCAAGATCAAATCCTCACGAACGACGTCCACGTGTTTCATGAATTTGGCTTTGTTGTGAATCATCTGAAAGTAGCGGGAAGGTTCGGTCAAATACTCCGTCTTGGGTAAACACGGTCATTGTGCCATTTTACCCCACAAGCAATTTAACATCACTTTGGCAAACGATCGCCTGCCTTCGTTTTTCTCAATGTGATCTAAAGTAATGCCTTCTTGTGCCCAGAATTTCTCTCTGAATGTCTTTTGGTCTTCGGGAGTGTGACACCAGGACAGATAGCCACTGGCTTCTTGCTTCAGTTTCAAAAAGGCATCCACGTAGTCTGCGAAAATGCCTTTCTGCGTGGGGTCACCCTTGTGGAATTATTGTGTCTTGGGAAAGTGGCAAATTTCGTACACTTCTAACAGTTGGTATCCCATGTTCAGAGCTTTGAACAATTCTACGCTGACCTAGGCCCGTTCTTCCTGGGTGTGATGACAAGGTTGATCTTGGTTGCACGTTTCAGCACAAGTACGGCACAAAGGAAACATAAGTTTGCCTTGGCAATGGCGAGGTAAGACGGGATGGTATAGGTTCGTGGGAGGCAAAACTTTGCACTTGATCAAGCCTTCGTATTGTCGAATGTTTTTTAGGTCGATGTGTTCGGTGAACAATTGTGGGTGCCCTGCAGGAAAGCAACAATATTTGCACACGTAAGGATACAGTGAACACACGTCCAAGTATTTGATTTCTTCTCTTTTCTCTTTGTCAGCTTGGTACAGCAAACAGGTGGCATTGGTCCTTCCTCCGTACAAACTATCCCTTGGGTTCAGGGGGTCCATGAACTGGTAACTTTCCATGAGGCGTTTAAACTCGGGATCGGTGTTCAAACGGTGATCGTATTTGTGTTCCCACATTTCCACCACTTGGTATCCTTCCTGTTCTAACTTTAGGCGTCGCTGACAAATGGCCTGGTACAAGTCTTCCATGGTTCGTTGTAAGAACTGATTTTTAGTGCCGCGGTCAGGGTAACAGACGGGACATCCGTGAAATAAGCAACCGTTAAACTCGTACATGATCTTGGGGTTTTCTAAGTCCCAGCCATCGACCGAATGCATTCCGATGATCTTTTCGCCCTGTCCGTTGCGGGCATGCTGAATCCATTTGTCTTCCTTGTCGCACAAGTAATGCAACCAGCATGGGGCTTTGACCGAGTATTGACGTTTGACATAGTTGGTCGTTTCAGGACTGATGACAGCCACAGTGTTTTCAAGCATGAATCGTTGTCGGTAGACTAAGGAACACGCTTTGGCAATGGTGCAAGCTTCTTTCAAAGGATCAACCCCTCCGTGTTCCATGAACAGTTCTCGAAATTTTCCACAGCATCGCCGTAAAATGTCCACGTCGGAACAACGATACTTTAGCATTTCTTCCTGAAAGTCGAAAGGGTCGGAGGCGTGAGCCTGGTACCAAGCGTAGAAAGTTTCTCGTTCGGTACGCATATTGTCAGGGTCGTAATAGTGAGCCTGAGGCAAATGGGGTAGAACGGCGTGTTGATTGGCTTCTGTATTGAAAAAGTGTGGAAAGTACCCTTTAGCCATTTCTGTCATTCCAAACATTTTAGGCATTCGACTCAAAGGCATGGCTAAGTAGCTCATCGAATCTTTAAACTGCACTTGTCCCACTTGCATGAAAATGATTTTGGCTCCGTTCAAAGTATTTTTAGGACACTCGGTGCCACGTTCCGTATAGCATCTCAAAAGAAACTGTCCATCGTATCCGGAGAAATTGTGAGCCATCACCGTGGCATGGTGATGACATTCTCCATAATAATGTTCGATGTCCTCTTGGCTCCACGTCTTGTCGATGGGGTCTAAGACCCATTGTGTGAAATCGGCTAGTGTGTTCGGTCCTTGAAAGACTTTTTCACGCCCTCCAGGAATCTTACTGCAGTGAGGGCAATAACTCAAGATAGGTTCTTGAATCACTTCTCGCACGCTCGATGAGCCACGCAGAAATTAGGAATGTGAATACCGGTCTCTTGCATGCATTCGAAATCGAAAAAGATGAAATTGCCTTTCTTCTTCTTGTGACCATCCTCTTTCTCTGGTTGGGATTGGTATTTTTGCATGTAGCATTGGTGTTCCAAGTCCACGATGCAGTGACAAATGTGACATTTTTTCTTTCCTGAACATACGTGTGCCTTGGTACTGTTGATACATAGACCTTGTCCACACATTGGGCACAATCTCAGGACTTGACAAGCACATTTCTTCTGTGAACCTTGCATCTTCAGATGTTGTTGGTAACAGGCAGGGCTGACAAATGTGCGCAGACAAGCAGGACAATGCACTGGTTCGTGCCCTTCGCTCAGACAGGGTTGAGAGGCCAAACATCCTGAGCATTTCGATCCACAATATTTGTGGTGCTCTCGATTATTATAACCATCATAAGTCACATTTCTCACAGTAATATTTGTATCCCAGGAATCCAGTGATAGTGGTAATGGTATCGAAATGGTCATCGTGATGATAGAGGTGAATGTATTTTCCATCCTTAAAGTCTTTCCCTCGAAACAACAGAGACCCGCGCATTTCTTGAGGGTGCACTTTCAAGGTGTATCGTGGAGCTAGGGCATCTTGCAATTTTTGCATCTCAGGAATGCCACAGGATGTGTCTTTGGACAGGCATGCTTGTTGTAACATAAGTTCTGCTTCATTTCGTTGTTTGGCTCGGTTCGATTTTCGAATGTTCTCCCAGGCTCTTTTCCATTCTACCGTGTCGTTCTTGTCGGCATAGGTTCATCCCACCACGATGGCTCGGGCTAAACACATGTGGTCTTGAAAATTGTTAATTTGGACAAGACTTGTTTTGGTAATGCGAAGGTTGTTGACCAATAAGGTCTTTCTGCATTGCCCGGTCCCTTGAGGAGGAGAGACGTGGGTCATGTCCATTGTGGCTTTTCCATCGGTGATGTCAAACTGGTCATTAGATTGTTGCACGTGTTGAATCTTGTCCATGACTTTGGAAGTGGTCAATTTTGCAGGGCTGCTAAACTCGATCCAAACAGGGGATTTCAAGCCGTCATGTTGTATGGAAAGTCTCAAGCGATCATCTTCTTTGGGTTGACATTGTCGCTTAAGTGTGGTGAGCAAAGAATCCCACATGTCGGTGATGAACCCTTCTGCTTTCTCTAACAGTACTTCAGACTTGAAATCTTTAAACTTCACTGTGTATTTGTAAGCCGTAGTTCTAAATTTTTTAGAGGGACGCTTTTTGCGTCTCTCGAATGTCATAGTACTTTTCAGGGTTGACTAAGGGTGGTAAACTTTGTTTAGAGGGTTTGGATTCTGGTTCACTCATGTCCTCTTCAAAATCACTGGCATGAATTTGTGCCAAGACTTCAGCCCTGGTACGAGGCGATAGATCACATTTCTGCCTCTTACTTTCTTTTCTTTCTTCTCAAATGAATTGGATCATTTCATCTCGATAGCAAAAAGTCAAATGACTAAAGTTTAAACACCATGGACTAATTTATAGTCATAGCAGACCAGCGTATATAAAGGGTATGTGTCTTGTCCTTTCACTATTCATTTCACTCTCAAACTGAGCACAACGATGGAAGAGACTACCTAGATCGAACGTTTCATCAGAGCTTTGCGAGGGGTCATTAGAAAATTCTCTTCAGACCAGCCCACGGACTACTCTCCTTCCTTTCGAGATAAAAGTCAAGATACTTGCTATATCTGTCAGAAGAAAGGGCATTGGTCTTCAGAGTGTCCAGACCGTCAAAAAAGAAAAAAAAAGGGGTTAGAAGAGACAAAAGTCAAGATACCTGTTATTATTGTCAAGAAAAAGGACATTGGTCACCAGACTGCCCAAAAAAGAAACAAGAGGAGTCAGAAGAAGAGAGGGATTCTTCAGAGGAAGAGGAAGAAGAAGAGGAAGAAAACAGACAGGTGAAGAAAAAGAAACAGGAGAAGAAAAGAAGGGAAGAAAGTGAGGAGGAAGAGGAGGAAAAGACTATGACAGTGAAGAAATTAAAAAAAAAACAGAGTGAACAATGAGACAGAATAAGTCTATGAACTTTTTAAAGTGCTCTGTTGTGAATTGTGAATTGTAAATATTTATAAAAGAATAAATTAATTATAAAAGGTAAGTGTCTTTGGGTTTTGATTTTAAAATAAGAACCTACACTCACGCACACTCATACACAGACAGGTACTATTGGGTAAAATGTTTTTTTTTAGTTATTGGCAATTGAAAGTCTATCTCTTTTCGAGAGACGTGGATGGCCCTGAAAAGGGCCTTTTTTGGTGTAAGGGGTGAGTTTAAACAATCAACTTTAACTGTCTTAAGCCTTTGCCACGGCCAAGGCCTACTTCTGGACTGCGTAATGTTGATGATGATTTCGTTGAAATCACTAAGGGTGGTGCGGTAGGCGTAGTCACAGGGTTGGAGTGTTTAGCTTGGGAAGGTCGTATTCTCTTCGGCTGCAATAAAGAAGTCTGATACATTTGTTTCAGACTTCTTAACTTCGCTAAAATGTCTAACAGTACCGTGACCGTTTGATTTTGACACCCTTGTTTCTTTGCTGCTGCTTCTTCTTGTTGTTGTTTTTTTCTTACCTCTTCTTCTTGCTGCTGTTGCTGTAGGAGAAAAGCTTGTTCCGCTTCCTTTTGCTGTTGTATAAATTTCTCCAATTCTTCTTTCTGTCTCTGTCTAAAATTTTCCATGTGCGGTAATGAAGGAGAAGGTGACGAAGGTTCAGGAACAAATTCTTGCAAGGTAAAAAAATCCACAAAATCCCAATTCACCTCTTCTGAAAGTAAGTCTGGGTTCCCTTGGGTAGTCTCCACCATCAGTGCACCCCACCTGATCGTTTTCTGAGTTTCCGTCATGTTGAAAAACTGTCGCTTAGATTGACTGCGCACAGGCGCTAGCGAATCTATATAGACTATGTGACGTCACAGACTGCTCTCTTCGGATTGGACGTGGGCTGACTGAATTTTGTAACGCGTGTTTGGATTGGTCAACAAACTCAATCCGTTTCAATCCTTCCTCTCCCTATAAATAAGTACAGTTCACTGCATTCCTTCACCTGTTACTCAGCACCCCAACATGTGGACGGACGTACAATCTTCAACGCTTGTGTCTTCGATGATGTTCCGGACGGACATACCAGTGTATGTCCGATCCAACTGGACAGTTATCCACAGGACAGACACCAGCCTGTGGATGCGAAGAATCTTATGTGGAGCATCAAGGATGCCTCAAAAGAGTCTTAATCTATGGTCCTGCAGTCAGGCGCAGCCTAAGGTCAAGAAGAAGATGTCACATATGCCCTTTATGTTAAGGGTATATTAACATAAAACCAAAGGCCCTTTTCAGGGCCATTCCTATCTCTCGAAAAGATCTTGACTTTCAATTGCCTACCCCTTTTTTATTTTTTTGTTTAAAAAAATAATAAAAAAATAGAGACCCCTCCCTGTTTCAATTTTCGCCTGTTCCATTTTCATAGACCCATCAGGTTGGGACCTTATTAAAATAGGGTCCCGACCCTGTTCCATTTCCCCTAGTCCCAAGACAGTCCCACGATTTATTCCCCATGTTCAATTTCCCTTGTCCCTAGAGTGAATAGTTTTTTTTTCTTTCTCCCATGTTAAATTCCCCTTGTCCCTAGAATGGATATTTTTTTTTTCTCCCATGTTAAATTACATAGTCCCCAGAGTGGATATACCCTTTTTAACATGGAAGTTCCCTAGTCCTTAGACCGTCCCTATTCACTACTACCATTGTCATTACCAGCCTGAAACCCAATTTAATGCCATTTGTATAAATTCATTTCAAATAAATAGTATGATATAGCTGAAGTGTAAAGTCAAGCAAGTATTCTGTTTGCAGATTTTACATTTTAGATATTATAGTAAAGTCATATTTTCTCTTGTTTAGTAAACTTTATTGCAACTGGTTCTAAAATAGTAAATCTTATTTAATGTTCATTCACCAGAATATCTATTAATACAATCCCGAATTAACTGTATGGTACTAAAATATACCCTGATCTTGTGTGAGATTGTAATATACAGAACTATACCTCAAGACAACAATAATATATTGAATTTATATTATATCAAGACTGTCGTGGTTATGAACTCCAACTTTGTTCAGGTTTTTTCATAATAAATGATCATCTTGTGCTATGGTTGAAAAGAAATCAAAGTTCAGTTTAACTCCATTCTCTCCACATTTGTCAGTTGTTAAGAGGCATACTCATCCTCAGTGTTATAGTAAAATGTAATCTTATTTGGATCAATCTTGGTGGTGTAATATATGAATGGAGAAAGAATATTATCATCCAGATTAAAATATGTTTTATTCAGACTCTACTAAAATTTTTAGTTGGATATGGGTTACGGAGCCTGATGTGTACAAACAAAGCAATGTGTACCATGACCTTTTTAATTTAACATTTTAAACTCCTGCAGAAGAAAGAGATTTTTTAGATCCATTAAACTGTATTAACAAAAACATTTCTTCAGTATGATTTTCCTTTACTTAGTATTGACAAAACTCATATTTTAAAGTTGTTGTTTTTTTGTGTTTGGTTTGGCCTTTTATGGTAAACCAACACAAGTAAGTTATTTAGTGCCAAGGCACTTTAAGTATAGTGCCTTGCCCAAAGACACACCATGGTAGCTAACCCAGGTTGGTCTGATGGTAGAATTTGAACCTACCTTATTTCACAGGTCCAGAAAGCTAACCACTGAGCCACTACAGCTCCCCATCTTATAGTGGAATGCTGGTATACTTTATGATCAAGAAGGATGGGTTGGGGTATGCATGTTGCATCTGAAAAAAGTGATGGAATTTTTGTTTACATAATATTTTATTCATACAATATGAATCATTTTCTATAGATTTAAGATGTATCAGATCAAGTTAAGAAAAATCATATATTCTGTTTCCTGGGAATGTACTAAAATTCACTGTTATTGTTTGATTTTTTTGGTAGTAAGCTTACTTGGTATTTTTTTCTTTTTAACTTGAATACCTAATTTGTTAACATCCTATTCTAAATCTTCATAGTTCTGTCTATTAAGTGACAACTGTTGATACATGTAGGGAAGTTTTTGTTTATATCTTTTGATTTTTGTGATTCTGGAAGTTGCAGTATTTGTTGTTGTATTATTAACCATTTCAGTAATTTAATGAATGCAGAGTATACTGCTCTATAAATGAAATTTAAGGGAAAATAATGTAAAAGTATGTTTCACTGCAAATATAAATTGTTTAAAATAATATATCATTTATCATATGACTATTCAATTGTGGTAACTAGTATTCCATCCAATATCTATATATTAAAATATGTCTTTTCATACAGCTGGTGATCATTTAGATACAAGTCCAATTGAACATAATCAACTTATCAATGCAGGTGTTTTTATTCGTAGTAGTATTGCAAGTATAAGTGTTAGTATCAAGATTTCATATACAGGTATGATAAGTGTATCATAATGTTTAAATGACGCTCCTTGTTACAACATAAAATATGTTCATTGAAACAAATGGTTCACTGGTAAATTGGCAGCAAAGGTCTTCACTGAATTATGTTGCATAAACTATTTTACAATAAAACATATATGATGGATCTCAATTATGATGAATGTGAGGAGGAGGATTAATAATAATGCAATTTAAGTTATCTTCATAACATAAGTTCTAGCAGATGTGTAATTTTTATGTGGTTCATCATCAGTTTGAAACTGGTCTATGATTTCTTGATCTGGACATATCTGGTCCCCTGCTGTTGTGCTGCTATGGTCTTTACAGTTCATTAGGATATCAGTTACACTTGGTTTACATTTAGAACCCCATGGGATGGAATGCCCAGTTTGAAACTGAGAGAATGGTTAATTATCCATAATATAACTCCTGCAGTTATTATTAGGTTTGATATCAAGGTCTTTCTTTAAAAGCTTTTCAACTCAGGTTCTGTTCTACCATACAGATAAATAAAGTCAAATTCAAGGCTTTCAGATTTGTCCAGTTTGTTTCATGTGTTGCGGCAGACAGAATGTATATTGCCACTGTACCATATAAATATCAGTTAGTCTGCTCTCAGTTGCTGAGGTTTGATTAGTTACAAGTGTCATCACATGTGACTAATTATTGACCAATGTAATGAAACTTGTATAATTAGAAGGCTGTATTTAAAAACTCTAAAGATCTTAAATGTGTGCTAGAGGGTAGGGTTAGCAGTTATACTCCCAATTATGTTTGTGATGAGCAAAAGCAGATGCACAAATTTGAGCTTTCAGTTTGGTTCTGGTAGGGTCAAAGGATGCAGGTACATTTTACATTCATTTTTTTTACTAGAAATAGCTATTTTTAATATTTTTCTGTGACAAGGCAACTAAAAGAATCAGTATGTGCCTTATGCATGAATACAGTTCACTAGTACTATAACAAATTAGCATACTTTTCATCACCCCTCTACCATCAAGATTTTTTTATATTTACCTCTCTAGCAGACACAAATAAAATTCGGCAGCTCATTTGCAGACTAAGTTACGCATATAATCTCCAATGCTCATCTAACTGTGACAGGCAGTCACCAACAAGCCAGCCTATTTCCATGCCTAACTCAAAGTAAATCTAATCGACATTATAGATTTAGCTTAAGTGTAAATTTATAAATGCTAGGCTTGTGATAATTAGGTTCATGCCTTCTACCTTAAAAATTAGAGGGATGTCAAAATACGAAACTGTCCAGTGAGACATATGATGTTAATTTTAATCCCTATGGGATTTGTGACATAAAAACCCCAAATGCTTTATGTATTAAAAGGTAACTAATGGGGGCAGGATCTGCAGTGAATCAATGGTTAGTATGCTAGACTCCTGATAAAAATGTTTGTGTTAAAATCCTGTTATCAAGTCAACCAGGTTACCTACTGCAATGTACCCTTGCCTTACTCCAATTCCCTCAGTACTCAGTAAACAACTAGTGTTGCTGTACATAACAAAACCAGTCCATACTGATTTTACATATTTTACTAAATCCTGACAAAAATAATTCTCTAAATAAAGAATGATTAATATGTGATGGTCTCGCATGTAATCAAACTCTTCCAAGCTTTTAATGATATGAACCGATTTATCAATGTTTATCAAATTTGCATGAAAAACTATTTCTTATTTGTCATCAAATATGTTCAATGTTTTGATCATATAAGCATTTCTGCTACATTAGATCAAAATAATCTTTTTGTCAGAAACAGAGCCCTTATAGTATTTGCAAGGTCAACCAATCAGATGCAGAATTTGAGTTTAACATGAATGAATATTTTTTTTACAAAATTGCTCTTTTGCTATATCTTGATGAGATAAATCTATTCACCAAGTCTGATAAAATTAATGAGAAATAGTTTTAAGAGCAGTAGCAAGAACGCTAGTGAGATGTAGAACCACCACATTATATGCATAGATTTTGCTTATAGCATCAGACATACAAGCAAATAATTAAACAAGTCAGATCTAAATTGGATCATAAACACTGTTGTGCAAATCATAAGAAACTCTGCCAATCAGATGCAAGGTCACTTCACTAACATACCTTTATCACACTCATAATAAACATCATTGTGAAACTTGACTATATAAGCCCAATGGCCAAGCATGATCAAACTTGAATCAGCAGTAGTGGTTATAACCTCATGTATTTGTATGCATCTTCACTTCTTCAATCTAGATCTCATTTATATAAGCATGTATTCTAAGTTTAGTAAAAACTGCACTACATGTATAAATATTGCATGCGGTGGTAACATACTCAGATGAAAGATCACCTTATTATTATTAATTGTTAACACTCATCAAACTTCAAGGACAACTTAATGATTTTAGCCTATATAGTGGAAGTATGGCTTTTAGGCTGGTTAAAAAACTCAACTAATCTTATACATGATCACATGTATATCCTTGGATTTTGCTCATTATTAGATTTATCCAAAATGTTGATTTAAGCCCAAAACCAAGTTTTATATAAACAAATTGATCAGAACTATGGACTCCAAAGTAGCCAATTTCTTACTGTTGAAAGACAGAAGGGGATGTGAAATAAATAACACACTCTGGACCATTACATAAACCCACTTAGCCTTTTGACCAGTTGAGATAAAATATCAACAATAATGTTAAATAAGATTGATAAATTATGTTTTCTCACATTACCTCTAGCCCTTTTCAACATGGATGGTATTTTTCTTCCACATATGTCAGCTCTTAATTAGTGGCCCTTTCCCATCATGAATGTTGTAGGTGAAACTCTCAGAATTAGGCTTTTTAATTTATATCTGTAGAAGAAAAAAAACTATTGGTCTGCATATATCAATGTCACCATTTCTGTATTAGATTAAAATATCATATGTGTGTGTGTGTGTGTGTGTTAATTTTAGAATTTAAGCAAACTTGTCTCCATGTGTTTATTTTAAAACTGATGATGATAACACATAACAGGTTCAATGGATAAAATGTTATTTCTTACTTCTTACAACTGCTCATTATATCTGAATTTACATTCAATGTTTGTTTTAATTAACATATTTGGGATAATGGGCAAATTATTTAATTTGTAGTTTATCATTATATCATTTACCAGTCTTTTATCATTCAAATTTGTAAAATATAGTACCATTATACTGACTTCATATTCTATATGATATCCCAGCAATACATATTAAGCAGATAAGTGCAAATAAAAATGTTCAGAATGTAAAATTTACTCCAAGCTCAAAGAAGATCAGCAAAAGATAATATCCAACAAATTACCAAACAAAAAGCGAAGTTAACGCAGTTACCTTTATTATGATGTCTCCAACACCAACGGTACTGTACAGCTACGTCTTCTGAGTTTTGCCGTCATCTTGTCTTTCAAACCAGAATTAATTTCTTGAGCTCTTACAAAATGAAGAAACTTTTAAATACTATAATTTAAGCAGCTTCTTTACATGCCATCAGATAAATTATGGCACAGTGTTATGTCTGTCAGCACAACGCAACTTCACATTTGGACGGCGCGCTGTGTGGGCATCGCCGACACAGCAACTGACATGAATTCTCTATTAGCAGACAATGATTCGGAATAAATCCTTCGCAAATCTAACATTCTCGATTTTTCATAGTTCCACTTTTCATTGTTGCATCTGTTTGATTGTACAATTGCTAATGATGTTCAATGAATCAAGTTCAATTCATCTGCTGTCTGAAATCCCGGATCAGTTGGTATTTTCTTCCGCGCATTATGCCGTGTAAATAAAAGATACGGTCGAAATTCAAAGTGGTTTAGGTTAATTTATTATTTTTCTTTATTAAGGTCATTTGCAGAAAGTGTTTCGCTAGGGTGAGAAAAAAAAAATATAACAAAAAGAAAACTTTCTTTTCCAACGCTAATACTGTATATATTTCATTTTGTGATTGATGCTATAAATAAAAAAAAATAATAATAAAGCATTTTAGCCCGTGGCTTCGGCACGGCACTCGTTTTTGTGGGTTTTTTAAAATGTTGTTAGTGTTGTTTTGGGGTTGTTTTTTGTGTGTGTACCACACTAAAAAACATACCAGGTATTAGGCCTAACGTAGGAAAAGAAATTATCCTCTATTTATTACTATTCTTACTGTCAAATGACGCAAAAGTGATCAAATTGCTATTAAGATTTTGTTTTGTATAACACTTACCGCTCGTTTTCCTCGAGATAAAGCAACCACTTCAAAATGATTATAAAATCTGTGACAGATGAAAAACGTGGTTTAAATAATTCGTAATCGCCTGCCTTAAAATACTGTAGGAATTTGCTAATGTATTTCATGGCCCTCGTTTGAATAGATACCAACGATCAAGTATATCGACCAAAATTTGTATATTCCTGCAGACAATCATGTATATGGTATTAAACCGTATATTACACGAGCGCTCTGTGGCAAACTCGGGGGGGGGGGGGTCTCTATTATACCCAGAGGCGTAGCTATGATATTTTGCGCCCGGGGACGAACTATAAAATTGGCGCCCCAGCCCCCTCCCCGTTTAATCACATTTTTGAATATTACCCTTGTTTACTTATTATAATGTAACGTTGTAAGCCTCATTTTGGCGCCCCTGTACCTTGGCGCCCGGGGACATATGTACTCCCCTCCCCCCCCAGCTACGCCTCTGATTATACCTGCTGTATCAGTTGAGAAATATATTGAACAGATCAGGCCCCAATACTCTCGCTCTGAAAAACATTAAAATAATTATATGCAAGTAGTAAGGTGGGCCACCCTAGGGACAATGGGAATTACCATTAAAAGCACCCCTGGGCCACTCTAGGGACAATGGAAATTTAACATGGAGAAAAACGCTGGGCCACTCTAGGGACAATGGGAATTTAACATAGAGTTTGGGCTTGTCTAGGGACAAGGGGAATTGAACATGGGATTTTTTTTTATAAAAAAAATTTAAAAAAGGGTAGGCACATGAAAGGCTATCTCTTTTCGAGAAATATGGCTGGCCCTGAAAAGGGCCTTTGGGTTTATGTTAATGTATTCATTAACATAAAGGGCACCGCATTGGTCTTCTTCTTGTTCTTAGGCGCGTCTCACTGTTGGTCCGTAAATCAGCACTCTTTTCAGGCATCCTTGTCTTTCAACGTAGATCCTACGTATCCACAGACTGGTGTTTGTCCTGTGGACAACGGTCCACTTGGATCGGACATACATGAACATGTCCGTCCTAAACATCATGGAAGACACAAGGGTGGATGACTCAACTGTGGTCCACATCTTGAAGCGACGAGAACAGGTGAATCAATGCAGTGAACTGCGCTTATTTATAGGTAGAGGTAGGATTGAAACGGATTGAGTTCATTCACCAATCCAAACACGCGTTACAAAATTCAGTCAGCTCGCATCCAATCCGAAGAGAACAGTTTGTGACGTCACGTGGTCTATATAGATTCGTTAGCGCTTGTGTGCAGTCAATCTATGCGACAGTGATTCAACATGACGGAAACTCAGAAAACGATCCATTGGGGTGCACCAACAGGGGAGACTGCCCAAGGGAACCCGGACTTACTTTCAGAAGAGGTGAATTGGGATTTTGTGGATTTTCTCTCCTCGCAAGAATTTGTTCCGGAACCTTCGTTACCTTCTTCATTACCGCAAGTGGAGAATTTTAGACAGAGACAGAAAGAAGAATTGGAGAAATTTATACAACGACAAAAGGAAGCGGAACAAGCTTTTCTCCTACAGCAACAGCAGCAAGAAGAAGAGGTAAGACAAAAACAACAGCAAGAAGAAGTAGCAGCAAAGAAACAAGAGGGTGAAAATCAAACGGTCACGGTACTGTTGGACATTTTAGCGGAGTTAAGAAGTCTGAAACAAATGTATCAGACTTCTTTATTACGACCGAAGAGAATACAACCTTCCCGAGCTAAACACGTTAACCCTGTGACTAAGCCTACCGTACCACCCTTAGTGATTTCAACCCAATCATCATCATCAACAGTACGCAGTCCAGGAGTAGGCCTTGGCCGTGGCAAAGGCTTAAGGCAGTTAAAGTTGATTGGTTAAACTCACCCCTACACCAAAATAAAAAGGCCCTTTTCAGGGCCCCCACATTTCTCGAAAAGAAATACAATTTCAATTTGCCAATAACTCAAAAAAACACTCATTTTACCCTTATAGTACGTGTCTGTGTATGAGTGCGTGAGTGTAGCTTCTTATTTTAAAATCACAACTCAAAGACACTTACCTTGTATCATTAATTTATTCTTTTCTCCATTTTTTTTACAATCCAATTCACAATTCACAACATAACACTTTAATTAAAAGTTCATTGACTTCTTCTTTCTCCTTGTTTAGTCTCTCTGTCTTTTGAATTTCTTCACCGTCACACTCTTTTCCTCTTCTTCTTCCTCCTCGCTTTCTTCCCTTCTTCTTTTCTTCTCCTGTTTCTTTTTCTTCACCTGTCTTCTTTCTTCCTCAGAAGAATCATTCTCTTCCTCTGAAGAATCCCTCTCTTCTTCTGAAGAAATCCTCTTTTCTTCTGATTCCTCTTGTTTCTTTTTTGGGGCAATCTGGAGACCAATGTCCTTTTTCTTCACAATAATAACAGGTATCTTTACTTTTGTCTTTTTTAGCCCTGGTTTTTTTTTTTTTTTTTGACGGTCTGGACACTCTGAAGACCAATGCCCTTTCTTCTGACAGATATAGCAAGTATCTTGACTTTTATCTCGAAAGGAAGGAGAGTAGTCCGTGGGCTGATCTGAAGAGAATTTTCTAATGACCCATCGCAAAGCTCTGACGAAACGTTCGATTTGGTTAGTCTCTTCCATCGTTGTGCTCGGTTTGAGAGTGAAATGAATAGTGAAAGGACAAGACACACACCCTTTTATATACGCTGGTCTGCCATGACTATAAATTAGTCTATGGTGTTTAAACTTGAGTCATTTGACGTTTTCACTCAAGATGAAACGATCTTATTCATTCGAGAAGAAAGAAGAAGAAGAAAGTAAGAGGCAGAAACGTGATCTATCGCCTCGAACCAGGGCTGAAATCTTGGCACAAATTCATGCCAGTGATTTTGAAGAGGACATGAGTGAACCAGAATCCGAACCCTCTAAACCAAGTTCACCACCCTTAGTCAACCCTGAAAAGTACTATTCCATTCGAGAGACGGAAAAGCGGTCCTCTAGAAAATTTAGAACCACGGCTTACACCTACACGGTGAAGTTTAAAGATTTCAAGGCCGACGTACCATTGGAGAAAGCAGAAGGGTTTATCACCGAGATGTGGGATTCTTTGCTCACCGCACTCAAGCGACAATGTCAACCCAAAGAAGACGATCGCTTGACACTATCCATAGATCACGACGGTTTGAAATCCCCTGTTTGGATCGAGTTTAGCAGATCCGCAGAACTAACCCCTTCCAAAGTCATGGACAAGATTCAACACGTACAACAATCTAATGACCAGTTTGACATCACCGATGGAAAAGCCACACTGAAAATGGCCCACGTCTCTCCTCCTCAAGGGACTGGACGCAAAAAAATGTTATTGGTGGACGACCTTCGCAACACCAAAACAAGTCTCGTCCGAATTAACAACCCTCAAGACCAGATGTCTTTAGCCCGTGCCATCGTGGTGGGATGAACCTATGCCAACAAGAACGACACGGTAGAATGGAAAAGAACCTGGGAGAACATTCGAAAATCGAACTGAACCAAACAACGAAACGAAGCAGAACTCCTGTTGCAACAAGCTGGCCTGTCCAAAGACACACCCTGTGGCATTCCTGAGATGCAAAAATTGCAAGATGCCCTAGCTCCACGCTACACCTTGAAAATTCACCCTCAAGAAGTGCGTGGGCCTCTGTTGTTTCGAGGCCAAGATTTTAAGGATGGAAAATACATTCATGTTTATTATCACGATGACCATTTCGATACCATTACCAGTATCACCGGATTCCTGGGATACAGATATTACTGTAAGAAATGTGACTATGGTTATAATAATCGAGAGCAACACAAGCATTGTGGATTGAAATGCCCAGGATGTTTGGCCTCTCCACCCTGTCTGAGCGAAGAACCAGTGCCTTGTTCAACTTGTCTGCGCACGTTTGCCAGCCCTACCTGTTACCAACAGCATTTGAAAACACAAGGTTCACAGAAGAAATGTGCTTGTCAACTCCTGAGATTGTGCCCTACGTGTGGAGAAGGCATACTTACCAATAATGCCAAGGCACACGTATGTCGAGGAAAGAAAAAATGTCACATTTGTCACCACATCGTGGACTTGGAACACCAATGCTACGTGCAAAAATACCAACCCCCACCAGAGAAAGAGGACGGTCACAAGAAGAAAGGCAATTTCATCTTTTTCGATTTCGAATGCATGCAAGAGACCGGCATTCACATTCCTAATTTCTGCGTGGCTCATCGAGCGTGCGAGAAGTGCATTCAAGAACCTATCTTCAGTCATTGCTCTCACTGCAGCAAGATTCCTGGAGGGCGTGAAAAAATCTTTCGGGGACCGAACACGTTAGCCGATTTTGCACAATGGGTCTTAGACCCCATCGACAAGACGTGGAGCCAAGAGGACAATCGAACGTTACGGAGATTGTCATCGTCATGCCACGGTGATGGCGCACAATTTCTCCGGATACGATGGACAGTTTCTTTTGAGGTACTATACGGAACAAGGCACCGAACGTCCTAAAGTCACTTTGAACGGAGCCAAAATCATTTTCATGCAAGTGGGACAAGTGCAGTTTAAAGATTCGATGAGCTATTTGGCCATGCCTTTGAGTCGAATGCCTAAAACGTTTGGAATGACAGAAATGGCTAAAGGGTACTTTCCACACTTTTTCAATACGAAAGCCAATCAACACGCGGTTCTACCCCATTTACCTGAGGCTCACTATTACGACCCCGACAACATGCGTACCGAACAACGAGAAGCTTTCTACGCTTGGTACCAGGCTCACGCCTCCGACCCTTTCGACTTTCAAGAAGAAATGCAAAAGTATTGTCGTTCCGACGTGGACATTTTACTACGTTGCTGTGGAAAATTTCGACAACTGTTCATGGAACACGGAGGGGTCGATCCTTTGAAAGAAGCTTGCACCATTGCCAAAGCGTGTTCCTTAGTGTATCGACAATGATTCATGCCTGAAAACACCGTGGCTGTCATTAGCCCTCAAACGACCCACTTTGTCAAACGTCAATACTCGGTCAAAGCCCTACGTTGGTTACATTACTTGTGCGACAAGGAAGACAAGTGGATTCAGCATGCCCGCAACGAAGGGGGTGAAAAGACCATCGGAACGTATTCGGTCGATGGCTGGGACTTAGAAAACCCCAAGATCGTGTACGAGTTTAACGGTTGCTTATTTCACGGATGTCCCGTCTGTTACCCTGAGCGTAGCACTAAAAATCAGTTTTTGCAACGGACCATGGAAGACTTGTACCAGGACACTTGTCAGCGGCGCCTAAAGTTAGAACAGCAAGGATACCAAGTGGTGGAAATGTGGAAACACGAGTACGATCACCGAATGAAAACCGATCCCGAGTTTAAACGCCTCGTGGAAAGTTACCAGTTCATCGACCCGTTGAACCCGAGGGATAGTTTGTACGGAGGAAGGACCAATGCCACCTGTTTGCTGTACCAAGCCGACGAAGAGAAAGGAGAAGAAATCAAATACTTGGACGTGTGATCGCTGTATCCCTACGTGTGCAAATATTGTCGCTTTCCTGTAGGGCACCCACAATTGCTGACGGAACACATCGACCTGAAAAACATTCGACAATACGAAGGCTTAATCAAGTGCAAAGTTTTGCCTCCCACGAACCTATACCATCCCGTCTTACCTCACCATTGTCAAGGCAAACTGATGTTTTCCTTGTGCCGTACTTGTGCCGAAACGTGCAACCAAGACCAGCCTTGCCATCACACCCAGGAAGAACGTGCCTTGACGGGAACCTGGGTCAGCGTAGAATTGTTCAAAGCTCTGGACATGGGATAACAACTGTTAGAAGTGTACGAAATTTGCCACTTTCCCAAGACACAACAATACCACAAGGGTGACCCCACGCATAAAGGCATTTTCGCCGACTACGTGGATGCCTTTTTGAAACTGAAGCAAGAAGCCAGCGGCTATCCGTCCTGGTGTCACACTCCCGAAGACCAAATACAATTCAAAGAGAAATACTACGAACAAGAAGGCATCTCTTTAGACCACATCGAGAAAAACGAAGGCAGGCGATCGTTTGCCAAAGTGATGTTAAATTGCTTGTGGGGTAAAATGGCACAACGCCCGTGTTTACCCAAGACGGAATATTTGACAGAACCTTCCCGCTACTTCCAGATGATTCACGACAAAACCAAATACATGAAACACGTGGACGTCGTTCGAGAGGATTTGATCTTGGTCAATTACGAAGAAGATCTGGACTTTGTACAAGACAACCCTTTTGGAAATGTCATCATTGCGGCTTACGTGACAGCCCATGCTCGCTTAAAATTGTACGAAGCTTTAGAACTGTTAGAAGAACGCGTCCTGTACTTTGACACGGACAGTTGCATTTACATCCATCACCCGATTCAACATCACCCTGACATCGAAGGAGACCGTTTAGGAGCCTAGACAGACGAGCATCCCGACGACAAGATTCTAAGTTTAGTCAGTGGCGGTCCAAACAATTACGGCTACGAATACCGGGACCCACAAGGAGAAGTGCACACGACGTGCAAAGTGAAAGGACTGACTCTGAATCATCGTACCAGTCGAGTGGTTAACTTTGGGGTATTGAAAGAAGCCTTACAGTCGGGAGAGGATGGAAACTTTAAAGTGACCACCTATCAGTCGAACAAGATTGTACGTTTACCCACTCACCACATCGTCAGTCGACCCTTGGAAAAAGTCTATCAAATCGTGTACCAGAAGCAAGTGAGACTTCCCAATCACTTTACGTTGCCGTACGGTCACGTCGGTATTGGTCTGTATATAAAAAGGAACCCTAGGCAAGATCGATAGTTCATTGTGACTACCAAGACCGAGCGAACAAGATGAATACTTTCAGAGAAACACAGAACAAGTTGTTTAGAAAGGCACAATTCAAGTGTGAGGCTTCGGAAGTGGAATGCGATTGTGAGCCTTGCGATGGGTACGATGCTGTACGCTGTGACCTGAGCGATGCCGTAAAGCATCATGGGAACTTTAGTGTCACTACCCCTATCATGGAAAGGGATGCTGTGCATGTCAAACCTGAGGGATGCGAAAGTGATGCCGCTCGTCCTCTTGGACATTTTACTGGGCTTCGTTTTAAAGGGGAATGTTCACCTTCACGTCTACCCCCCTACGGATGTCATCCAGCCCTGAGCAAACTCCTGCCCATGTCACTCAACCCTCATTGAAACGAACCTGTGAAAGACGAATATTCGTTTCCTGTGCGTTTGTCGGAATACTGCGACTTTGAAAATCGTCTTCAATCGTTCAAAGGAAAATGGCCTAAGTATCTGGGAGGACCGACCCCCGAAGAATTAGCCAGAGCCGGATTTTTCTACTTGGGCGAAGGAGATAAAGTCAAGTGCTTCAGTTGCGGTGTGTCACTTCACCACTGGGAACCGCAAGATTCGGCCTACGTAGAACATGCTCGATGGTCACCGAATTGTCATTACTTACCATTAGTGGGACCGAGACATTGAAGTAACTTACCATGTCGTTGACGAAGAAGAATCCAGATTGGTTAGGAGTCAAATGTTGGACATCACCGAGACCAGTATTTAAACTTCATTTCAAAAACGATATTGAATCATTGCCTAAAGAACTGCAAGAGAAGATTTACAAAGAAGTTTGGCAGGGGTTTGCCAGAGTGAAATCTCAATGGGTCACTGTAGAACTTTTGTGTCGAGAAATTCATAAGAGGAAAGTGAAAAAAGTCAACCAGTGTGTTAGATTTCTTTGGGTCAAGGGTGCATTCATCCTATTATATCGCTTTAGACCGTTTACATCAAAAGAGTTCAGTGACATTCTTGGACGTTACCCTGAATGGCAGTGGTCAGAAATTACTCACTATGTGGATTACTTTTGCTCTCTATGAGAAGATTGTGAATTGTACGGACTGACTTATTCATGGATACTTAACAAGAGAACATTTTGGGCTTGCCTGAGGAGTTGAGAGAAAGGATTTACCGAGAGCTGGTGAAAATAAAAGTGAAACGTAAAGAACAATTGCATCCGTTACGTCACCAGATCTTTAACCACTGGTACCTGAATGGTATAAGAGGACTGATTCGTCAGAAATTTTTTCAGTGGTCAGACCTTGCTGAACACTTTCAGTTTGGGGATGATGATGGACTAGATGTTCGTAATTTTGGTTACTTCGAGATTCACTTACTGCAACGTATTGAGGAAGAAGAGTTAAAGGATTACCAACATTTGTTACATGGAATCTGCTTAGAAAAAGACGAAACATCTAGACAAACTATGACGTTTCAGTTACAGTATGTAACATTTAAATTCCCTACTGGAGAACGAACATGTTTGGTTAGAAATTACCTTTATTGCTTCCGAAACAAAGACACTATAAAATCAAGTTGCCATGCCACGGATTATGTCACGTATCATTGAACAGATTCCGTGGAAGGAACTCAATGACCATATTCAAACCGTGGATCATTACCATCGATTATTACAAGAACTGTATCCATTCAATTTGGGACGACAAGTGGTGTGTGTCTTAGTGACTTGTTTTCTGGGATTTCGTTTAACAGCCGATTCTTTGTGGACTCTTTACGATCAGTACTTACCACCTCAATGGCCTTAAATGGTCACGAAAAACTCCTTTTGCTCAAAGCCTTGCGTTTTCATCTGGATACATCTCGACCTCTACGGGAAAAAAAGATTCGTCAACTTTTAGCTACCCAAGACGTGTATGACGATGTGTGTGTAGCTTGTGACTTACACCCCCATTGGACAGATGTTCGTGCCTGGAAAAAATGGGATTTTGAGACTTGGACCCAAGAAGTGGCCCAGTATGCACGAGAGTTGTTCAAGGAAAAAAGTTACTTTTCAACCCGTGTTAGTGACGGTGCCAGAAGAACCCGTCACCCAGGACAGGACTGTCGTGGACAGGCCTGAAAGACCCTTTCGGGAGGACACTTGTGTGACCTTACCCCCTACTATAGAACTGGTTAGAACATTACCCAAAACATGTTGTTGTTGTACAGACACTTGTTTTTATTCCACGTTAATGGTTATCATGTGCCTTTTATCTTTGTACTTAAGCCTTTGGCTTTTATGTATTTTTGTCTTTCGTATTCATGTTTGAAAAAAACATTCAATAAACGTCTTCTGAGAAAAGTATATAAACTCTTGTCTTGTTTGTTTTCGTGTCACAAGTGACATTTCTCACACAATGGCTACCTCTGCTGTCTCTGCTCCCTCTTCCTTTACTGCCAAAGTCATCGACGAACACTTAGATCGTACCAGCTGGGAGGCTTTGTATCTTGGCCATCCCTTTAACATGCTCATTGCTGGACCTAGCGGTTCAGGCAAAACCGAATTCGTCAAACGTTTGATCGAACATAAACATCATTTGATCGATCGGCCACCTCAACGGATCGTGTGGTGTTACAAAGAGTGGCAATCTGCGTACATCCTCTTGCGAGAAAGTCAAGGCGATTCCATCGTGTTTGTGGAAGGCATTCCTAAAGAAGACGACGGCATCGTCTCTGACTCCCGTCAAACCCATTTGGTCATTTTCGACGACATGTTAGGAGAAGACGAAGAAGAAATTAAATTGTGGTTCACGCGCAAAGGGCATCACCGTAATGCCAGTGTCGTTTACATCACCCAAAATTTGTTTCAACAAAGTAAAGCCCATCGCACCATCAGTCTCAATGCGCATTACGTGGTCTTGTTTAAAAGCCCTCGAGATAAATCGCAAGTGCAAGTCTTAGCCAAACAGTTAGGAACGCCTTGGCTGACTCAGGCGTACGACGATGCCACTCAAACACCACACGCCTATTTACTCGTCGATTTGAAACCTACGAATCCCGAGGATTTGCGATTTCGTACCCACTTGTTTCACCACTGGTGCCAAGACGGAGGACCTGTCCCGTACACGTCTCCGTCCTCGACTTCATTTCACTCCCCATAAAAAAATCTATAAAAACCTCAGACCCTTTTTCGTCTGTCTCACACAGTGTGAACATGACGTCCCTTCAGTCGCATCTTCCCGTCAAATTGATTCGTGCCTTGTATGGCATCAGTCGAGAAAAAAATCCACAAACACGAGCTCGTGTCTTAGAAGCTAGTCTCAAAGAAGTCTTACGATGGTTCACGGTGACGGCACGTCAAATACTCCAAGGAATCATTCAGATTCCTGATCAAACCAAACGCTTTTTCGATCGAAACAAAGTCGCTTTGGTCCAACTGGCCGATCCCCGCATCGACACTCAAACCAAAAAACAAATCATTTTGAAACCTGGAGGGAGCGGTACTCTAGGAGGGGCATCATTCGCTCACTCTTAAGATGGGATCCTAATGCCCCCAAAGTTATACCCAAGACAAACGTCCAACGAAGCCCCAAGAAGAAAAAGAAAAAGACCAGGTCCCCAAGGAGAACTTCTCCAGTGGCAGGACCCTCCTCTGACCAGACACCACCCCGGAAAAAGAAAAGAAGCCCCCAGAAAAAGAAACAGAAAAAAGTCCCCAGAAAAAGAAAAGTCCACAGAAGAAAACTAGTCGCAAGAGAGGCACTTCGGCCAGGACGCAACCTTACACTCGCAAACCACGACCTGCCACAGCGGTGACTGCGTCTCCGGCAGCCTCACGTTTATCCACTTCTCCGTTAATGACACCCAGAACTGAAGAGTACTTGGAGACGTTGATCACACCAAGAACTTCTCCGTTGATGACCCCCAAAAGAACTTCCCCAGTGGCAGGACCCTCCAATTTAGTGACAGTGGCTGCTGCTCACAAAGTACCTTCTCCCAAAATCAAAGTCCAAGAAAGATCGGGCATGTTACAAAGTTTACTGGATTTGTCCAAGCAAGAACTGGCTCGATTTAGTCCGTTACGTACCCCTGCACGACGTGTCATGCCTGTCCTCAAACTGATACGACGTAAAGACAATCAGTGGCGACGCGTTCCAGTATAAAAAAGGCCTGTGACCAAGTAGGGTATCAGTGGTTTTTTTTTGGTGCTCATGAAGACTCAAAGATGTCACCCTCCAGACAACCCCAAGGAAAGAAAAGGAAAGGACTGCCACCACGTTTAGTCATACATGGGGACATGTTATCTGTCCTGTCCAAAGCTTCTCCACCTCTACGAAAAAAACTCATTCAAACGGCCTCCAAAGAGGTCATCGATACCGTGTGCGAATGTTGTTTGAACGTTTTGAAAGGCACGATTCCTTTGTCCAAACACCAGAAACAATGTTTAGGCAAACATCGTCACTTTGTTCGCCAAATGGTTCAAAAGAAAATTCCCATTCGTCAAAAAAAGAAGATGTCAGTGCAACGTGGAGGTATTTTACCTCTCTTGTTAGGCCCCATACTGAAAGGAGTCATGGGAACCATGTTGGGAGGACTGGTGGGAGCAAGATAAAAAGGCCCTCGGAAGTCCCAAGATCTCAGAATCGACCGCTGACAACCCCATGGAAGGACGAAAACTAGCTTTAGTGCCTTACAAACGATGGATGGAATACCATCGGTGGCAAGAACAACGCACCCCGCATTTACCTCCCAATCCCAATTTGAGCGAGATGTCCCAGTTACAACACGAATTGCAGTCCTTGATGGATCACCAGATTTGTCCGAAACAGAAAAATCGCAAAAGTACGGTCAACTTTTGCAACGACTGCAACTCTTTCACCAGAAAGCTTTAGACGAAACAGCTCTTCCCACTCTAAAAGATTTTAAGACCTTGATGAAAAGTCCAGCACCATCACCAGTACCAGTACCAGTACCACCACTACCAGTGACCAAGACAGAAAAAGGAGAAGAAGAAGAAGAAGGGTTTCAAACTTCACCAGAAAAAGTACGCAAGTTAACAACACCACCTACCTCCAGAATTGGATGGATTAAAAAGATGATGGCCACCCCTTCTTCATCACAAGAGAAAAAGAAAGTGAAGACAGAAGTGAAGACAGAAGTGAAACAAGAACCGATATCCCCCGCTCAGACATCCTCCTCTTCAACACCTATTGCCGGTCGCACACGCAAAGCATTGCAATCCAAGAAAATACACCAAGAGAAAAAGAGTAGCATCCTCCAAGAGTGGGTGCCTTATTAACACACCAACCAACACAAAAAAATGGAAAAAGTCTTAGCCAGCATTACTACGATCCCTCGCATCCTGCAGGTTACGCAGGAGTTCAAAAATTGTATCGTGCTGCCAAAACTCGACTGAAAAGTCTCCGTTTACCTCAAGTGCAACGATGGTTACAAGAACAAGCTACCTACACTTTACACAAACCCATTCGACGCAAGTTTGCCAGAAGTCGCACCCGAGTGGAAGGCATCGATCATCAATGGCAAGCCGATTTAGCCGATGTCTCTCATTTGGCCAGCTACAATCGTGGCTACAAATATTTGTTTTGTGTCATCGACGTCTTTTCCAAATTTGCCTGGGTAGTGCCCTTGACTTCCAAATCGAGCAGCGAGTTAGTGCGAGCACTGCAACGGGTGTTGAAACAAAGCGGTCGTCACCCTCTTCGATGGCAAACGGACAAATGCACCGAATTTCTGAACCAAGCTTTCCAAAAAGAATTAAAGAAACGTGACATTCATTTTTTTACCACCGAGAATCCCGAAACCAAAGCCAGCATCGTGGAACGTTTTCAACGCACTTTGAAAGAACGCATGTGGAAATATTTTACGCATCACCACACTCTGAAGTACATCGACATCTTACCGCACCTGGTGCAAGCGTACAACCAATCTTACCATCGAAGCATCGGACGTGCCCCGCAAGACGTGACTCCCGACAACGAAGTGATGGTGTTTGAGTGTCTGTTCGGTACGTCCCCGACGAGGGCTGTCCCCAAGAAAAGTGGAGAGTTGGCCGTAGGAGATTGGGTGCGCATTGGCAAAACCAAACGCACTTTCGACAAAGGTTACTTACCTAACTGGAGGACCGAATTGTTTCGCGTCACTGGACGAGTGCATGGCCGTCATCCTACCGTCTATAAATTGGAAGACATGAACGGAGAAGTGCTCAAAGGAACGTTTTATTTACCCGAGTTACAACGTGTGACCAAAAAAGAAGACGACGTGTACGACATCGAACGCAGAACCCGTAAAGTGGGCAAACGACGTGTCAAAGAAGTCAAAGTACGTTGGAAAGGATATCCACCCAGTTTTGATTCTTGGATCGACGCTTCGCAAGTCATCGACTATAAAAAGAAGTGACCATCATGCCTTTTCACACAGACGCAGCTACGTCGACCACTCCTCCTTCACCTAGTTCTTCTGTGCAAGATTTACAAAAACAACCCTTGTGGGTGTGGTGTGGAGAACGTGTGCCTAAAACGCAAATCGTCTTTTTCTGCCAAATCTTCGTGTTGTATTGTGTCATCGGGGCAGCCATTGCCAATCTGAGTTTGCAACAAGGAGACAAACAATTGTGGACCATTTTATTGAGCAGTTGCATCGGTTACCTGCTTCCCAATCCCTCCCTGAAATTCTCTTCCAACGGGAACCTTGTGTCCAGTGCCAGTGCCAGTCACCACTCCAACAACAATCACAACCAGAACCACATTTTGGGCGGAGACACGCCTCTGACATCCACTAACCCCTCGGACAGCCACATAACTCTGGAATTATGAGTCACACTAACCAATTTTACTTAACCTTACCCAGTGACAGTTCCATGGAGGTGTTTCCCCACAACACGTTGTGCTGTTACACGGCCAAATTACCTCAGGCCATCCCCTTAGATCTCGAAGCCCATTGGGAAGTGGCTTTAGTAGAAATCATTCACCCGACCCAAGTCCTCAATATCCTTCCCAATCAAAATTTATTTGATGTGGAAGTTCATGACGAACAAATGCAACAGTGGATGGATAGCAATGTCAAATATGACAAGAAAACCCGTACACAAAAGTACACCACCTATCACTTGTTTATTCCCCCAGGCTATTATCTTAGTGGTCAACATTTGGTCAGCACCATAGCCACCAGGTTTAATGGCGTGTTTCTGAAAGCTTTGGAGCATATCAACAAAAGTGTCACCATGGAGTACCACAAAGCAGCTCGTCGCTTCTCGATGAAATTTGAATGCAGTAAAATCATGTTCATTTTATTTTGTCCTGAATTGTTTGACATGTTGGGCGGAGATATGAACATGAGAATGGCCATGCTCAAGAAAAACGAATTACCCATCGTTTACGACAACGAGTCGTTTAGCAAGTTATTTCGTACCCCAGTAGAACTGAATCAAGGACAGAATTTGATG
This sequence comes from Sinohyriopsis cumingii, assembly GCA_028554795.2. Classification (NCBI taxonomy): domain Eukaryota; kingdom Metazoa; phylum Mollusca; class Bivalvia; order Unionida; family Unionidae; genus Sinohyriopsis; species Sinohyriopsis cumingii. Next base: position 443,477 of record JAPYKE020000284.1, read on the forward strand.
TTCGTGTATTCCGATGTGGTGGAGTACAACGTGGTGGGACACACCTCCATACCGTTCCTACGTGTCATTCCTTTCAAAGTGGATTCTGCCACGAACGCTGACGAGGAAGGTGGAAACACTTACCACGTCCACCGCGAATTTGTCCATCCTCACTATTTGCCTGTCAGTAAGTCGTATTTGGACACGGTCAACATTGCTATAAAAGGAAATCTGGGACAAAATATTCCATTCACCAAAGGGAAAGTCACGGTGAAACTCCATGTTCGAAAACGGTTTTCTCACGACTCTTAAGTCATGTATCCAGTGTACCGAGGGGTTGCTCGACAGCGAGGACACGGTTTAGGAGATATGTTAAAATCGGCCTTTCGTTCGGTGGCCCCGGTGTTGAAACCGATGGTGACACGCGGATTGCACGCCTTGAAAGATGCGGCACTGACGCAAGGCAAGGAATTTCTCCAAAATGTCATCATCGACAAACAAAACCCTAAAGAAGCCTTCATGAGGGCAGGCAAAAATGTCTTGCTGCAAACGGGCAAAGACATTTTGGGTCGCCGAGAAACACCTATAAATGCTCTGCACGCTACCGAGTCAGGCATTCAGCAAGGACAAGGCAGAAAGAGACGACGAAGAAAACACCCTTTCACCAGACTTCAAGCGAGAAAGGCCAAGAAAAGAAGAACCGTTCGAGACTTAGACGTTTTCGATTATTGAAACAGAGAAAAAGTGATGCACCGAGAATCTTGCGCTTGTTCCAAGACGGAACTGGACCTGTTTGCCATGCCCCCCACGATGATGACGATGCAAGAATCCCAATGGGTGGAATTTCACCCCGTCTCCTCACTGACCGATTCCGCTCCCATCGAGTTTGAAATCAAAGGACAGCCCGAAGATTACATCGATCTGAATAGCAGTTACTTGTACCTGAAAGTCAAAATTCTAGATAAGACTGGAGGTGCTATAGACGATGAAGCAGTAGCTCCCGTCAACAATTTCATGCATTCCTTGTTCAGTGGAGTGGACTTGTACTTGAATAACAAACTGGTCAGTAGCAGCATGGATACTTACCCTTATAATGCCTACCTGGAAAATCTCTTGACGTACGGAATAGATGCCAAGAACACTCATCTCAATACCTGTGTGGTATGGGAAGCGGACGAACCTACCAAGTTTGAAATATTGGAAACTGATGAAAAGAAAGACAACAATGATGGATTTGTAGAACGAAGAAAGAGAATCACGGGAGTCGACACAAGTTTAGAACTGATGGATCGTTTGCATTTGGACATGTGGTTGCAAGAAAAGTATTTGCTGAACGGGGTGGATGTCCGCCTGAGACTGAATCGTAGCAGTACCGCTTTCCATTTATTGGCTGATAGTGACGGTTACAAAACCAAAATCCTAGAAGCCAGACTCTACGTACGCCGTGTGGAAGTGTTACCTAAAGTGGGAAATGACATCAGTCAGACGTTGAGCAGAACGACCGCCAAGTATCCCATACGACGTGTGGAAGTGAAAACCTTCACCATTCCCAAGGGACAGCGATCCATGATCGAAGATCATCTGTTCCAAGGACAGTTACCCAAACGTTTGATCGTTGGTATCGTCGAGAATACAGCCTTCAACGGAGCTGCCGAAAAAAATCCTTTCTACTTTTAACACTTTGGCGTGTCCAAAATCGAAGTCAGTCGCGATGGCAAAACCTTGTGTACCCGACCTTTTGAACCTGACTTTACCAAGAAGAATTACTTGAGATCGTACTTGTCCTTGTACGAAGCCACCGGACAGTTAGGAACCAATACCAGTCACGGTATTACGTACGAGGATCATGCAGGAGGCTACGCTTTGTGGGCTTTTGATTTCACTCCAGACCAAGGCAGCGACGAGAGACATTTCCACCCTATAAAATCCGGCCAGATTCGTGTGGAAATTCAGTTTAAAGACCGAGACCCTGATGAAACGGTGAACGTCATCCTGTATGCAGAATTCGACAATACGATAGAAATCAACAGTTTGAGAGAAGTCATCCTAGATTACTAGAAACCATGGAAGACTGTTGTCCCTCTTTACCTAGTGGAGAAACTTTGGACATGAAATGTGAGGAGACTGTGGAAGAAGAAGTGATCATGATGAAATCGAGATGGCCAGAACAAGAAGCCCATTTAGTCTGCTGTTTTGCCAAACACTTGGTCGACAAAATGACGGAATTGATCAAGAAAAATTGCTATGGATGTCAAAACGATCATCCCAGTCAAATTCAACACGATAAGTGCCTGATGTTGAGTCAAGAAGAAAAATTGTACGAGTATCTGGACGAAGCTTGGAGTCTCATCTCGAACAAAGACGTGTTGCATCAGTGGTATAAAGACTTGCGTGAACATTCTTGTCCACCATTAACCACTCAAGAGATCCATCGTATCGAAGCTCTCCTGAATCAGAGTGAGGAGACGAAAAGAAGAAACGGTTACTTGTCAGACATTTTCAAGCAAAAGGTCAGGATCGAATTGACGACTTATTATTATCTGTGAAGAAGAAGAAAACACAAATCAATGGATACCTGGGAACTTTATTACATTTTGAACCACAGTTCGTATACGTCTTCTTGGAATCCTGTCGTCTGTGCTAAAGATGAACTCTCTCATCGCAAACCTAAAGACCATCTAGCTTACGTGATCAACACGGACGACAGTCATCTCCCAGGAACCCACTGGGTAGCCGTTTACTTTACTCAAGAAGGATGTGTGGAATATTTCGATTCGTACGGATTGCCTCCTTTGGAAGACGATATCATTGACTTTATGAGAAGAAATGCTCAGACCACCCGATTCAATAATGTGAAATTACAAGGCACATATTCCTTGGTGTGTGGACAATATTGCGTGTATTTTCTGCATCATCGCAGCCTGGGCTATTCCTTAGAACATTTAGTGACTCATTTTGATCCTCGTTCTTCTTCAAGAAATGATGTGAAAGTAGATCGATGGTTCTGTGACCATTATGCTTATCTTTTGTCTCAAGCTAGGAAACGTAGTGTCCATCAATGGCCTAATGATTTCCAACAGTGGAAATCACAATTTCATTCACAACGTTGTCAGCCCTGTTTAAAGTAGATTGACAATTGAGAAAAATGTCTGTGATTTGAAAAAAATTGTTTGATGTTATAGTGTTGGATTATTGTTAAAAATGTTAGAGTTGTTGTTTAGTGTTAAGTGATTTTTGAATAAAAAATTTTGTGTTTTGAAAAAAATGCCTTTGTCTTTTGTTTAGCTATAAGAATGTTGGATTCATGCTCTTTCATTTCTTACTATCCCTCTCATGACACTCACTGAACGTTACGACTCGAAAACCGTGTGGGGGATGTTTTCCTTCACGTCCGCGCTTTGACTTTAAAAACCTGGGTTGTTTCCAGTCTAACCATCCATTGTTGACTCATCCTCCTAAGAAGATGTGCTCCAAACTAGCTAAGTTCAACGAAGCTTACGTGAATTTGCATAGGGTCAGACACAGTCTGATACCGAAGCCAGAAGAAAAAGAGAATGTGAGAATGTTAAAAATCACTGAGGACCTGATAGAAGAGCTCTTCAGAGAAGAAATGAACAGGGAAAAAGAAGAATGGACAGAGAAGTACAGACTTCAAAGACAGCAGCAGCAACAACAACAACAACAACAACAACAACAGCAGCAGCAGCAGCAACCTGAACCTGACAGAGGCTTTGTCGATTGTCGTATCGACACCAAAGAGTTCTTCTTCTCTTTCCGAAGAAGCAGACCTATCGCCAGAAAGTCTATCCTCAGAGGACATCGCATTCTTAGAAACTAAAAAGAATGCCATAGCAAACAAAAAAAAAGAAAAAGCCCTTTTCAGGGCTACCCAATACTCTAGAAAAGAAATAACCATCAATTTGCCAATGTGTGTAGGTAGAGTAGTGTGAATATAAACACTAACTCTTTATTGATAGTGAGAGTGTATGTGTTTGTGTGTTTGTGTTTGTAACAGTTCACGTAAGTTTGTGTGAATAGTAGATTAAAATAATGTCTTTTCTGGTGTTTGAGGTGTATATTTGGGGTTAGATTGGATTGCTTTGCGTATGTAAATAGTCTATTGAAGTGATTTATTAAAAGTGTTAAAATAGTGATGGGTAGCATAAAAAAGTGAGTGAGTGTTTCTTTTAGGTCCGTGCGTTGCTTCTTTGGTCATGATCTAGGTAAGATCAATTTTATGTTTTTAGGGGGATGTTTTCCATCACGTCCGCGCTTTCAGTATAAATTGAAACTCGCTGGGCAGTCTAGCTACCCTTGTTGATTGATCAACACCACCAGAAGAATGAACACCAGAATTGTGAAACTGTTAGAACTGCAGATGCACCTGGAATATGCCAGGCGCATACTAAATGAACTGGCCGCGGAGGCCATTGTCGAAGAAGCAAGAATGAAAGAGGAGGAGGAAGAGGAAAGAAGAAAAGAAGAGGAGAGAAGAAACAAAGAAGAGGAGGTGGAAAAGGAGAGAAGAAGAAATTTCAGAATCCCAGAAACCGAAAATTGGGATTCTGAAGCCACATATCCTGCCTCTGCACTCCCAAGAAGAAAGGTGAAAGGAGACTGGGGAAGAAGATGCGTGTGTGGCGCCAGGCCAGGAAGATAGGTGCATCTGGAGTTCAAAAAAAAAACCAACAGCCCTTTTCAGGGCCACCCAATACTCTAGAAAAGAAATAACTATTAATTTGCCAATGTGTGTAGGTAGAGCAGTGTGAATATAAACACTAACTCTTTTTCATTGTGTGAGGGTATGTGTTTGTGTGTTTGTGTTTGTAAGAGCTCAGGTATGTTTGTGTGAATAGTAGATTATGGGTTTATTTATTGTTTCTTAGCGTATGTGGAGAGTATAGTTTTGGTTTTATTATATGAAATGAGAAAGTAGGGGATGTTTTCCTTCACGTCCGCGCGTTGTTGGGTCATGATCTAGGTAAGATCAATTTTATGTTTTAGGGGGATGTTTTCCTTCACGTACGCGCTTCCACTATAAGAACCCACAGTATTCGTCGTTCAAACTATTCTACAAAGAAGATGGCTTCTAACCAAATTGACAAAATGCAAACATTGCAAGACGTTTTGGACAATTTAGGAATGATGGAGCAGATGTTAATAAGACTCGTTGAAGACCACTATTCCTATAGTCCCCATCGTGTAAAGATGGAAATTAATAACTTAAGAAAGGTAAAGGACATGATAAGTGTCATGAAAGAGATAAAGGAGGAGATGGAGGATGAAGAGGAAAGGATAAGAATACGCAAATGGAACCACAAAATTGAAAAAGAAGAAGAAAATGAGAAGAGGAAGAAAGAAGAGGAGGAAGAGAAGAAGAAAGAAGAGGAGGAGAAAAAAAAGAAAGAAAAGAAGAGAAAGAGTGTAGGAGATAAAACAAGAAGTTGGTGGAGAAAAACAAGAAATTAGAAGCAGAAGAAGAAGAAGAAGAAGAAAAACCAAAGGCCCTTTTCAGGGCCAGCCATATTTCTCGAAAAGAGATAGCCTTTCAATTGCCTACCCTTTTTTTAAATTTAAAAAAAAAAAAAAAAATCCCATGTTCAATTCCCCTTGTCCCTAGACAAGCCCAAACTCTATGTTAAATTCCCATTGTCCCTAGAGTGGCCCAGCGTTTTTCTCCATGTTAAATTTCCATTGTCCCTAGAGTGGCCCAGGGGTGTTTTTAATGGTAATTCCCATTGTCCCTAGGGTGGCCCACCTTACTAATGCAGAATATCGGTAGGTCTCCCTCTTGCCGAAAATGTCAGCACCATATATATTTTGCAAGTAATGTAATGGGTATAATAACTCACACACACACATACACACACACGCACTTTTTTGGGAGTGGGGTGGGGACACCGGACAGATGCCCCCATTTCCCAAAAAAATAAAAAGTATTTTATATTTGTGTATTTCGCCCTCAGATGTGTTCTAAGTTTTATTAAAACAAAATTTTATATAAAAAAAATAGTTTTTAGAATTGTTGATGGGGTATTTATGTTTCCATAGTGTTATCTAAAGGGTTGTTCGTCCAAGTCTGGTTTCCCTCACCTTGCTCGAAGTTCCTTCCCTTGAAATGTTTTGTAACCTTTGCTATATGTCGCCTAGGTCTCAGTGTTTGCTATATGTAATGATGTTATATTGTGTGTATGCTATATTTTCTTTATGTTTGAGACAGCAAGTATAGATCAAATATCTTTCCCAGTTGTATTTCTTCCTTTATGATGTTATATTGTATCTTTTAATTTGTTTTATGGTTTTCTAATTTTGACGATGGAATGGTGTACTATTTAGATTTTGTTTAAAAAAAATAATTTCCTATTTTATTATTCGAGTGATAATATGTGTCGTTCCTCATAATAGATTTTAAAGATGTTGATAGGTAGGTTACGCTCGATCCAAGGTTCACGCTTCTTTATTCTCTATGTGTTTTTCCTGGGTCGCGTTAGGCCTCCTTTATTTAGTTTATCTGATTATGCTTTATTGAAAGATCCAAACGTATTTATGAGACCACATTATTCTATAGTGGTCAACCATGCAGTGCGGGAGAAGTTAGTAGGGTTTTAAACTAAGTGTTATACAGTATGTATTTGTGTCTTTATTTTGTCTGTTTATGTTCTACATTGGGTGTTTTCAAAGACTCATGATGGGCCTGTGCACTTCACTGAGCCCTGTGACTTAACCCCATGATGTCATCGCCATTTACTTCCCCCTTATATTTTCCCTGTATCCCTTCCTATATATGTCTTTAGAATTTTCTTTCAGAGAAAGAAGAAAAAAAATTAAATTAAAAAATTCTTTTATTTTTTCTTTCTTCCTTTCTTCCCTTTTCTCTTTAAAAAAAAAAGTTATATGGGTTTCTTTGAAATATTTGAAATAGAATTTGAAATTTTCTTTGAAATATGGCTGTTGTGGGGTGCGAGGAGGGGGTATGGGTATGGTATCAGCTCGCAATTGCGCTACGCGACCCTTCGGTCTGTAATACCTATTCCTTCCTCCCCCTCTCTCCCCCAATTCCAACATCAATTGCGTTATATCAACCTGACGGTAAGTATCTATTCGTCGTAAGACGTATTGAGTTCTTGTTGTCGTTAATATTCTTATTTTTACCACGTATCTTATTTAAAAATCTTTATCACCTGTCCACAGGATATCATCGTAGTTACTATATAGTCTATACATTTTAGAACGATTTTGTTTTCGTAGTCTAAATCTATGAATAAAATGTTATTTTTGTTATACTTATATTTTTTGCAAATTTTCATTATTAACTTTATCCTATTATGTTTAGTTTTATCACATTGGACAATCGTATGTAGTTTGGTGAAGTTCGCTGTTTTACATAAAGGGTATTTCGGCATTATCCTCAGCATACGATGTTTGATTGCTTCTTCGCCTGTTAGCCAGGTGTTGTGCAGGTATTTAAAAATTATACTTTGTGTTTTGACAGATCTTATTTTCCCCAATTTTTCCAATTTTTTGTCCAATTTACCCCCTCAGTTGTCCTGCTCTACTCTACATTTTATATTTTTGGTAACCTCCTCCATAATCCAAGCGTGACTTTTGCTTATTAAAGTTTGCATAAATCTGTTTTGTCTCTATATTTTAAAATTAGTTCTCATATGTTTGCGTGGCACTTCGATTTTTTTATATTAATTTGTTATTTTTGTATATCTCTGGTCGGTTTCTCAAGGTGAAGCCGAACCAGTAGATGTATGGTGCTTCTCACGCTGTAGCCGGGTCTGAGTGCATTTTTTTTTAATCTATTGATTATGTTAGTTAATTATAGTAGTAGAGGGCTCGGCAACCCCAAGCCCCCTCTACTTTTGGCCCTATATAATGTCTCTTTTTTACATGATGCATTTTATGATTCCATATATAATCTATTTTTTCGTTGTCTGTTTTGTTTAAAATTGTATTATCCATATCTATGGATTTAATTATGTAGTTAATATTTGAGTATAAATAAGTCTTGGCCATTTGGGCCCGCTCCATGATAGGTAATGGCGCCATGGCCAGATTTTCACATTTTCTCTTATTTTATTGATAATATGTTCATAATTTTCTACAGCTTCTTTTTTTTATTACCAAAGTAAACCCCTAGAGCCTTTACAGTGTCTCTCAATAAGTGTGTGTGTGGGGGGGGGGGCGATAATCCAGGGTGGTTGCCCCTCCAGTTAACTATTTTTAAGATTTCGTGCTTGTTGTGGTTTATTTTGGAACCCGACGCTTATAGCATTTCCCCTCTCTTATAAAGATGTTGCAATCATATGCATGTTAGAGCATTTTTTTATTCTTTTTTAGGTTTGGTATTTGTATGCCTTGTATAATCAGGGGCGGATTAAGGCTCACTGGTGCCCTAAGCACTGACAAATCTTGGTGCCCCCCCTCTTTTCCACGTACACCTGAGAAGATAACCCTAGGGTGTACCATGATCAAGAAACAGAACATCATGATCAATTTGCACTAGTTGTATCAGTTTTTTTTACAAATCTTCATTCTTTTTTCTTTCTTTTCACCCTTTTCTCAACTTTGTGGTGCCCCCGTTGGCCCTGGTGTCCTATGCACGTGCTTAGTCTGCTTAATGGTTAATAAGCCCCTGCTTGTATATCTGGGTTGTTTCTTATCGTGTGACGTAGGATTTATATTGCCATTACGTATTCTAGCATTGATAGTGTACATCCTTGTATCACTGATCGTTGTATTTCAAATTCTTTCGTGCATTTCCCGTTTAATTATCCCAGTGTGTAGGATTTTGGTCCATTTTGGAAATTGGGTCCGAAACCAAATTTTTTAAAAACATTCTTTATATAGTTTTGTTCAAATCAGTCGAAAGCTTTCTCCTGGTCGAAGAGTACCATAGCACTCATCATGCCAGTTTCATTTATGTAGTTAATTATAGTTTTAATGTTTAAAATATTGTTTTGTATATCCCTCCCCCACAAGTTTGATTTACATTAATTATCTTGTTTATCCTACCCTTTACTGTATTTGTTAAAATCCTACTTAAAATCTTATAGTCCGTGTTTAAAAGTGATATAGGCCTCCAGTGTTTAATCTCGTGTCTATTCCCTTTCCCTTTGTATATAATTGTGATAACTCCATCCCTCATAGATTTAGTCATTTTATTTTTACTTAAAACTATATTATTATACAAAGCGTTTAAGATCGGCGTCAGTTCCCGTGGAACTTTTGGTAGAATTCCACGATGAGTCCATCTTTCCCTGGTGACTTTTGTGAGTGTTGATATACTTTTTGTGATTTCTTCATCTGAGATGACATCATCACATTGGTCTCTATGTACTGCTGATGTCATCTCACAGTCGACATTTTTTAAGTAGCTGTCGATTGTGCTGAAGTATATGTTCTGTGTGGTGTGTGGTGTATAGTTCTTTATAATATTTGGAAATATTATTTAGGATATCTTCTTTTACAGTATGGGTTACATTGTTTATTTTAATATTGTTTAAAATTGTATCACCCCCTTTTCTAAATTCTTCTCGCTTATATACGTTTTTTGCCTCGTTGTAGATCTCTGTAAATTTTCCCGCCCTTATTATTCTCCCTTGATTTTCGTCTTCTTCAACGATTTTAATTTTGTCTGTCAATCGTTTTTTTTTTCTTTCTCCATCGTCGTTTGTTGTTTTGCTTAGTTCTAATTTGAGTTCGTGTTTGTCTTTTATTCTGGGTTTTTTCCTCCCTCTATTTGAGTACTGAATATTTATTCCTTTTATTTTGTTTTTTAAAACATCCCAATCAATTATTATATTAATATTTTCTTCATTTTTGACGGTTTCAATTTCTTTTTTTAATTATTATTTCGACATATTCTTTGTCATTTAAAATCTTATTATTTAGTTTCCATAGTCCTGGCCCACATTTTTCTATTTTTTCATTTTTAGGTCAATAGTGAGCATGAAATGGTCTGATAGCTTTTGGTTGGTTATTGCAGTATTAATATATATTAATGGATCAGAAAAATTTTCGTAAAATTTATCAATCCTGCTAGACAGGTTTAATTTATAGTTACCCAGTTGAAATCTCCCCCTATGATTAGATTTTCCATCGAATATTGTTGTAGGTAGGTATATAAGTTTTCTTTAAAATTAGTTTCTTATTTCTATTAGCTGGCATGTACACATTTATAATATGCCAATTAAACATTTTAACACGTAGCAACAGTCCCTTAAAAAATTCCCCCCTCCTCAAACCTTTCCCAGATTTTTAAAAATATTATTGTTGCAACCAACTCTAATATCATTATTTGCAAAATTGTTGCATATCTTTATTGCGTTAAGTTTGTCTTCTACTAAAATTTTGAACTCTGGCTTAATTCCATAGTGTGTTTCTTGTATCATTATTACATCAAAGTTTGTTTCTTTGGCTATTTTGTCTGCTTTCGCTTTGTTTATCCCATTGCTGTTGATAGTAGCGATCCGGAAATTTGTTTCTTCCATTTTTGCTTTACTCCCAGGTGCCGCATCACTTTTATATAGAATTTAATTGTATATATTTTAGTTAAAGTTATTATATTCCATTTTTTTTTGTACACACACACCAGCACGCTCGACAAAGAGCGCTTGAGTAATATACAGTTTGATACATCCTACATGATAGTGGGCAGGAATACATATATAGGTCGTTATCCTTCTCGACCGAAGTAGTAACATTGTTCCAATGCTAACACTCGACGTCCTCGATTTGTGCTTCATCGTATTTGCAGTCTATACACTTAAAGTTACAATGGAAAAGTGTACATGAACATATTTATACCATAGACAGAGCCTTGAAGTACTACTTTTTTCGGTCTAAAACTGTCCAAAAAAAAAAAAAAAAAAGCCAGCATGTAATAGTTCATTTCGATACAGTTGCACAGAGCATTTGACGTTCATTTTGATGTCAATATATATTGATATCGATTAAGTGCGATTTGTTTTCAAAGCTGCTTTATTGCTGGTAGTGTTTCTGTTTTCAAGTTCGATATATAATATACCCATGGAGCAGTAGTAATACAGAAATCAGAACAACAACCATCATCATCATCATCGGGAGTATTATTATCGTATAAGTTGGTCACATCGATGATCATTAATAAAAAGCGGTTGAAATATGAACAATATTCCATCTCTTCAAATAGCAAATAACCAAGCAAAGTGTGTGTGTGTGTGTGTGTGTGTGTGTGTGTGTAATTTTTAACGTAGCTTTAAAAAAAAATGCAATCATATCGCTACCATGTCTGCATTGTGACAGTTTATAATGATGTCTAGCAATGTGGCATCATGCCACAAACATACAGCATTTTGTCCCACCCAATCACATTATCCTCACACCAATATCTTAATGATGGGCGCCAAAAGAGGCAGCTGCTAGTACCATTTTTATGTCTTTAGTATGATTCGGCAGGGGTTTGAATCCGCGACCTCTCGCATCCAAGGCGGACGCTCTGTACAGACACTGCACCACCTGAGCGATCGCTTAGCAAAGAATGTACGATACTGTTTCCTGTTGCTCATAACAACTCGACCTGGAGACCTACCTGATGGAAAATGAAAGCGCATTATAACGTTATAACATACGAATCCGGAATTTGGTTGATAATTATAATTTTCAAGAAAGTTAGTGCCTTTTAGCATTTGACAAAGTGTGCTTGCAGTTGCATACTAAGGGGAGGGGGAGTTTACAACATACTTCGATGCTGACTACTGATTTGAAGCATAAAATTAAAACTAAACAACAGCATAACATGTTTATATATCTTATTAAATACGTCTTCATTTGTCTTTCCGTGCGCCAAAATGCCTTCCTACACGAACATGTTCCATATAGGTAAATAAGTTGTACCAATCGTAAACAACCGCCGATTTCGACATATATGATATCAATTTATAGGTTTCTCATCAGTTTAAATCGATCTGTGCAGCAACAACAAAAAAAAAATAAATAAAAACAATAATAAAAAAAAATGTGTGAAAATGAATAATAAAAAAGTTGCTATTTGTGACTCATTGTCGCTTGCGATTTACCGATCTTCGTATCCTTGATGCTTCCATCCTTCCCGTTTAGGGATGGTAGCACCTACTTGGATGCTAATACTATAGATTTGAAGCATATAATTAAAGATGTACAACAGTAAATAATATGTTTATGTATCTTCTTATTAAGTACGTCTTCATAATGTATGTTCGTGCGCCCAATGCCTTCCTCTACGAAAGGTTTCGATATACACGAATAAGTCATACCAATAGTAAATAAACACCGATTTTGACAAATTTCATATTAATATATAGGTTTCTCATCTGTCTAACTCGATCTGTGCCAACAGACATGTGTGAACATGCAGAATACAAAAAAAGTGTACTTTTTACTGAATATTGGGTTCGACTTTACTGATCTTCATATACTTGCTACGTTCATATACCGTTCCCGTTCTGCGATGGTAGCACATACTTCCATGCTAATACTATAGATCTGAAGCATAGAATTAAAGCTGTACATAATTATAAAATATGTGTATGTATCTTATTAAGCACGTCTTTATCTGTCTTTCCGTGTGCCTACATCTGACCTATACGAAAGTTTTCCATATGGGCGAATAAGTCATACCAATCGCAAACAAAGAACGATTTTGACACGTTTGATATCAGTTGATAAATTTTTATCAGTCTAAATAGATCTGTGCCAATATAAATGGGTGAAAATGCAAAATAGAAAAGTTGGTATTTTTCACTCAGTATCGCTTGCAACGTTACCGATCATCGTATCCTTGCTACGTCCATCTGCCATTCCCGTTTTGCGATCGTATCACATTTTTTCGATGCTAATTCTATAAACCTGACACATATAATAAAAGCTGTTCAACGGTAAATAATGTGTATGCATCTTATGAAGTACGTCTTCATTTGTACGTCCTTGCGTTTAGTGCCTTCCTAACCGAATATTTTCCATATAGGCGAATAAGTCATACCAATCGCAAACAACCAACGATGTTGACAAGTTTGATATCAATTGATACGTTTCTCATGATTCTAAGTCGATCTCTGCCAATAGACATGTGTGAAAATGCAAAATAAAAAAGATTGTTCTTTTTACTGAATATCGGGTGCGACATTACCGATCTTCATATCCTTGGTACGTGAAACTACCATTGCCGTTTTGCGATTGTACCACATATTTCGATGCTAATACTATAAATTTGAAGAATATAATTAAAGCTGTACAACAGTAAATAATATGTGTGTGTATCTTATTAAGTACGTCTTCATTTGTCTGTCTTTTCTCCTAATGTCTTCTATACGATCGTTTAACAAACAGGTGAATAAGTCATTACAATAGTAATAAACACCGATTTAGCAAAATTTGATATCAATTGTTAGGTTTCTCGTCAGTCTAAATCGATCTGTGCCAACAGAAATGTGTGAAAATGAAAATAAAATATTTTTGACTCGATATCGGTTACGACTTTAACGATCTTCATATCCTTGATACGTGCCTCTACCATTGCAGTTTGCTACGGTACCACATATTTCAATTTTAATATTATAGATCTCAAACATATAAAGAAAGCTATACAACAATATATAATATGTGTATGCATCTTATAAAGTACATCTTTGTGTGTCTGTATGTCCGCTCAATGTCTTCCTCAATGAGCGTTTTCCATATAGGCAAATAAGTTATAACATTAGTAATTTTTTAAAAACGCGATTTAGACGAATTTGATATCAATTGATAGGTTTCTCATCAGTCTAAATTGATCTGTGAAATATATAAATGTGTTAAAATGCAAGTAAAAAAGTTAATATTTTTTACTTGGTGTCGCTTGCGATATTACGGATCATCAACGGATCATCATATTCTATATTCTACCTACGTGCCTCTACCCTTGCCGGTTTGAGATGGTACCATATAATTCGATGATAATCATTTGAATGTTAGTGATCCTAGATCTTTACAACACGAACGTTTATCTTAGAGTCGAATAAGTTATACCAATCGTAAGCACACACAGATTTTGACAAATCTGGTATTATTTGGTAGGTTTCTCATAAATTGATCTATGCCTACAGAAATGTGTGAAAATGCAACCTAGAAAAGTTTGTATATTTTACCCAGTATCCTTTGCGACTTTACCATTACCAATCTTCATATCCTTGTTACGTGCCTCTAGTATTGCTGTTTTGCGATGGTATCACATACCTCGATGCTGATACTAGTGATATGAAGCATATACTTAAGCAATAAAACAGTAAAAATTATGTGTATGTATCTTATTAAGTACATCTTCATTTCTCTGTCCGTGCGCCTATATCCTTGCAACATGATCGTTTTCTATAAGGCTAAATATGTCATGTTAATCGTAAAAAAAGCTACAAAGATTTGGACATATTTGATATCCATTTATTGGTTTCTCATTAGTCTAAAACGACCCGTGTCAATATAAATGTGTGAAAATGCTACCTTGAAAGTTGCCTTTTTTGTCTCGGTATTGCTTGCGACTTACCGATCTTCATATCTTTGCTACCCGCTTCTACCCTTGCCGTTTTTTGATGGTTTGTATATAACCAAATAAGTCATGCCAATTGTAAAGAACCACCGATGTTAACACATTTGATATCAGTTTATAGGTTTCTCATCCTCCAAATCTTTCTGTTTTTAAGAAACGTTTTTCTAATTCAACTAACGGGTCATCACGCTAAAATTACGCTACTGACAAATGTCACCTTAATATCCTACATACTAAACTTAGACAAGCAGGTATTCTCCTGACCTTTACATGGTGAATTTAGTTAACTCTTTCACGTGTGCATGTGCTTATGATAATGAAGAAGTTGAACACTTTGTCTATTGCCCCTTACCTAATGCCAAAGATCCCAGCTCTTTCGCTCTACCTTTCAATACACTTCTTGGTTAAGTCTAGATTTATCATTGAAAAGTGACGTGACTACTCACCTACAATAAGATGTCTTTCTGCTTGTGTGATGACACGTTAGTTAAATTAGAGAAACGTTTCTTAAAAATAGAAAGATTTGGAGGATTTCGGATATCATCATGCAGAGAGTTCTAAAGACGAATCGTATATGGTAAAAGGTCGTGTGAAAATATAAAGTTTGGTTGAGATTGGTGTGATACTTTGAGAGTAACGTAGACGATAATTAGATGCCTCATATCTCCTTTGTGGAAGAAGTTCGTTTAAATAGTTAGGTACTTGAGTATTTATAATCGAATACATAATGCATAATCTCTTCCTTTTCCTTCGTTGTGCAAACCAAGCAGTTTCCGCATAAAGAGACTATCTAAAAGAATTAATGGGTATAGATCTGGATCGATCCGTGCATCTTCCATCTGATTTTCCCCCCTTTATTCTGATCTTTCCGAATCTTCAATAGAACAATTATCCCAGACTCCAGAAGTATATTCTAAGGTTGGACTTATGAATAGTGTATATAATTTAGCTGAAGTCAACAATTAGTCTGCATTTAGACGGTAGTGTTTTATCTCCTTTCTTATACATCGGTATGTCATACGCTAGCTTGCACTGTGTTAGGAACACGCTGGCTGGGAGTGATTTATTTAAAAGTATTTGCAATGGAACATTCATTTCTTCAACTATACTTGTACAAGTTTATTACGTATTGGATTGGTTCCAGCGGTTTTGTTTAGGTCAAGACTAGTTACTACATCTATAATTTCTTGTTTATATATAATGATGGCAGAAATAAAAGTTTCATTTCTAACTTCAAAATGCGGTAACTGTTTATCATAATTTTTTAAACGAGTAACATATCAAACTTCCGAGTTCAACAGGTCGCACTTCTCCTGATCACTTGTTGCAAATTTAGATGATCATTTCGTACGTTTCAGTGGAGGTAATAGGTTCACCACTGAGCCAATGTTGCTCCTCTTAAGATTAATATACCCATATGATATTTTCCAGTATCATACGTAACTATATGATACGTTTAATAACACCCAATAACTCAGCAAATGCCAGCATGACGACATATGAATTGAAGGTGTAATGACGAATGTAATTTAAAGTCAATTATGTAACCTATTTTTATGCTTTTTATTGAATATCATTTTTGTCATGTGATACACATAACATAATCTTACATTTAAGATTATTTAAAATGAAATTTATGAAATTCGTTAAATAGTTTCAATCTTTTGCGACTCTCGTGAAAAGATCCTTCATTGCTGTTCATGTAATTTTACATGTCATTATATTTCTTTATTGATTTGCACTTTGGTTACAAAAGAGACAACTTTTGCAATTTAAAACTTATTTCATCTATACTACACTAGTATAGCTCATGAATTGAAGGCAGTTTACTTGGCCTCTAATTCATCTATAAGGAATGATACCTGCGGGAGACTGCTCTATCTGACCAGTGTGTAACTATGGAAACGGTAATTTAGTGACCTCTTCTCCAGCCTCGAGCTTTAGGTTAAGACTGAAATTCGTTGTCTTATGTAATGTTCTGTATCTGTAGTTTAAAGCTGGGAGAATTATACAAAGAGAATAGCAAGTAAACCCTTCTGTAAATGGAGCCAACTCGCACTTTTACATTGTAAAACTAATTTATCTTACAATCATTTATGAATAATTAAAAATTACTGAGTAGTAACTAAGAATATATAAATTCTTTAGATGGAGACCCAAATTTCATTTTTTAAATTATCGTATTTTTTGTTTACTTTCCAGATACATTTTTTAAAAAATTCTCAAGAAAATATGAAATCCAATAAAAGATGAACGAAAGTCTTATTATTTTGATTTTTTTTAAAGAGCAAAGAAAGAAAACTATTAATGACATAAACTTTCATCATGACATATACACACTAGCCTCCACAGAAGTACCTTTATGACAGTACGGTTAAAATAGAAATAAATATGCATATACAGTTGTAAACTTTCCCGATTTATGACTAAACATTTATACTGTGATAGGGTATTCTTGATAAATAAAATGTGTATTATACAATGAATGAATAGGAGGTATTCGATGAATGGACTGCACGCATTTCAGGTGCAGTGGCTACTCAAGATTATTTACTGATGCACAAACTAGTTATAGTTGTCATACTGGTTGTCATTCCAGGGATACTGACAGTCAGTGATTTCCACCTTGTAAAATCTTTCCTCTAGGGCGGACAATAATAATAGTTTCTGAAGCTGATTTTATTAGCAATGGTTTGCAAAATAACAACAAATATCCTTGTGTTTTATCAACTCATTATGGTTCCGCTGCTTTGGTAGAACAAAAAGGAATGTTCTTTATTGTTTTATGAATGTTATGCCCTGTGACAATGGCCAACATTTTGTAGGTCACGATCACTTTGGCATAAACTTATTTTATACATGGCAGTTGGAAACTACGAAAATCTTCTTAGAGGCGAGCTGTATAATCGGCAGTTACATTGTTATTCTGAAAGAGTTCTGATAACTAAATAAATAAGTAAATAAAAAAAGCCACCATCTTTTATCATTAAAAGTTGCCAAGTGTTGTTTATACATTGTACGCGGCGTAATTCGTAAGTTTACTCGGCATATTTTCAACTCGGTAACGCCTGGTAACGGTCATACTTTTACCTAAATATGTGGGTCCTTTGAGAGCATCGTAAATGTATGGAGGAAAAGAAATAATTGTATTTTATGCTCATCTCAAAAGATTTGTTTGTATTTCTGCGAAATAGTCATGCCTAACCAGATAATAGCACAGACCCCCCCCCCCATTGTAACTACAAAGCCTTGAGCAAGTGCGAAGTTACCAGTTAATTTTATTGTTTGTTTCTATTTTTCAAGTTGTCTTCGTGTGTGCGCGCGTAAATTGAAAGCTTGTTATTACTAGTCAATATCGTCAATCATATTTGCTCCATTATTCCATGCAGATAAGAAAGGAACTAATTTTTTGTTGAATTTCTGCCCCCCCCCCATCCCACTTGATTGAAAATAAAATAAAAGAAACTAACCTTGCATTGTTATAATGTATTCCTTCTTTTTTGATCATGCGAAATTTACAGAACAAAATATATCAACGAACTCCGTAAATGTAGCGGATGCCGGCATGCGTATGCATCCTTACTGTGTGTGTATCGCTAATGTCAGATAAAAAAAATATCGCAAAAGAGACGAAAATATCACCAGATTGCTTGAAGACGCCTGCCATTCACGCATGATAAGTTTCAAGGTGCAAACGGACCAAGATTATATTGTATCCAGGTTAACTATACGACGATATCTCGCAAATAAAAAAATAAAAAATCATTATTTTAAAGAACATACAATGTGAGTGCAAATGATACTCTTTCGCTAGTATGAGTTACGAAAGTATCATTGGGGGGGGGGGCACCAGACAGATGACCCCCCAACAAAAAATAAAGTGTTTTCATGTACTCTTGTATACCCCGAGAGGTGTGTGCTTGTTTAAAGTTTAAAAAAGGAATTTTGATCAAACTTTTAGTTTGTAATTAGTCCTAGTGTTTTCTAAAGGGTAGTAGTCTGAAACATGGGTCTTATTCCCATTTTCAGATTTCATATCCTTGATTTTTAGTGATCTTCGTCAAGAATTTTCTATGTTCCGTGTATGCTATGTGTATCAATGCTATGGTGTGTGTATGCTATATAGTCTGTGTGTAGGGACAGCAATACTATGTCAAATTTGTCTCTGTTGTCTTAATATATATTTTTCTATGGACTTTTCAAATTTATTTTTTTGTCCTGGTATAAATTTAGTTGCTTTTCAATTAATTTGCAATTTAGAATTCCGGCGAGATGAACGGTATACTACCATTTGAAATTAAAATAAAACCTTTTGTTTTATGTGATTGACTATGGTGTGGCGTTTCTCACATTAAAGTCTATTTTCAAAATGAGGTAGGCTGTATTCGAGTCAGGTTCCGCATTTTCTTTCTTTATTTATTTGTGTTTCTCCCGATTCGAGTTAGGCCTCCTCTCTAGTATTTAATTTAAAATGTAAAAGAAGTAAATATCCAACCCAAAACCCCTTAGGAAGCTTTATACATTTACTGGTTTGGTTTTAGCATGAAAAACATAAGTGACATCTACAAAAATAATAAACTGGTAAAAAGACTAGACACAATAAGGACCTTTAGAAGTATAAAGGAACTTTTATGTAAATATAGGGAAAATGAGGAACTTTGGGGAATTGAAACTAAAGAAACATATAATTGGATAAGGGAAAATTTAACCTCTAAAATTAAAAATAAAATAGAGGAGGAAATATCTCGCTTAATTGGGACAGACCTTGGAGGTACTGGACCAACATCGGCTCTCCAAAAATACAAAGCTTGATATTCAAATATCTACACGACATATGCATACATGTAAAATATCTCATGTGCAAATGTGCGAACTTCACAAAATATCATACGATGGCACAGTGCGAGTTTAGGAAACAAGACAGGATACAATTAATTATGGAGATATCCAAGAAATAAAAATACAGAAGAAACCAAGTTTTATATCAAGACGGCAACTTTAACAAAACTTTAATAGGAAAAATAACAGATAACATAACTAAAACCATGATGGTGTGTGACCAAGTCATAAACATAAAAAAAATGAATAGGCAAATTTTTTTGTAATCCTTTCAAATTAATTAGAAAAAAGAACTTCTAGGAAGATTTGTGAATGGGAGGGACGGGGCTGCAAAGGGTGAAAAGAAGGGGAGGGAGATGGGGCAATGGATAATCTCCCCTTAAAGGGGACCATCACAAAGTGAACCCTTGCCCTCATACCCCCACCCCGGATTGGAATCTGCTGTAGCCGCCACCCTTTAAATTTCTTATAAATTTTCCTAAACAGCTTCAGTTTCTTTTTATTATCCATTACAATTAAAATTAAATAATTAAATAGACTTTAATTATATTACGTAAACTATCACAAATCCTAATTATCGGGACAGAGAAACTATATGGGAAAAGTACGAGATAATGACGTCATGGGGCTATGAAAGAGTCGGGAAAAACACCTCATATAGGAAACTTTACATACATACACGAAAACAGAGGATCTAATAAGTCTCTCTTCTAATTCTATTTGCTCAAAATGTGCAGCTCTCGCACTGCACGGTAAATCCCCACTGTGTGTGTGTGTATGTGTGTGTGTGTGTGTGTGTGGGAAGAACAACCATTTTTAGAGATTTTGGCAGAAATCCAATAAATAATTTGAGACGGCCTAACTCTAGGTGGGAGAAATACAAGCAAATAAAAAAGTGTATGGACTCCAACTCGAGTAGAGCGGATTTCAATTTACAAATCCAATATGTGAATAATGACACAATATATTTGCACACAGAACACATTAAGTTTTTTTCTTAATTAAATTATAATACACCGTTACTTAGCCAAAATTCAAAAATATATTAAATAAATAAAAATAAACCTTTTCTTGATCCGATTATAAGGTCCTAAGATTACTGGGGAGATTTGGGAACAAAATAAAGGCTATCCCAACATGGAAGCAAAATATAGCATACACAAACTATAGCATATATATATATAGCACACACGGGATATAGGCGACCTCTAGCCAAGGTCAACCAAGAGTATAGGGAAGGGATTTCAAGTTAGGTGATGGAAAGATGGAAACCTATTCGGAAAAACAACCCTATAGATAAAACTAGGTTTTAAAAGAAATACCCCGTTAAAAAGGAGAATTAAATTTTTTTGACCTAAATTCTTTTGCATAATATAAAACATGCAACACATGGGGGGGGGGATAAATACACATAAAACACTATAATTTTTTGGAAAAGTGGGGTAGGGGGTCTGTCTGGTGCCGCCCCCCCCCCCCCAGTACTTCGTCTTGTGGGGATAAATGTACGTCATTTCCTGCTGGCGTCCTCTATAGGTGGAAAATCGTATCTAAGTAACAGTGATGTATACTTTTATTTCGAGAAATTAAATTATTTTTTCTGTGCACTTTATAGGTTTTGTTTGGTTCTTTTTGTTCAAGTATAACTACTTTTAATCATGTTATGCAAATCTGATGTATAAAGAAAAATGTTGGTGCATGGCCGGTAACTTTTATACGTCATGGCAACGGAAAATAAATTCCGCGCATGCGCATTTTGTGTGGGAGCACAAAAAAACCCCACACAAAAACAAGCAATCTACTAAAACAAGCCATTACGTGAGAACTTGGCCTGAAAAGAGCAAATATAGGTACTATAAAATATTGCTAGTCTCGGATTTGACAATCCTTAGTTTTTTATGCTGATGAAACGTCAAAGCTTGTATGTGCATTTTCCCTTTTCCACTCTATATTAGTGCTTAGATTTGTTCCAAAAAAAAAATAAAAGAAAAAAGAAACGAAATAATTTTGAAGAAAAAGAAACAACTGAATTTTGAATTCAGGTTTCTCTCTGTTTATAATTTTTTTCAAGTTGACGGTGCATGACAGAATACATTCGCCTACCTTTCCAAAGTGAGAGGCATTTCTTCACATGTCATTGCCTTTGTTAAATTCGGTTTCATTGGTTAGTTATCGTTAATCTTTAATTTTTTTCATGCATTTCTTTTTGATAGAAGATTTAAGGCTTTCTATTGTTGTAACGGTATTTATGTTGTTTGGTCTGTTGATGAAATTATCTATAGCAAAGTGCTTAAGATTTTTCAGTTTTTTTATTATTTCAAGCCCTACAAAAGGAGACCAAGTTTCTCTTCAAAGACGGTTGAAACTCTAAATTACACGGGCGTGAAGGAAAACATCGTTGTGTTTAATCTAATCATGCTTGCCGTATCTCTTTGTGTTTTAGAGGTCATATTTCTTCTTAAGTAAATACACGCATCAATAGACAGACAGATTGGGTCATCATCCTTGAGTTTCACTGTACTTTCGGTTCTTTACTTCATACAAACCCCAAATTTATTAGTTTGAAAAAGAAAAGATAACATGCCCCTCAATACTGTAACACGTCTGTTCTGACTCTACCGATGTGAGTGTTTATGTCGAAATGTTTAAGTGAGATATAAAAAATGGTCAGCTTGAAAACGCGAACCAATACTGTGACGCTCAGTATTTTGATGTGGTAAGAGGAAATGGTACAACACACACAAAGAGGGCTTGTAAGTTCACATTTCAGTCTGTCTGCACTGTAATGGTAACAACGCAAGAACATAGGGATTATTATGCCACACAGCCCTAGAACAAAACAATGCATCACCCGTTGTAAGCCATTTCATTGGCTATACTTATTTTCTTACCGCGTTCGCTTCGAATTGACTTGAGTAGCTATTCAGACAGTGACGAGAATGGCCATGCTTTACTGGGTCTATCCTATAGGCGATTTATATAAAAAAATATTTTTAAAAATTAAACTAATGCACGAACAATCGTACCATGGGCGATCCCATGGAAATTGTGTCCGTCTTATTGCAAAATACATCAACATTTAATTTAACCGTGCAGATCGCTAGAACAAACCTCTGGTAATATACATTTTGAAAAGCGTTGTGTGACACGGATCGTCATTGTCGCTTGGTGTCTGCTTTCTTGTTCGAAAAGAGATCGTTTCGTCTTGACTATAAAAATCTAATTTGACTAAGTTTTACGCACTACTTGAACTCACACATTTATGTTGTAGGTGTAAGCCGTCGTTCTCAGTTTTCTGGAAGTTCGTTTTTGCGTTTCTCAGATGTGATACTATTTTTTATGGACCGAACTAAATTTCTTTTGGCGTGAATCAGGACTCGTGGTTTTGTGGCATAATTGGAGAGCATTGATTAAAGCTCAGTTATGTCGTCTTCGAAATCGCTGACACGGATTTGAACTAAAACTTCAGGTTTTGTGTGAGGCGATACAGTACATCATTGCTTTTTACTTCCTCAATGAAATCGTTTCATCTTATTGCAAAATTACATTTGACTAGGTTTCATACGCAGCAGGTCCATGTATATAAGGAGAGTGTCTTAGCGTCAGAGTATTCATTCCGCTCTCAAACGATCAAGAAGATGGAAGAGTCAGCACAGATCGACCTGCTGGTCACATATTTGCTAAAAGTCATACGAAAGCATAATTCACATGCGAAAGTGGCAACAAACTTACTCTTTTGGTCGTTGATTTGATGAGAGTCATACGAAAGTGTGTAAGTGCTAATGAAGTTTGCTATATCTGCAAAGGTAAATGGGTATTTGTCTCCAGAATACCTGCTTCGTCTAAGAAAGAGAGACAAAAGTCAAGATACCTAATATCGTTGTCAGGAGAAAGGACACTGGAATTCAGAGTGCCCTACGAGAAAAGAGAAGAAACAAAAACAAGACGAAACAGAGAAGAGGGATTCAGAAAAAAAAGAAATTGAAGATGATGAAGAACTTGTGCCAGTAAAAACATGGAAATGGAAAAATTGACAATGTGAGCCGATGCATTGGCCCTGATGTGAAATTTCATACTACCTTCTAAAAGAGAATAGACCAGAAAGAAAACGTAAGTGTCTCTTGGTCTTGACATTGTATAATAAGGATGGCGTGTTTTGTTTTTACTTACACTTTATGAAATTGTGCTCTTTCACCTCTCTCTATCCCTCTGGATCATGTTTTAGTTAGAATTGAAATGGAAGGATGTTTTCCTTCACGCACGCTCTTTAGGCATGCAAGTCCGTAAACAATAGTCAGTCTATTCGTCCATCATTTTGTGTCTTGATGCTTCCTAAATCACATACTGATGCCATAAAATAACGGGTTAAATGGGTTTTGTAGTGTTGGGAGTGGGGGTGGGTGGGGTGTAGGTGTTTGGCAGAGTTGGTCATTGCAGGTGAGGGCTTAGGTGCTTTCAAAAAACTTTTTCTTCTTCACTCTGTGTTGATGGAATATAATGGGTTATTTTCTTCACTCTCTGTTGATAGTATATATATAAAGGGTTATTTCTTCACTGCGTGTGGATAGTGTATAATGGTTTTCTTCTTCTTCCCTCTGTGGTGTGTGTGTGTGTGTGTGTGTGTGTGTGTTCGCGTACGTTGTGTAGATCGCATATTTGGTTGTTTTTCTTCTTCTTCCTCCCGAGTGTGGATAGTATATTTGCGGTTTGTATGCGTTAGCGACGTTGTGTGGATAGTATATTTGGGGTTTGTATGCGTTCGCGTACGTTTGTGTGGATAGTTTATTTGGGGTTTGTATTATCTCCCTTCTGTGTTGATAGTATAGTTGGGGTTTGTTTTTTCCTCTTCCCTCTGTGTGTGTGTGTGTGTGTGTGTGTGAGTCTGCGCGCGTATGTTGTGTGTGTGTGTGTGTGTGTGTGTGTGTGTGTGTTTGTTCGCGTACGTTGTGTAGATCGTATATTTGGTTGTTTTTTTTCTTCCTCCCGAGTGTGGATAGTATATTTGGGGTTTGTTTGTTCCTCTTCCCTCTGTGTGTGTGTGTGTGTGAGTCTGCGCGCGTATGTTGTGTGTGTGTGTGTGTGTGTTTGTTCGCGTACGTTGTGTAGATCGTATATTTGGTTGTTTTTTTTTCTTCCTCCCGAGTGTGGATAGTATATTTTGGGGTTTGTTTTTTCCTCTTCCCTCTGTGTGTGTGTGTGTGTGTGTGTGTGTGTGTGTGTGTGTGTGTGTGTGTGAGTGTCTGCGCGCGTATGTTGTGTGTGTGTGTGTGTGTATTGGTCTCTGTTTGTCCCTATAAAACTCACTTTATCCCTATCAGATACACTCTACCTACCTACCTACAGTAGCGCGTATTCAGGTCAGCCACTTGCAACACTGTTGCCATTTATCCCCTAGTGTTCAGTACAGTGACGTCACTGCCGCTGGAAATTTTGAGACTATAAATATCGACTTGGGGATTTCCACATTTTGTAGCTATACATATATACTAGAATTCATAAACAGGAACGTCACTCAAGCTGAGGCTATAAAAAGATAGTGGGATTTTCCAAAGGAAAAACCCACAAGTTGGAGCTATAAATAGATAGTGGGATTTCATAGGAATTTCAGCTGATTATAGATACATAGGTATTTATCCACGATCGTCACAGAAGTTGATATTGTAAGTAGTTACTAATTTTATCCATTTTAGTCTAAACCATTGTAACTTAATTTTCGGGGATATGTTTATTTTCCTTTAAATTCTGGGACAATTTCTTCATTTTAACGTTACTTTTAGTCACATCCATTTTGTCGTTGAGCATTTCCTTGATTATAGCTATTTATAGCATCATTACAATTATGCAAATTTTTGAACACCCCAGCAAGATTTCAGGTCTTCGTAATGCTTTATATATAAATCCCACGCTTGTACTAGTGTATGTATGTTTCTGTCTCTGTTGTGTTTGACCCTCTACCATCATTGTCCCTAGATAGTCCCACCATGTTCAATTCCCCTTGACGCTATACAGATCCACCATGTTCAATTTCCATATGTTAAATTCCCTTGAGGCTATATCCCCCAGGGGTTTCCGTAATGTTAAATTTCCCATTGTCCCTAGACAGTCCCACGATCTATTCCCCATGTTAAATTCCCATTGTCCCTAGACAGACCCACACTATAGTCCCCTGTTCCATTCCCCTTGTCCCTAGACAAGCCCAAACTATTCCTCATGTTAATTTCCCTTGTCCCTAGACAAGCCCAAACTCTATGTTAAATTCCCATTGTCCATAGAGTGACCCACGATTTTTCTCCATGTTAAATTTCCATTGTCCCTAGAGTGGCCCAGGGGTGTTTTTAATGCTAAGTCCCATTGTCCCTAGGGTGGCCCCATTTACTACTTACACCCTTCCCGTTTTGTGATTGTAGCACATACTTCGATGCTAATATTAGAGATCTGAAGTATAGAATTAAAACTATACAATATTATAAAATGTGTGTATATATCTTAATAAGCACGTCTTTATTTGTCTGTCCGTGCGCCTAGATCCGACCTATACGAAAGTTTTTCATATGGGCGAATAAGTCATAACAATCGCAAAAACAACGGTTTTGACACATTTGATATCAGATTACAAATTTGATTTTAATTGACATGTTTCTAATCATACTAAATCGATCTGTGCCAATAGACATGTGTAAAAATGCAAAATAGAAGGTTTTGTTCTTTTTACTGCATATCGGGTGCGACTTTACCGATCTTCATATCCTTGCTACGTGAATCTACCATTGCCGTTTTGCGATCGTACTACATATTTCGATGCTATTGCTATATATCTAAAGCATATAATTAAAGCCGTACAACTGTAAATAGTATGTATATGTATCTTATTAAGTATATCTTCCTTTGTCTGTCATTTCGCCTAATGTCTTCCTATACGATCGTTTTCCATACATGTGAATAACTCATAACAATAGTAAATAAACCCCGATTTTGACAAATTTGATATAAATTGATAGGTTTCGCATCAGTCTAAATCGATCTGTGATAGCAGAAATGTAAGAAAATGCAATATGAAAGTTTTGGTATATTTGACTCTGTATCGCTTGTGAATTTAACAATCGTCATAACCTTGATACGTGCATCTTCCATTGCCGTTTGTCTCGGTATCACAAACTTCAATGTTTATAGTATAAATCTGAAGTATACAAGGAGAGCTATACAACAGTATATAATATGTGTATGAATCTTATTAAATACATCTTGATGTGTCTGTATGTCCGCCCAATGTCTTCCACAGCGAGCGTTTTCCATATTGTGTATTGTTCCACTTCGTATTTTTACACTACCTAATTTTGACCTAGTTTAATAAACACCCATTTCTACAGAGGACACATCTGTCGCAGCCTCGACATTTTTTTACACTTATCAGCATTGAGTCACTCGGACAAAAAGATTTGTCAAAAGTCATATCATTATTATTAATGAAGTGAAACAAGGACACATACGATGAAAAAAATAATACATTTCTCCAATTCACTTTTTTCCAACCAGGAAGTCCTCTTAAAATCTTTACCAACTATTCTGACAAGGCAAATACAATTCGTTCCATACCAATCATCCATGTGTTAGCTATGTGTTAGCTATGTGACTCACAGCTGATAACTGCATCTCCATCACTTTTTTAGAATTGTGTTTTGTGTTTTACGTGAATATGTCATTACTGATTTTCTGAGGTGGTTCTTGGGTATTTTACTTTGGAGTAATGAACATGAAACACACGTTTATGGTATATTTCATAAATAAATCAGCATCCTCTACATTACTGCTAATTTAAATAAAATTACGTGTATTACTATTAGGATTTTTCTCTCAAAAATAGGCAATTTTACTTTAATAGTAATTTTTCAAACGTCCATTAAACTAATCTTGATATTTAACTTATTTTGACAAATTAATTCTTTCTAAATGTCTTCTGTCTCCTATTATTTGCACTATTAGAGAAATAAGTTATGAAGTATGCAAAACAGTTTTGTACCTTAAACAGTACATGTACATTAAAGAATTGGGGTTCTGCATATTCACAATGCCATTTAATTATTGCAAGGATGTTGTACACTAAATCTAGTATTCTTTTATTATAAGTAAACAATTGTATTATTATACCATCATGATTTTCCCCCAATTTTATTCTTTCAGCTTTTCCAACAAAATATCTGTTCCAAACAAATTTTTTGATAAATATAGGAACAAATTCTGAGTAAACACCATTTTTCTTTTGTTGTTGTTGTTAATGGTAGACTGAGAGAAGAAAATGCAGCAGCATATAATATGAACTTAAGTGAAGTTATGAACTTACTAAGCCTGGATTTAAATAAATGGTATCACTTGTATTTCTAATGACAGCCACAATCCTCTTAGTTTGGGCTCAAGACCAGCAGTAGTGAATAGAGGTATTTCGAAAGACATATAACAGCTCACTCATTATAATGTTACTAATTAGCATTATTGAAAACTTCTTATATATCAAAATGAATAGTATATATGTATGGTGCTTGTTGGCGACATTGGCAGATTATTCACTCCACATCCTGGTTCCCGGGCAGTTTTGATCTCTCACAATAATAATCACGGGCACAGTGGCTCGTTACACAGAAAATCAACAGATTTGGGTTCTTACCTGTAACACTATTAACATATTATATTGTTACAGGTTAGAACCCCATCCCTTGATTTTCTTTGTAACGACCCCCTGTCATCATGGGCAGTAAATTTGAAACATACTACTTCCGGGTCAATCTATTTTTAAGGTGCAATATATACTAGTACATAATGGGAGGTAACTCAAGTTGTGCTATTCAATTCAATTCATTAATGAAAAAATGGAAATAAATAGGTAAAAAGGCAATTATTTATTTTGCAGATGAATATTTATCGAATATTTAACATTGAGCAGCGTAAATATGCATTTATTTTATTGATATTTGTGGCAAGAGTGCAGAAAAGGACGACGTGCTTCGTGGGCAGATGGAAATCTGCCCACGAACTTTCATCTGCCCACGAAACCGTCTGAGGACGACAAAACTGCCCACGACCCACCTTAAATAATAGTGTATATATATATATATATATATATATATATATATATATATATATATATATAAAGTATGTTACTCGAGTCAGAACAGACCTGTCTTTTTCTTACAGAGATTCCGTACATTCCCCAAGACGTAGCCGTATCTCCACGGTTATTGGTAACACCCTTGTTAGAGAACATGACCTACTTCTTCTTCTTCTTCTTCTTCTTCTTCTTCTTCTTCTTCTTCTTCTTCTTCTCTCTGTCTCTCTCTCTCTCTCTCTCTAACCATGGGCAAAGACATTTCCTAACTTATGAGTAATCCTTTCTCATAACAATGGATGAGAAAAAGGTTATTTTAAAAATATATCATAACATAATGATGTTTGAAAAGATTCATCTCATTATTTTGCATTGATCGTTTTGTTTGTATTTTACTAAATATTGTGAAAAACTGTTAATGATATGAAAAATTATATTTTGTATAATTAGTTAAATGAAAATGATTATTAAATAATTTTACATAGAAAAAACTATTTATGTGTTCACAATTGATGCGTAAAACATCGTTTCTTTTGAATTTAAATTTTGTCAGCAAATGAAAAATCATCTTGAAGCAAATGCTGAGCACAATTATTACCTGAAAGTGAAATCTGTAAAGTGATTTTCTTCTGATAGGTGTTGACACATTAGAGTAAAGTTAAATCAATTAGGAAAAGATGCAAAACATCGGCACCAATAGTCAACAATTTACCATTAAAATGAGCGCTCACCCAATGAATGCAAATAATGGTTCACACCATTAGAGTTTTTGGAGAGATGAAAGGAAAGAAAAGGCATTGTGTAAAACTTACCTTGACCTCGTGACATCGTTATACCCAGAATGCTGATAGAGATTAGCATAGGACAAGGCTGATGCATATGTATTATGTTTTTTTATATCTAAAAAAGCAAGCAAGATTGTTGTATATTACCTACATGGTTGTAATTTACTTCTAAATTGTCAACATTGTGTATTGTTTTTACATATTTAATGTGACGTCTACACTGACATTAGGTACTTTTAAACTTACTGTTCCTATTAAAACTTAATCTCGTTCAAACAAGATTCAATGTACGGTACATAAAATGAATTGTTATCGATAGGTATGGCTCAGAATGCGTTTGTTCCTTAGGTACAAAAAATAAAGGACCTATACGAAAAGGTCAGTAATCACTGTATTTGCGTATTCATTGCGTAACTTAATGCTATTTTAGTGATTCTCATTTTCATCCTACAATTGTTTGTAACATACCTTTACAATTCGTTTCTATAGAGAAAATCGTAGTTGACTTGTATAAATGAAATATAAATTCCGAATGCATTTTAAAATTAATACAACGTGATTGTTCTAGCTAACGAAAAATTATGTGATATCATTTTTCTATGTTTCGATTCAAATCATATTGTGAAAAGAAAATCCATTGAACATAATGTTTAGAGCAACTAATTTTAATTTAGTTCGTGTAAGTATTTTAAGGGCATACCCTGGTATATATGTGTAATGGTCATTGATGCGTTTGATTTCGAATAAAAAAATATATTTAAATTGGCAATCTTGCAGACATGTGTGTTCATGTCAGGAATTAATGTATACTCCTAATAAGCTAATGATATATCTGAATATGTCATGGATCATAGTTCCATTATCTTTCGACACCAAGTCGTTAAGCTATGGCTAATTCTAGACATCAAGCTCAATGATCATCGCAACATGAATATTCAGTTCCTGGCACAGAATGGGGTATTGCAAAACAACAAGCACCGACGAAAAAGCACAATTAATAAACCTTTGCTGACAACAAGTACTTTCATATTCTGTCACATTCTACCGTACACAGTTACATGCTTAGCTTCTGGTTGTTTTATGTCGATGTCGGTATATTTATATTTTGCCACAGCAAGAACACCTTAACAATGACATGCAGATGCAATAAAATGATTGACAAACTATTCCGCGCAAGTTTTGATTGTCTCTTTCTTCGTTTTGTACTTGTATTGTACTAGATATAAATAACTGAGTCTGTGAAAATAGTTTCCCTAGCTTACGTCATACGTTCATACGCAGTATTAGGGTTGAAAACTCATGTAAAATCAAACAAAGATACAACATACATAAGTTCATAACTATTAGTAAATAAAGCAAAACATTTGGTGTGAACGACTAAACAATGTATATGAAATAACTGCAACATGCATTGGAGGTAATAAGTTGAACAAAGGTCTTAAAATGTTTCAAATAGTGATACGATTCAATCTTACATTTTATATTATTTATTGGCAAACAAATACAAAGATTGATTTGATGTCGATTATTAATTTTTGGAGTGATGTGTTAACAAATTTTTAATTCCTGAACCAAATGAACGTGTGCTGAAAGATCGTTAAATCTTCTTTTCAGGTGCTAAACTACAAATTTAAAAACATCCAAATAGGCTTTTATGAAGAGTTTCAGAATAAAACAGTCATGGTTATATAGATAGATAGTACTTTATTTTTTATTTAAATACATATCTATTGTAGTTTCTCTTTTATTGCATTTGTAATAAGTACAAGACTGTACATGTTAAACATTTATGTGTATATCTTCTAGTATGATTGTATATATGCTTCAACAATTATTTTCTTGATGACGAAACAAGACATTGAAAAACAATAAGTACATTCTATATAGTGTCCTCGAAGCAGCTTAATTGAAAGAGAGAGAGAGAGAGTGTGTGTGTGTGTGTGTGTGTGTGTGTGTGTGATTTAGATTTTTAACGTAGCTTTAACAATTTTTCCAGTCATCGCTACGTTGCTTGCAGTGTAGCAGTTTAAAGAGATGTCTAGCACTGGGCCATATATTGAACACAAGGTCATCATAACGCAGACATGTATAATGATATCACACCCAGTCAAATCATCATGACACCAGGTCAACCATTCCTAACACTAGCCTCTTAATGCTGAGTGCCAAGCGAGGCAGCTGTTTGTACCATTTTTGTAAGTCTTTGGTATGATTTGGCCAGGGATGGAACCAATGAGATCTCGCATCCAAGGCAGATGCTCTAACCACTAGGCCACGGGAGCGGTCGCGAACAATGTTACCATTTGTAACTTTACATGAGCCAGAGAATAGTCAATATAACTACCATTGCAAATCTTGTAGAAAAGTAATCGTCAGCTGCTGGTTCACAAAACCAACACGTGTCTAGTCACTCTGATTTTGCCAGTGGCTGACAATGCAGCAAACAGTAACTAAACATGTGCGACACATTTTGTCATCATGGATCTGACACAATAGGTTGTAGCTTTTCTTATCATCTGCGTTGAGCACAAAAAAGAAGAGTCTGTTAATTTCATCTATCAGATCAGCATGTTTAAACTCATTCGATAAACAGCCCAAAACCCGCATTGAATCAGGTCCCCCTGGTTTCCTTTGTTGGCAAGGTGCACCAAACAATATATATCACGAGGTGCTATCGGAACGGTCCACTGTTCAGTTCAAGGTCCACCTGTCCTTACATTGTCTGAAGATGTTCAAATTCATTATATGCACTATAGATCAAATGCTGACACTGCAATGGCCGTGAGGTGCACATGGTCATTGACAGTGAATGTGGGGATAAATCGTCCACAGCTCAAGCATGGCATTGGTATATCTAAAAGCCTTGGGCAGCTTATGTCATCACTCTAGCAACTATCAAATGATTTTGAAAAAAGGCATATGCCTTGATACAACCATTATAGGCCGATCATGCAAGTTTGATATTCAACTCGATGAAGACATATGGCCCAAGTAGCTCAACACTTCAAGGACCATGAATGTGATCCATGCAACTTTCATGATCTTGCATACACACATGGTTGTGACATACATCACAGGAAAAAGATAATGTGAACCTACTAAAGACTTGCATTATATATAGAGGCCGAAACTCAGTATATGCCTTAGTCGCTGACGCGTCAATGGTGACATGAATGGCAATTTAGTTGTGGGATAGGGACTCCCAAGGGTGCGTCTGTTTTCAAAACATATGCACACACGCCGACACTGGCATTTGTTCGGCTTTTAAAAACCGAAATCATTTGAAATAAAACAATAAGTACAATAAATGCTATCATTGCATCGATATACAGAGTAATACAGTCGGCTAATGAATGGCGGTGTTTGCAACGTATCACAAGATGTCAACATGTAGATTGAAAAGCAGTAATATCATGCAAGGCCAATATCATCATTATACTTCATGGCAATGCTAGGAAAAATAAGCTTTGCAAAAATATGCGCTGACATTGATGTCATCAGTTATCACAACGAGTCATAGCTAATGACAATACACAAGGTTTCTAATGTCGCAAATATTTTGCTTGTATCTTGAATTGGGAACCACCGTTGCGGCTGCAGGTTGACACAAACCAGTTGTTGTCCACAAACATCTTGCAGTATGCCAGGAAAGGAATTGTTGAATGTGCACCAGGCATTGTGGACAGGTCAACCTTCATGGTTCTCATTGACAGGAATGAGTTCAATTACTATTCCTATTAAAATGTGTCTGCTACAAATGATTACACTTTATTTGGAAACCATTGATTACGATTAGGAAGGACTACAGGGGCATGATTACGATTGTGATTACAGTTGCTTTG
Source organism: Sinohyriopsis cumingii (assembly GCA_028554795.2). NCBI lineage: Eukaryota > Metazoa > Mollusca > Bivalvia > Unionida > Unionidae > Sinohyriopsis > Sinohyriopsis cumingii. Next base: position 476,561 of record JAPYKE020000284.1, read on the forward strand.
TATTTGCGCATTTATCTATCGTTTTGGGAAGGTACCATACACGGTATATGTGGGAGCATACGCTGTACTACTGACAAAGAAACAATTTTGTATATGTAAATGTGTAATTTTAACTTGCCAAATGATCATTTCTGAGTCCTATTGACATCACATTCGTATAAAAAGTTAAACACTTGGCTTAAATAAATAGTTTAGTAAATGGACCTTCGCTCAGAAGCGACGTATATATTTTGGCTTCTGTAATCATCTTGTGAGATCAGACAAGAAAAATTCGTTTGGACGAAACATTCATTTTGATGTCTTCTTCAGCTCAAACATATATCAAATGAAAGAGCTGATAATTGATCATACATTTTGAATTAGTAAAAGGTCGCCTGAAATCTTAAGTCACAGCATATTTTTAGCAACATTAGTTTGCATAATGGGCACCTATAATTACTCGTTTCGTCTGGTATTATACATCTTTCATGGTCTTTTGTTTATATAACGTTTATGTTTTCTGAAAATTATAATTAATATGATTGGTGATTTTTTGGCTGAAGTTGTTTTAATCATGATTGTTATGCTAATGAAGGACGATTACGATTATAAAGATTATAAACTATAATTACTGTTTTTGATCAGGGTGTATTCAATTACAATAGATTACAAACGTTATTGTCCGAATATGAAATTCTCAAATGATACACACTTTCTCATTGTCTTGTGTCCCATAGACAATACAGTTTGTCTTATCCTGAGTGTAGCATTGCTTCTGAATAGCTGAAGTCCAGGTTTAATTAAACCGGGATCAACCGAACGTGGTTAATTAACAGTTAATCCGTATTATTGCACATGTGTGACAACAACTGTTCCTATCATGATTACGCTATTATACTTAGTGTGTAAGTTCCTGCCATTTAGAAGCAACTAAATAAAAACTATTTGGTTGGCATGTTAAAAGTTATGCTATGAATGCAACGAATATCAAAACAGTAATCGAATTGATCATAGAGATTGATTTGAACAGTATTTTCAAAAGATCTTGATTCATATGTTTTCAACATGACGCTGCGTCAATCTTACAATTGTTGCATGTTCTCCACTGCTCTTTTTACTCTTACTTTGTCATTTAGGAATATAATCGAGACGACAGGTAAGCATGAACATACCGTCTTAAGTTGAGTTTCCTTATGGGAGTGAGAATATTGTCATATACTCAAATTGAACCTTGGATTCATATTCGCACTATCACATATGCGATGTGGTCTGAGAGTTTCCGGATTTTTCAATAACATCTCGTCTTCATATCATGGATTGGCCTATCTGGATCAGATGTTATGGTCCGTGTCTCAAATGCAAACAGGAACACGGACTGGACAAGGGAGCACGTACGCTTCATCCTGGACAAAATCGTAATTACTGTCGTTCCAGAAAGCATGAGCCTAGCTAGAGCAGTTGTTGTTTGCGCAATCATGGAAACAAACTCGGGTTTTGAGATTGAAATTCTTGATGTATATCAATGGAAGTTGCGAGCTTGCCGCCCCCATCCCTCTCAAGACTCTAGATCACATCCAATATACGTGTTAATGTATATTGGAACTCTTAGACCCTGGCCGTTGACTTTACCTTGATTTTTTTTGTTCATTATGTTTTTTCATATAGTGACGTAAGTATAGATTTTATATACATGGTATGGTACAAGAAAATGACAGAATTACAAGCAAGTCAAGAACAAATGTCGTTTTTAATGGCAATGAGTTCAAACCGTCTTTGATATTCCTCTATTCATCAGCAATACTGACATTTTCAAACTGGCTGCTGTGATGGTCATATTAAATGCCAACTGGGCTAAATCTTCCTTGTTTTACAACAAACGAAATTGTATAGTGTAAACATTGTTTTAAATGATCTTTCATTTTGGAAGAGCAGTTATAAGATGTTCAAGATGGATGCCGTAATGGCCTTTTGATATGATATTGGCAATATTTATATTTAGAAAAAAATGTTTATTGGTGATAGTATACTGTTGATATGATTAGCAATCTATTAAAACTAGTTATTATACAATTGTCAAGATGGTCAGGGTACTGGCATATTAAAAGTTTGAACAGCACCATTTTCTTTTATTACAAAAGGACGGGGAAACTCACTAATAACACGACATTATTTTGTTAAACATCACCATGATGGCAGTTAACTTAGAAGTCAGAATAGCTTCTATATGGATATAATATGTCTTTAAGTCAAAACCTCACGATAACATGACCATTTATTCCCACGGAAGAGTGATAATAATATTTTATCGATGTTCATAGTTATGGTCACACTAGAATTCTCCTGCTAAATTCCTCATAGCAATATCCTTTTCAAGTGGTATGATAGTATATGGTTTACCTGATATGTATTATCTTGTGTTTTAAAACTTAAGTAAACATTCCTGAGTTTGTTTAGAAGTTTGATTGGAAACGTACCCACACAATAGTCATCATATTGTGTATCAAGATTTAAAAATGATTTCGATAAGAAAAGGTATTAATTCCCACCATAAGATCAGTAGATGTTGAATCAGTTTTACCTGCATTCATTTACATCATGATATATATTATTTACTTAAACTTTGTCACTGGGAGTATAAAGTGCTCATTAACTTTTCAGACTAAAAATGTTTTGGGATTATTGAGAACCCATTCAAATACGTTCTAGATTAAAATAGTGTGATGCATCAAGATTATTGCAACATCATCACGTTATTGGTATATTTGTAAAATTCAAGAATATTGGTGCCTCGGTACTTTCAAGATTGGAATTACGTCAGAACACCACATGAAGTATTTGAGCCTGGTGATATATTTGTATGGGGTATAATTCACAATAATGTACCATTTTTTAAAGTTAATGTTATAACTTAGGTAGGTAACATATTTATTAAATGGTATGAATGTACTGGTCTTGTTTTTCTATCTTACGTAGTGTAATACCGCATAGTCCTAATATAAGATTAGGACAAATTGGAAGCCAGACATCTAATTTGTCAAACTAGATCTCATCGAACGTATTTTAATGACAAGCTCATGCTGGCATATAAATCCATTTAGGAAATATAACTAAAACAGGAATTTGAATATGTTGGCATGGCGGCCATATTATGCATAAGAACTGCAGCAGTATGATCAACTAGATATCATAAGAAATATTTTATAAAACGGCACACAATGATTAGACTATACATATAGGATGGTGGTAGCCATAATATGTTAAAGGTGACAACCATGGAAGACTTATTGAATGTCGGAGCAGCAAGGCTTGAATTTAGAACACACAAGACATCATAAGATATAAAGTAAGAATCCATACATTATGATAACAGTATTCTCAAGATGGTCAATTTAACTGGCACACGTTTATACATAATGTTTTTTCATTAATGTGATGTGATTTTGATTTTTAACGTAGCTTTAACAATTTTTCAGTCATATCGCTACGATGTCTGCAATGTGGCAGTTTATAGTGATGTCTAGCAATGGGGCATCATGCCGCAGACATGTAGCATGATGTCCCACCCAGTCACATTATCCTGACACCAGGCCGACCAGTCCTAACACTAACCTCTTAATGCTGAACGCCAAGCGAAGCAGCTGCTAGTACCATTTTTTTAAGTCTTTGGTATGACTCGGCCGGGGATCGAACCCACGACCTCCCGCATCCAAGGCGGACGCTCTAACCACTAGGACACCGGAGCGTTTTTTTTTTCTTTATTAAAAACATTGAACAATTTTAGTTTTTTAATAAATCAACTTTTTATTTTGTTCCAATTTAAATGATACTATTTTAAGTTTGGCAGTTGCAGATGTGACGTTTGTTTATTTTCTTAACTGTTTTCAAGACGGTCACTATATTAGGCATATTGGCCATATTAGTCATCATATCAACACTATATTCATTTGAGACCAACATTTTATTTTCTAATAAATCCCTACATCAATTAGATCTTCATTCAGGATGAACATTTCTAACTTTATTTTATGATGCCCATTGTGGTGGCCATATTCGGCGTCTGAGTGGTTTACATCATTTAGGAGCTAGTAGGCCAAGGAACGAATGTGTGTGTGTGTGTGAATGTGTGTCTTTGTCAAGTTTTACGACAATCGTCTGAGCAGATTAGGGGGATTAGCAATACAAAACGTATGTAATGAGCTTATGGGACAAAATCATCACATGAGCTCTTGATGACCAGTGGGCATTGAAGAAACAAATGGGTGTCGATTAGTACATGTGAAGTGACCGTCAAGGTAATACTATAAGAGATATGATTTTCTTAAGACGTCATGATTAACTGGACAAATAATGACAACACTATTCATGTAATATTGTGTTTTCCTTTTAAAATTACTTTTAAACAATCCAGTAAATAAACTGAAAACCTTTTCGGTGCAAAATGGCTTTACTTTCCGTGACTTTAAGTACTGGGATCCGAGGTAAAACAATTCGCCAATATCTGAATGAGGAGTGAGAACAAATCCAAAGTGTTTGTCAAAGGAGCATAGATATCAGTGTTGTTCTGGTGGAATAAACATCGAATGAAAGATAGTCTAAATATTTACATGAATTAATGAAGAACTCGAATGCAGTATAACTAAATAGAACATATAACTTTGATGTTACAGGAACAAAACAATTAATGGAACGTTTAGTAGCACTAGTGATTATAAATGTAGGTATTAAATAGGCATGCATATGCTTCCACACCTACAAACAAAAAAAAAATACATTACAGCTCTGTATATGGTAAACAAATAACATTTATATTGATCTGTCATAAGCTTGTACAGTATTATACTTCCTATTTACAATGAAGCACAAACCGGAAATATAAAATTAATAAATGAACCAAATTAACAGATCACATTATAAGTTAGTACTAAGACGATCTATCTATTTTAAATAGAGAAGTTGTTCATTTCATACTGGGAGGGAAACTGCATCAACTCTCCAAAGATTAGTTACATAAGCATAAAGTGTTTGGGGGACTGAAAGTTACACTCCCTCAATGTATGAAAGCTATTTCTAAAAAGCGTCAAATGATCATTTACATTATTACGAAATATGCTTAGACAGCATATAATATTTACTGTTTGTTTTATTTACAATGTAATCAAATTCGAATATCCAGACAAAAGACAGAAACAAATAACCATATTAACAAAATCACCAAGACAAATGAGATATATTTAAAAGTTAATTTTTAAATCCAGTGACTCGGACAACTTATGGTGGTGGACGAAAACAACTTAAACAAATTAATGACTTCTAAAAAACATTCTATGTTAATCATTTCATAGAACTTTGGATTTAGTTGTATATATAGCATGATGAACCTCGTCGAGAATACGAGCCACATCTATACAAAGCTTAATATAATTGCATGAAGACAAAACATCATTTTAAACCCGTAACCGACATTGCAATATTAAAATCACTGACTAGGACAAATTTGGAGTGTGTCATAATCATAATAAATTATATACAGGCCACATTATATCAGCCAAGTATAGCGAATTAGTAAAACGTACTTTAAACATGATAGATGTGATACTGGTGCATACTAAAGACTGTCCTACTTTATAATTATGGCTGCCAGTCACCAAGGCAAAGAGCAAAATAAGACTTTTGTAGTGCTTTAAAATAACACAAAAATAAACAAAGGATGCAACGCGAATACTAACACAGCTTTTACTATAAGTGAAAAGTAAAATAAAATACATGGTGGCTGTACTAGTCACATTCCATAATATTGTGTGTGAAACAACCGTCTCATTTCTTCGGATTATGTATACCTGCAAGAAATGTTATCTCAGGGACAAAACACACTGTTACACTGGTTCCACGGGCCACATATAATTATGCCTGGGATTGGTGGGGTAATGCATGTATAGTAACACAAAAAAATGTATCGTTATGGATGCAATCAATGACTATATCATTTACAGAACAATCACAGTTGTTATAGTTCTTGGACAATGTTGGTAAATAATCGTCGTAATCTTGAAACATCGATGGATATTTGTGCACGTTTGTATATGGTATAATACATTGCATTTATTCATGTAATGTCAGGTGCAAGATAATAAGGAAATTGTAAAAGATAACTTGATCAAGCGTTTAGCAAATAGTTCAAGACTTAAAACTATTCGACACGCCATATTGATATTATAAAAGCAAGATTATTATAATGGTAACATAACGCCGATGTTAAACGTGGCTATTTATTTTATATTTGTCTTCTATTTTTAGACCAATGTAGGCGCAGTAGCAATGGTTTGATTTAAACATGATTTACTCTTACAACGATATTAATGTATAATATATACACAAATAAGACGAACATCATTCATATTTGAGTTACAAAACAATGAAACCTCTATTGAAGAATCTGACCAGAAACCCGAATCACTCTCAGTACTTGTTGGACCCATAGCTCCAGTAATACGCTTAACACCTTGCATAGCCCGTGCAAAGAATGATATATTGTTCACCTGCAGGACCAGGAGGACCTTGGTCAACTTTAGGACCTCGAATTGCACGACCAATATAACCTTTAGGACCAGCCTTGTCATCTTCACCAGGAGGACCGGGTATAACAGACTCACCTTTTGGACAATGCATACATTTAACACCCAATGCAGACCGATTACCAATTTCTCCAGTAGGACTCGCTGAGTCTCGAGAACCAGTTATACTCTTCGGACCAACCATTCCTTCAGGATCAAGGACACAATTAGGTCCAGGATCACCAGGAGAAACAGTTTGATCAGTTCGACCAAATGGAGCAGGTGGACTAAGTGAACCTGGAGGACCTGTAGGGCCAACATCTTTTATACATCTGTGATCCTATTGTCAAGTGAATGTTTTCTCTCCAAATACAGAGTGCACTTACATATAAAGTTCCTGGAGACTTATAATGAATTCAAACCATAATTATAATGATGTTACTATAACATAATTTTGACAAATCATCTGTATTCAGGTTAACACATACACATGAACACGTTAACGTTGGAAATAATGAGAATTTCGACAAAGTTAATTCAGAACTTTAAATTATTAAGACTTGCGTACCTAATTATGGGATTATTCCGGGATGGATGTATATGTTTAAGGATAAATATTCAATACACACACACACACTCATATATATATATATATATATATATATATAGAGAGAGAGAGAGAGAGAGAGAGAGAGAGAGAGAGAGAGAGAGAGATAGATAGATAGATAGATGAACAACAAAAGTTAGAGCAGTGATTTGTCCACAATGTACAGTTCATATTATATAACAAAATGTGACTTCAATATCAGAATATGATTCTAAAAGGCTATTAATAGTATTATATTTCTATAGTATTAATACTGTAAATTTAACTTGACACACAAGTCTGACCAAACTTGTGACTAGAAAAACTCTGCGTTTAGCAAACATCTTCAACACCAGCTGATCATATCACGCATTATTATGCTAGCTGGACACTGAATAAGATCAATTAAATTTTGAATACATTATAAGCTACATCATGAATCTATCATGCTAGCATAACGTGATGATAGCTGAAGACTCACTCTACATATTAGTTTCAACAAATTACGAATCAGACTGATACTCATCTTGATCTCGCGGCTGTATTCCTTCCAGGTTTCGCCAACATACAGCAAGATAGGAAAAACACTGGCTTTGCAGACTTTGTGAGACCCATTGCCACGAGTTTAAAAAACATGCAAAGTGTATTTAATTCTACACAATAGCCTCATTTGATGAGGCCTCACTAATATAAACAAGTACTACAAACTATGGCATGGGCTAAATAAATAAAATTACATAATTTACTACAAATATCTATCTCAGATGTTCCGATCATGAACAAATAGTGTTTATCTTGGCTTTGTTTTGTAATATCTTGACACTATATTCAGAGGCTCTAAATTTGTGTACATCTAATTTTGACAGAAATTAATAAAGAGCTGAGAAATAATAACATGGCTGTTTACTCTCCCTTATGAACGACTTGTGTCAAAAGTTTGAAAAAAAGACTAGAGCAGACACACATGTACAGCATTTGTATATCTACAGTATATGTCCCTGTTATGATGGACACCACTGGAAAGAGATATACAGTATGGTCTTATAAATAACCTACGTTTAGTTTTACTTTCCATAAAAAAAAAGTCAGAGTGGCCATGACCAGAACATAAATACACTAATTTGATGAATGAACAAATCTATTACGATTATGGTCTTATTACACGCGTTTAAAGATGTATGCTCCAGATGACCCCTTTCATTTCAAATCAGCAATGTATACTGATAATGTAATATGCTAATGTGAAAGTTTACAAAATCTTGTATTTTTGAAAAGGATATACTATCTGATGTTTCCGTATACCATCGTAAGCACATGCATATATGCGTATGAATACACAAACATAATTATTATATATGTACTACTATGTGATGGGAAGAAAATAAACATTTGCTAGAAAAAATAATTAGCAATAAAGAACAAAAATGACAAAATAGGTTAAATTATTAGTCTTGTTCATTGTTTGACAAAATGTCAAATTGGACTCCCCAACAAATGCCTGAAATAACCTGAAAACAAAACGTAACCAATGTATCACGTTTGACAGACATCTGTAAGAATAAATGGCCCTAGACGGTATTTGACTTAAACATTTTCAGAAATATTCTCTTGTCCAATAGTTTAGTCTCCATCCTCTTTAAACGCAATGTTATACTAAGGTGACTTTGATAGTAGAAGTTGTAACATATATAATGTCTCCTCATCAGATGAGCTCAAGTCACTTACACGTGCATGGTTACACGATTTATATTGGTCAGAATTGACGTCAGTATTTCGGTAAGAGCTTGATTCTTTGAATTCTTATAGAGCAATCAAAAAATGTTACAAAATATAAATATTTAGAAACTTAATTACATCCTATCCATCGTGAATTGAACTTATGAAAAGATGCTTGTAGATCATCTTCTGTTTCTGAAAGTATCATCACATCAACAACTAGCAATTAAAGGTATCTAAATATGAATGTCCTGAACTGTAAATATTCTCAACATTTTCATAGTCGCTCCCAATTGTATAAGTCTGATATCGGCTTGTATTTTATACTGAAGCAAATGCATTCTTAACAGCAATAAATTACACAACGGATTTTTCTTGAAAGAGATAGCTCTAACATAAAAACAACATTGACATAAAAACAGCGTCTACTGAAAACATTATTATTCTTCACATCAAATCATCATCACACAAGTGTAATATGTTTTTAATTGAGCAAATGTTCTTGCAATTATTTCATATTTTACCTTACATTGTTTTAACTTCCACCTATCTCATTAATGGATGTATATGTCTCGTATGAAATAATTGCAACCCATCATGCATTAAAATAATGCACAAATTATTTAGAACTAGAAAATTGGTACGCAGACACACCTTATCTGCATTCATTGCATTTTGATACAATTTCTTGGATGTTGTTTTTACTTAAAAAGATTATAATACTGATGTTAAAACAAACATCCATTTCCGAAAATTACTAGGATGGGGGGAGATGGACAGGTAGTAAAATCATGAATATGTTAATGTCGTATTATGTGTCTGCACACATGCTAAACAAGCGAAAAAGTACGAAGGCACTGCCGAGTTATCTTCATTCAACGTGCACACATTGAATTTCAGGTTAAACAGGCACGTGCTTCTAAAAGATAACTGCAAGTGAACCATGTATAAAGTAAAATAATTTAGAAAGATATATTTCAAAGACGAAAAGGATCGACAAGATGATATTTTGCATTTATTATTATTATTAGTTTTTCACTCTGATTTAGTACACTAGAGCACGGCTGCGTGGAGGAAAAAGTAATCGCATAATATAAATATCCAATCAGGATGTATCAAACACTTTTCGGAATTAGTTCACAACAATTATCGTGTTTTTACCACGTTCAGTCAAACGACCAGAGGTATGGTTACATATTGATCATTAATGAATATTTGTTGTCACGAGAAAAACCCCTTGGTATCACATATGTTTATCCAAACAATCTTATAAGCAACTTCAACGAAAATACTGTAATTATTTACCAACAGCATAGATGCCATGCAATATCTTTCTCTATTTCAACTTGAGTTCTGATGTCGCTGAAACCTTCTAATGTTGGTGTTACGTTATTCAACGTTTCGTTTTATAACTGGTTTGTTTCAATCTGATTTGTACGTCAGCGAGGGACATTTTAAATAGTGAGACTCTTGAATTTGCAAAATGAATTAATTTAGAAGAAAAAGTCGTTAAATTTGATCTAACATCTGCCTTAAAAGATTGGGAACATGATCAAAATATTACCTATACACACTCAGACTATTGCTAAATATAGAAATCATGAACACTTGAATAGTACATGCAAACATACACACACATATACACATCGACACACACACACACATACACACACACACACACATATATATATATATATATATATATATATATATATATATATATATATATATATATATATATATATATATATATATATATATTTACGGGAAGGATTAAAACAATATGCAGAAAATTTACAATAAATAATATGTGAAACTAATACAATACTGGCACAAGATCGAACTCTTGAATTGGAATGCATCATTGGGTGTGTCTGCAATTGTGTTATGCATTTTTCCTGAATAGTTTATGATCAATTTGCATTTATACTTTAAGTACATAAGACATTCTCACAATGTAGTTTCATCAGCAAAATAGTACTACTTGATCAAGTTTTGTCGATAACCAATTAATATTATTATAACTTATTGATGTATGAGACAACGTACGATTCAGTTTGTTTGTGTTTAACTTACTGGTTGCTTAACCATCTGTTTATATACATTCCTCTGCAAATCAATATAGAGTAAAACCTATCAAAATCGTACACCAATAGGAAAAGGTAAACACGGATTTCTACCAAAGCAATCTGCTTAGGGTTCTGGTCGCGTCTACTTTCTTTTATGTTATATGATAGTCTTGTGCAATAAAGAAGTATCGAGTATATATTTGAATGTCCATACATATATGTGTTTGTTTACTGAATAATTTTAATCAACGGAAAGTTATCTTATTTATAAACATCCACTTTTGACTTTCTAAGAGTTACGGCTGGTGTTTCGGTCACTCTGACATTTTAATCTTCTTAAATCCATTACTATAATCCCAAGTACTACAATCCTTAATAACCTCCTAGCTGATTTCCTTTTATACCAGAACTATGCAGTGGCGTGGACATCTTAATGCTCAATTTAGATATATGGGGACAATGATAAATAATTGTCTTGTACAATGCTAATCGTTTCAAGGAGCTTGCTATAGTACGGTGTTTTGGTCACTCTGACATTTTTAATCAGCTGAAGTCCATCACCATAACCCTAAGTAATAAAATCCTGTATAATCTCACAGCTGATTTCCTTGTATACCAAATATAGTCAGTGGCATTGAACTTGTAATGCTTAATACAGATGTATGGGGACAAAAATGATAAGACGTGTCGTGTACAATACTAATCGTTTCAAGGGGATTGTTATATTACGCTATTTCGGTCACTCGGAAATTTATAATCCTCTTAAATTCATCAACATAATCATAAGTATTACAATCCTTAAGAACCTCGTATCTTATTTCCTTTTATACCATAAATATTCTTTTACTTGTTCTTGGCATCCGTCCGTGTACGGGAGACAATGGCATAGCTCCAAAGTAAGCTTTTGTTTATCCTTCTTTCTATCTCTCTTTTCAGCTTGTTTTATTTTTCTCTCTTCCTCTGCGTTTTCAATTCCCTGCCTGACAGCTAGACGCCAGCTGGAACGGTTGTTTGCACAGCTCTCACAGTCGTTGACATTGATGTTTGCCGTCTTCATATCCTTATTGCAATCATCTTTGTAGCGCAGATGTGGTCGTCCAGTTGGTCGTGCACCTTCTGCTAACTCCCCATATAACAGGTCCGTGGGAATGCGACCTGGGTCCATTCTCTTGACATGGCCCAGCCAGCGAAGGCGCCTCTCGCTGAGAATGGAGAACATGCTGTTCACGTTGGCGCGTTCTAGAACAACTGTGCTGGGTACTTTGTCCTGCCACTGGATGTGCAAATAGGAGAGGCGGCATGTATTGCTGCTATTTTCCGTACAATTTATGGGGCACACAAATTACTTAGTATTTTCCATTGTGCTCTGCCAATAACGGCGGTAAATGTCGCGATGTACTGTGAACATCCCTTTGCCACTATGTGTCAATGCTTGGGTATCTATTACATTTACTAATATCATCATTATAATATTAAGCATATCGCCATATGACGGCCTATCTTCCACTAGCAAATTTGAATGTGCCCATCCCTTATGTTTCTAACCAACGGTCTGATACCATTATATTTCCTTTGACTGCTTTGGGCATTATTTCTTTCTTAAATAAACGTATGTAATTATTTTATGAAATGGTGCACATTATTTCACGGTCTTCTAGGCTTCCTTCTTCAAATGTTTAATAATTTATGTAGTGCTCATCTATATTTTTTAGAACACTAACACATTGGATGATCATTGTCATCTTCTTGAATCAAAACTACACCAACCCCAACTGTACTGGCATCAAGAGACAGTTTTAATGATTTACTGAAATTCGGATCTGTAAGAACATGCACATTTTTAAGTATGTCTTTCAACTTGTCAAAAGCCTGTTGACATTTTGTCAGTTTAAAGGAACTTGTTTTTCTTACCCAATAAATGTGTCAGGAGTTCAACACTTATGGAACGATTGGAGCATAATTGTCGATAGTATCCCGCCAAACCTAAAAACTACATCAGTTGCTTTTTATTAACAGGCAAGCGAAATTCAGAGATAGCCTTGACCTTAACTTGTTATTCTATCAAAGAATATCTGATTCGTTGCTAAATGTTCTTTGTCGGTGTCATTGTATATGATATAATCGATGTAAGCATCACTGTTGTCTCGACCAGAGGTAATCCTATGTATGATACGTTCAAATGTACTTGGCGACACTTTCATCTCAATCGGCATTACCATATGTTGGTAAAGTCCATTTAGAGTCACAAACGCGGCAATTCATTTTGCTAATTCCATTAGGTCAACTTTGGTGGCATACTGGGCATTCTAGAACGTATCAATACAGTCATCGATTCTTGATAAGGGTAAAGAATATGATTTTTCACATTATTTAACTTCCTATAATCAGTACACATACGGAAAGTTTGATCTACATTTGGAACACGTATGGATGGTGAACTCCAATCACTTGTACTTTGCTATATAAACACATTCTCCAGCAAATACTGAATTTATTTTTTCAAGTATTCCATTTCGAAAGAGTCCATCATGTACTGGTACTGTTTCGCAGGTTTGGAATTTAAAATTTCAACGTCGTGGACAATTGTGTTCGTTCGTGTGGGAACATCAGGAAATAAGTGCTCATATTCAAATAATAACTGTATCATGCGAACGTTTGTGGTCCAGATCATTCAAAATGTATGAATTCCTAAGACTGATCACTCCAATATTAGTAGAATCCGATCATAACCCTTCACTTAAATTTAACTAATTCATTTTCTTCTTAACTTTATAAGGTCCGTAATATGTAATCTGAAAAAGATTTTGAAGAATGGGCAAGAGAGACACAGATCATTTATTAACAAACTGAAAGGTTCTCAACATTAAGTTCTGTCAACCCGTACTTTCACTTCTGACTTGAATAGTGGAATTCTAAATTCAAGCATAATAGGCTGGAAAGTTCCAGACCAAAATTTGACCCATAACTTGATCGAATATACTTTGGAAGGTCAAATTGAGTACAAAACTGTATCAACGTTTCAATATTCCTCAGATGAATTACCTCTGGAAACTTTGTTGACCCACACATAATGGTCGACATATATTGTTTACGTTTCTTCGTCGTAGGTAAGGGACCACAAGAATCTACCATAATTTTACTAAATGATTCTTCAAAGGCAAGACTAGATTGTAGATGATCTATTATGTATTTTCTTATATGGTTTTACTAACATTTGTCAGATATGATAGAATCGACAGTAATTATCATCATGACTTTTGATTTCTGGCCAATAAATGCGAGTCAAGAACTTGTGATAAGATTTATTGATCCCTAAATGGCCAGCTAATGTATTTTCATGTATCATACTAAATATGTCCCGGCTGTAAGGCTTTGAAACTACAATTTGTTAGTTTTCTGACCATTCGTCATCAGCAGTTGCCTCGGGAGGTTTAAATTATCTAATAAAATTGCATTTATAATGAAATAATATACATAGTCTTCAGTAGCTTCAGTTTATCTAAAGTCCCTTTGAAACAAAGAGGAAATGTCAGGATCTTTTTCCAGTTTGAAAGACAAGTGATTGTCGTTTAGCACCCTGATTAGGATAAATATAACGAGTCGTTAAAAGATGATCACTGTGATCAATACCTTCTAACTGATCCAACCAAATGGTGAAAGTGACCTCATCGAAAGCATGAACAGTACAAGTGTTAGCTAAACTAATACTTTCCTGATCAAAGCATTCTGAAGATGTGTCTTTGTCATAGCTCTGGTAATTGCACAAGATGGGGAAAAGCAAGGACTGTGAGTTACAAGTGTATGCAGCTACGACGTTGCCTAGTAATAAATTAATACCCTCAAGGGATAACATAGAGAGTGTTTCTATTGTAACTGGTCATGAGCCTAAGTCTGATGACAAATTAACACAAAGGAGAGGAACATTAACACAGGCACTCTCTACTCCCTAAGTACGAATACTCACATTGGAAGAACGGTTCTCCGAAAAAGACAAAGTACCTGACAATGAAAGACTCAGACAGAGAAGATCATGTGACCCGTACAATTATAATAGGGATAGGATTGGCCGAATCATCCAATATTGATATAGAACCCTTCAATGTGAATGATTCATAAGTATCCATACTAAAATCAAACTGGGGTTTATTACACACAACACATACAATACATGCCCGGGACCTTCACCTCTTAGAAATAAGATCTTTTAGAGTAGATGTGTCTTGATTCTGATGCCTCGTTTTCAATTTGTATCACTCAGAAATAACGTGTTCATGTTCTTGGAATAGGTACTCTAAGGAAGATACAATGATCAGAAGCTTGATGTTTACAAGTCGTGCTAAGTGGAAATTTAGAAGGGCTTGTATTAGAATCAACTACTTTTATGCCATAAGAATGTTGAGTAAAAGTCGTATTTACAAAATAAACTGTATAAGTAGCGTTTTCTAATGTTTCGATATCATGCTCGTCAAGATAAACCGTAATGTCCATAAGGACAAATTCTTTTGATCTCTTCAAGTAATATTTGAGATTTTGATAATCTTTATTAACCTTTCAAGACGAGCACAACCTATCAAACTGTCGTGATTTTTCCCATGCAAATTCGACATAGGTCTGGTCAGACTCATTTGTATAGTTTCTAAATTTGTTATGAAAATATGTAACTAGTTCATAACCAATCAAGATATAGTCCTTAACTATATGATATTCAGCGCTCTGCACTAGTTAGACTGAAATGTAAATATCACGAGCTCTACCAGTGTGTACACATTGCAATACTCGAGTCCAGAATTATCTTGGCCACTTCATACTATCAGAGATTTGTTCAACATTTGGAAAATATCTGTCTGCTTCTTCTTCCAGAAAACGGAGGTACTCACTTTATATTTCTTGAAACATCAAAAGTAGGGTACGTTTCCCCATTTGCCAGATCGAATCATTTTATTCGAAACTGAAATTCCTTTCATCCTTCTCTGATGGTAAATGCATTTGCCTGTTTCTCTCTTGTCTCTCTTTTCGTAACTCCGTTCGTCTAAGAATCTAAGCAAACCAAACTCTCATTAAAAATAACTGGTCAAGGATCGAATGAAGGAACCATGCACTCTCATAACCCCACGAAACATCAGCAAAACCCAGTACAATCTTCAATAAAAGTAACAGTTCTAAATTGATAAACATTAGCCATATGAACATTGCTAGTGCGGTCATGCAAGCCATGGAGAATTCACAATTATTCGACCTGACACAAGTTACACTATTATCCGGTGCAACACCACCCAACAAGTTACGAAATACATGGATTTGGAACAAATAGCCTCAGTCAATGTCGCTGTCTATAGGCACATGCATTAAAAGGCAACACTTGGAATAGGACACAAAAGCCCCTGACTACTACCACGACTACCAAAGGTGAAGCAATCAAACATATGGCCATTAAGAAATCGAACCGAAGAAACAACAATAATTCAGTAACTGTGAACAAAACATTATTAAACTGCCCATAAATCAACAACAAAAGAAAATAACTAACAGCTAGGAGAGGAGTCAAATCTTATGGAACTGAAATAACATATGGTGTACAAAGGCAAGAACTCTCAAAAAAACTAGAAACACCAGTTGTCGTCTTGTAATTTATTACCCCAACCAAACTTAGAGTAAGACTTGGACTTCAAGGAAAACAATACAAATGAGAGGACTACAAACATAAACGATGAGGAAATTTCACCAGTGCATGCAGGAAGAAAACAACATGCAATATATATGGGGGGGGGGATACCATAATGGGCACTGATGGAGGAAAATCCATAAATGTACTAATTGTAAGGGGCCACAGTCCCCAAGATAGTATGACTGCCCTTTCACCTCTCGTGAACTAGATATAGTTATACTCATGGATCGGGAACATATCACAAAGAAACAACGTGAATTAACAAGAAGCCAAAGTAGATTTAGAAATAATCATCATGCAGAGAACATCTTAGTGATCCAATACTTACTAGCCCGCAAGGTTTGTAATGATCGATACCATATGTTAGCTTACTTCAATACGAGTAGTGCAAAACGATAGATATTGCCTTTTTCAAAACAATTTTGGACCCTCCCAACCGGACTAGATTCTACCAAATATGACTGTAACAACAGGCTACAATGGCATATGGTCAACATATTGATTGTAGGGGCTTAGATGCATGTACGGTTGGAGTGGCCACTCAAATGTTAAAGAAAGGAAAACACAGTTTGATGCTACTTCCGGTTACAAGACGAATATTTTCATAGCGCATTTTCCATGTTAAATCTACCACAACTTAAATCCTTCTACATAGAGTAACGCACATGTTAAAATGGATATGAAATATTTACACACTTTAGAATTTGCATTTTAAGATGAACAAATAGTTCTTGTATTGTATTCCTACGTGTTTTATTCGCATGTCTGTAAAGAAAATCAAAGGTATAAAATAAAGTTGACACATTATAGAAGGTATATAGCAGACAGCCGACATTTTTTATCATTAACTTGTTGATCTCTTTTAAGTGAAGTCAGTTTCAAATAAAGACCATACTGTTTTGATTAAAATATAAAACTGCACCACATAAACAAACATGAAGAACGTGTAAGTGTTGTGTTACTGTATCGCTATATCCCCTCGACAAGGATACCAATCAATCCTTAATACTGCACATAAGATTACATCTTTGTAAATATCATATAAAAATAAATGTAAATGAATAGTGCGTTTTCTTCATTACATTTCATAAAATAAAGAATTCAATATCTTTATTAATGTATTGTTAGTAGGATATTAAGTACGTTTTGTCGAATGGTTGCCTGTATAGGCTGTTCTTGTTTCGCCTTATTACTGGATCTCGTTGCACTGAGGTTTGTGTTTCGCGTGTCATCGGCTTTCTGATAGATAGGCGCCAGCCAGGTTGATGTTGGAGTCTTCATGCCCTTCTGGTAGACACCTTTGTAACGCAGACGTCGCCGCCCAGTCAGTCGTGCCCCTTCTGCTAGCTCGCAGTATTGGACGTCCTTGGGAATGCGGTATAGGTCCATTCTCATGACGTGGCCGAGCCAGCGAAGGCGCCTCTCTTTGCGAATGGAGAACATGTTGTTCATGTTGGCTTGATCCGAAACCGTTATGTTGAGCACTTTGTCCTGCAATAGGATGTACAGAATGCGCCGCAGACATCTAAGATGGTGAGTTTCATTTCATGGTGCTCGTAGGTAGTCCATGTATCGCTGCTGTAGAGGACGATAAAGCTATATCTAATGTCGAAAGTGCTTTTCTGCCATATGACATTTGTATATACTTGACACTAGTATACCCATTGACAATGCAGAACATATTTATGTTACGAAATAGGTTGATACATGGACGTGAGGTGGTCTCTCGGTTATAATACCTTGCATGTGTATTCATTAATATATTATAATGTTTAGGCAGCTCTTACATGTACAGTCGATGATACTGTATTTACGTTTGAGATGTCTTATAATAAACTGTATTTTTCTGTTAATTCTGTATCTGATAATTAATTATAATCCAATCAGACAATATGATTAATACTGGTGATGCTAATCTAAAATATATAACTGAAGAGTGAATTGATTTAATATTTTGCAATATTAATGTTATAGATGAGAGAAAAAAATATTTACTTCTAGTAAATTTCTTACTCACAATGTATCATGTTATATATCATGTTTCGAGGCTTTGTTGTTCGATGAAAAATATAAAATCTCTCGGTTTTTGGCCGTCAGCATGAAACAAATGCAGCCGAACTCCTACTGTTCAATGCTAAATGAAGCTTCGCTAAGTCTTTTGTCTGATTCAGTGAGTTTACTTCTAAACTTTACATTAAAAGGTTGTTGATAATGGCTATCAACAAGGCTCATGGGATGGGTTATATTATGTTACATGTGACCATAAAACGTATTTAGACAAACTAGATAACAGGCCTTTACAAATATTTCATACACGAACAAGGAACAATTCATAATTGTGCCATGCATCCTAGTTTCACAGTATGACAAAACATGCGTCTCTGAATAGTGTATCATATAAAGAGGGATCCGAAACCATATATGTAATGATTGTATAAGAAGGGTTTACGACTGACGGATTACGAGGTTTTCAGGGGTTAGTGTGAACGAAACAGCACTAAAGAGAAGATAAATCAGAAGATTATGCTTATATTATTTAATGTGTATTAAAGATCTATACTTACTAACTTAATATATTATAGATGAAGATCACCAGTGGTCTGGATTGGTTATTTTGAACGATTGTGTTCAGTAGAAGGCACAAATATATATGCAATTGCACTCATGCTGTTACGTGTTTAAGCCCGAATAAACAGTAACACAAGAAAGAGTAACAGCAAGCCTTGACAAAAATAACAAATAGTATATTTCCCTGGAAAAAATACAGTACAAATGAAATATATGAGAACTTACGGTTTCTAGAATTTAAAAAAATATGCAAGAATAATCCACGAACAAAATTGTGGAAGTCGTAATATTGAAATGTTCTAATGATTCCAAGTTCGAGTGCCGACGACGTATCCGAGAAACGAAGAATTCAAAATGGAAGGCGATTACCTTTGATGTAGCCTGTACTGTGCTGACGTCAGCCGAACATTTTATAAACAAACTAATTAATCTTTCAGTCTTGGAAATCCAAATAAAATTTCCAAAAAGGTTTAGAGTCCAAGTAATCAGAAAAAATAGCATAACTCAAAACTACAAACCTTTAGTGCTGGTCACAGCATAAGAAAACAACCTGACATCAAGTGTTTAAAAGCCCTGACTCTCTCCTCTCTTTATATAAACATCACTATTTAAACAACGTATTTCGCAATTTCGGACATGCCTAATTGCGGTCTACATTGCGAAATAGAGGATGACATGTTTACATGTGAAAGTCACATAGCTCCTGTATAACCTTAATAAGAACCAATGATTTTACTCCTAGAAAACAAGCGTTGGTTACTTGAGCCTCAATCAAGGCAAGGAACTAAGCAAACAATATAAACAACTGCTTATATTATTATGTATTTATAGAAACGTTTAGGTCAAACGGAATTTTCTGGAAAATATAAAATTACTAGTAAACAAAATTACATTAAAATGACATATAAAGAAAATGAAATGATTCCAAAACCCATAAACAATCAAATAATATCAAATACAACTTAAATCAAATATAAATTAAATCAAATATATGTAGCACCGGTCCCCCAAAAAGAAAATAAAAGATTGAAATGAAATGATTTCTTTTCACCACAGGCTACCACAGGCTACATTAAAATAAATTCATTCATATACACCGGAAAGTGCGTCTTATATTAAAGTGCGTCTGTTATTACATTAAATTTCTGATCTGTTAATTTGTATTGCTTTACCGATTTAGTAATTCAAGTACATGCTTTTGCCTTAATTTCTGTTTTCGTGTAAAGTTGAATATTTATTGAAATGATTGATATGCAACTTTAAAACAAGGACATCTACCATAATCATTTTTTGTTTATACTATTCACCATCAATAAAACGTCATCAGCGCAAGTCTAAGCTTCTGATTTAGCTAATTATCCATGTATTGATTTGCCAAAATAATACAGCACTTGTAAGGCACATGCTAATATGCTAAGTTATGATTTGTTTTCACTTCTTATGTCGTTTCAAGAAAACAAATACTGTACACTTGATATGGACGGTAATATATATCGTACTTTCGGCAAAAAATGGTAGGAAAGACGATATAAATCAAGGGAGATAACTTACGTCTTACCGATACATTGAGGATTATTCCCAACTTTTAGGCACCCAACATGGCTACGTTCCTTGGCGTGTCAGAACATATTATTCGGGCCTGTTAATCGTATATATATATATATATATATATATATATATATATATATATATATATATATAATATGCACGTATTTTTTAATATTGTGCCGGATACGAACTGGCCAAGTTGATGTTTCATCCACCTTTGTCAACCTAAGATTATTTTAATATGTTCGATATTGGACAGCACTTGCTGTAATCTGCGTATCAAGGACTTGCACAATTTATTCCAATATTTGAAAACATCTAATTTTGACTTTTCGTTGCATTATGTTGTTTTCTCATTCACAAGCCTGTAATTATAATCCAAAGTATTTGCAGCATTATAATACTTAGCTTCCATGAATGTACTTTACATATGTTTTGTTAAATGTGAATTGAAATTGTTCACTAGTTCGCTTGGTTCTTTTCTAATCTGCATTTTATTTCAAACTAATCAATAAAAGGTGTATTGTATAGGTGAAAACATAAAATAATATTCAATAAAATAAAATGAGAGTTTTTATATACATTACTGCCATTGTATAATTAACTTTACTTGACAAGGATGATAGTCTTTAATTAATGCTAAACTTTAAACTACATGTTTGCAACTATATAAATTACATGCAACACACATATATACATAATATATTAGAAGTCAATTCTGGCCTGTTCTTAACATAATATTAACTGGAATTAGAAATAAATCGTTCAAATATGTTGACCACGTTTACCGAGATCTATAATTACAGTTTAAAAAGAAAAAAATTTTGGTTTCTCTAAATTAAGCTAGAATCATGTCGACATCCTATAACATGGGTTTCGACCTGTTAACATAATATAATGTTTAAAACGGATTTGCAAGATATATATGATGGAGGACAAGGTTCTTAACATTGTTTTGATACACCGAAGTTGAGCATTATGACATCAACGGCGCTGAATAATTCTAGTGTAAAAGGAGATCAGCTACGAGGTAATAAGGTACTGTATAACGTAGGATTATGTCTGATTGATTTAAGAGGTCAGAGTGACTAAAACACCGCATTATAACAAGACACGTGATGCGATTAATGTCGCACTAGGTTATTTGCCAGTTCCTAAGAAGTGGACAAGAGTATTAAAAACCCGATATTCAGATGAGCGAGTTAAAAGGAAAGTCCGAAAATGAATACAAGCAAAGATATTTCAAAACTTTGATGTCAACGTGAATTTCCAACCTAAATACGTTTATGCCAGCCGTTACGTAAAGCCAAATGTGGTTGATTATAGGATAATGTGTCGTTCTTTAAAGATATATATTAATCAGTGATTCGATTAGAGCTGGCGATTACGACATGTAGTGGCATGTAGTGATTTTCTTTTAAGGACATATCTGTACATCCACGTGCAAGCATGCACCCGATATTTTTTATCGCACAAAAGTATGATATAACATATGGAGAAATAATCAGAACTACATTCCTAAGCATGCTACTTTTACAGAGATGCCGCTTTTGATTCCTCCATTGTGTAGCTTACATTGACAGGTTTGACGGAAGGTGGACTTGTATAATGATATCTATAAAGACACGTCCACCAGTGCATATATAAAGGTGCTGAATAATGTGTTGACACCCATATCTTGCTACTGTTTATAAAGAATACGTCTAAAACATGAATACTCAAATATTGATATAATTTATTTTTAAGATAGTGCGATATCGATCCTGTTTGCATAATGTTAGTGGTCTGTCACATTTTCTTCATCTACATCTGCCATCTTAATTGATTGAACTATCCGGAAGTGAGTTGCACCGAGATGCCCTCTGGTGTTTTCAGGGGGAGGTACTAACCGTGAAATCAGCTGCCAATGAAATGTGTTATGACCTAACGTTGTTGAGAACATTGATAAATGCACAGAATATAATACTACTGAGTGTAATCATCACTCCATTAAATCTTGAAAGTCATTAAATCAGTATTGTTTGAGCATGAGTTCCATTGTTTGTTTTTTTTTGTGAAGTGTTTAGCTTCGCTGTAGCTGATATTGTATCACCTACAATACTTAGGTTCTAGGCTTTTGTGGACATTGACATTATTCTGGCTGTTGAAATTAATAGTATACAGAAATGATGATGTGATAAAATCTGAGATGATATTCTCTAATAGAAGATACCATGTGACATTGGTTTGCTTAAACCCCTAGCAAAAGTAGCATCCACTTTCTGTTGAAATATTAATACATAAAAAGGCAATTGAAGCACGAATCTTCATTTTTGTTCATGCAGGTGGTAATCTTGTTGATTCAGAGAAGTAACTGAGAGACATTTTAAAAATACCATTCTTGAAACATGGTTATACTAACCACATATACTTAGCCATTGTTAGAGTTAGCCACTATGGTGATATAAATCATAGCGTTCAGACCCAAAATGATATTTTGAATAAAAAGATGCGGTCATTATCGATAGTGACACATTATAGCATTTTATTTAATTTGCTATGACTGGGGGGAAATCATGGCGGCAGAGAAAAGTACTTAATGACATTTTGATGTATGTGTATGATGGAAAAGTTTGGCATGGAGTTTCAAGTGATATATGTATTTGTTTTAGTAGTGAACGTTGTCATGCATTAATGTTGAATGCTGACTGGTTCCAGCAATGTATATGCATATGGAATTTACCTAGATACGAAAGGTTTAAGCAGGAAAAGATGAGTTCAGTTGGTTTAATACCAAACATGAAAATTGAGCCTCCAACAAACACCGTTATATAACAACTTGTAGAGGAGTTAAAAGTTGCTTGGAATGTTTTTTTTTTTGAAAAGTTACCACTCTGCAGATGCGCCAGTTCTTGTCAGGTTAGCTTTGTTATGTGTTGGTTGTGATATTCCAGCAATTAAAAAATTATATGGCTTTTTAGGCCATTCTGCCACAATGGGGCGTAACAAATGTACAAAAGCAGTTTAGGTGCGTTGGAGATAATAATTATGGTGGTTTTAATTTATCGGAGTGGAACTTGAGAAAGATCTCATCAAATCGAAAATTAGTGCAAAAGATCATGAAAGCAAAATCCAAAGGTTCAAAGAAAAGTTAGAAAGGAAATATGGCACACGTTACTCTGTTCTCCTTGAATTACACTATTTTGATCCAGTTAGAACGACCCTTCTCTGTCCTATGTATAACGTTTTGATAGAAAGTGCAACATATATGTTAACAATTTGAAATTGCAAAAACAATACTGCGTGATGAACATTTAGGGATGGTAATAGAGAAAAAAGAGTTGATTAAATGCCACTCTGATACTAGAAAACTTTCACAAAAATGTTCGTCAAGGATTTGTAATTTTACAGCAGACCAAAGGGAGAAATGAATCATACTTTTCACAGTTTGTGCTCTTAAAGATGTGTTGAAATCAGTGGATTTAGAATGCCGGCGAGCATTGGTTCTTGCATGCAAGAATTTGCGCAAGAACAATGAAATAGTCAAATGTCGTCCTTGCCCAGAGAATCTTGTTGTCAATTTGTGAGAGATTGTAAGGGCAATACGAGGAAGAACGATGTAATTTTCTATCCTTCTAGTGGCTTTGACTGAGGTGGAAGTATTTATTACTAATGTATGGTGTACTGTAGCCAAACAGTGTTATTTCTGCAGAGTCTGTGTTCAGTTCATACATATATCTTAGACAGGTATCGATATAGGGTAGTACATTGGGTACAAAACATGGAAGGAATGTTAGATCATCAATGATACTATCTCATTAGTTTGATGGAGATGGTAAGAATGCGGGTTGTAATACGATTGATTTGACCCCACGACCAGGTCAGATTTAAAGACTTTTGTTGCACAATAAGTTGTTGGATGGAAAATTGTGTTTGCTATTAATAACAAAAGTTATTTTGTTTGCGGAATTAGATGAGCCACTTACAACAATGAATGGGAAACCAATTGAAGTTTGGAGAAGTGATACATTTGAAAGAGAGGGACCAGCAGTAGTTATACATGTGCAAAGAATTAGGTAAACGTTTGTTTATACATACAAACTAATCAAAATCAGCAAAGTCATAATTGTATGCCCTCGTGATAGATATATTTTGTGAGATAAAAGGGATTTTTAGGTAAGCAAATTAACAGGGCAATATTACCATTCATATGTTTAATGGATTAGTGATCAGTTTCTAAATGTATATATTTTTATTTTAATTGTGACCACATAACTTGATAAGTGTCATGAATTAAAACATTGTGATGTAAATGAGTAAATATGTATGATTTTATTAGTCAGGTCCTGATTAGGTAAAGTAAGTATTATTCAGCTTTAAATTTACTGATGTAGATGATATGCTTTTTGTTGGCTTCTTATAGGTAAATTGCGCTTTTGATGTCCACTTTTGATGTAAATACAATTATATATGTCTGTTTTTTAAATGACTAAAGCCGTTGAACAGTTAATTTAAGCATTAATTGTTACAAGCAAATTCAATTTAAAATGCGCTCACACAAAGCTTGTGTGAAATCTGAACTTGTATAACTTACATGAAGCTGGTACACACATAACATGTGTCAAACCATGCACGTGTAGAACTTGATTGAAGTTGTTACACAAACTTATGTGAAACCGTGTACATTTATTGCTTGTATGGCACATAACGATGGACCTACCATTGATCATAATAAAAAAAAGAATATTGAAAGCCATGACAAACTAAGCACTCAAAATCAAAACTAAATGTTAGTTAATCGGAAACAAGGATGAACAAAATCAGAAAATAGTTTTTCGAAGAGAGTTATTCACTCAATTCGCCATTGTTGATAAGCTAACATTTTCTGAACAGATGAAGATTTGTATTATGTCAAGCAATGACTTTTGATCTTTTTTTTGTTTGTTTGATATTCGTTTTGAAAGATTACAGATTTGTTTGACAGGTATTGATATATGCTAGCATATCGGGTACTAACCATGGAAGGAGTTATAGATCATCAGTCATACAGGCTCATTGGTCTGATAGACATGGCAAGATTACTGGTTGTAATACGGTTGATTAGACCCCATTTCCAGGTCAGATTGAAAACATTTTGTTACACAATCTGTGTTAGATGGGGAATTGTGTTTGCTTCAATCTGTGTTAGATGGGGAATTGTGTTTGCTTTTAATATCAACAGTTATTTGGTTTACATAATTAGATTAGTCACTTAATATGTATGGGAGGCCAGTTGAAGTTTCGAGAAGTGATAAATTTGAAAGAGAGGGACCAGCAATATTTATACCTGTGCAAATAATTAAGAAAGTATGCACACAGGACAATTGTTTACATTGTTCTTTTAATTGTGACAACATAAACTTGTAAGTGTCATGAATGTAAACATTGAGATGTAAATGAATAAGCATATATGACTTTAATATTCAGGTCCTGATTAATTAAAATGAAGTTTTATTCACCTGTGAATTTGCTGATGTAGATGATATGTTTATTGTTGGCTTCTTAAAGGCAAATTGTTTTTGTGATGTCCACGTTTGATGCAAATACATTTCTATGTCTGGTTTTAAGTTAATTTAAATGTTAATTGTTAAAACCAAATTCTTTTTAAATTGTGCCTACACAAAGCTTGAGTGAAACTCTGCACGTGTATGACTTACATGAAACTGGTACACACAAAGCTTATGTAAAACTATGCAAATGTACGAATTACATGAAGCTGGTACGCAGAACCTGTGGAAACCAATGCACATGTATGACTTACATGAAGCTTATACACACATAACATGTGGAAAACCATGCACGTATATGACTTATATGAATCTGGTATATACAAAGCTTGTGTGAAACTAAGCACATGTATGACCTACATGAAGCTGGTACACACATACATTGTGTGAAACTCTGCACGTGTATAAATTACCTGAAGCTGGTACACATATAAACTGTGTGAAACCATGCACATGTATGACTTACAGGAAGCTGGTACTCAAAACTACTGTGAATCTTTGCACCTTTATTGCTGATATGGCACAATGCGATTGGCCGAACATTGATCATAATAAAGCAAATAGTTTATAGCAATGATTAGACATGTATGACTTTGATATTCAAGTCGTGATTAAGTAAATGAAGTATTATTCAGATGTAAATTTGCTGATGTAGATAACATGTTTATTGTTGCCTTCTTAAAGGCAAATTGCGCTCTTGATGTCCACTTTTCATGAAAATACATTTATATATCTGACTTTAAAATAACTAAATCTATTGAACAGTTACTTTAAATGCTAATTGTTACAAGCAAGTTCTTTTTAAATTGTGACCACACAATATTTGTGTGAAACCATGCGCCTGCTTTGTATTCATGAAACTTGTGCACACACAAAACTTGTGTGAAACCATGCACATGTATTCATTACATGAAACTGGTACACACATAGCTTGAGCGAAACCATGCACGTGTAGGACTTACATGAAGGTGGTATATAATGAATACAATTAAAATAAGGGGAGATAAGACCACATCGACTAAATTCTGTCAATCTAAAAAATGTACTGCAAGTCGAGTATATATATGTTTTATTTTTTTAAATTATATTATGTACAGACTGGACGCTGACTATAGCAGAACTGCATCGATATACATACGAGAGTGTGATTGTTGTGTTTGCATAATGTAAGTTTTTCTTCAAATTCCAATATCTAGAATTTTAAATCCTACCCTTTCTATTCATGAAACCATGTGTTTAGTTTGCGGATATATCTTGTGTAAAAGTAAATAAAATAATGTTTTTATGTGTTTCGCATTAGTTTAGATTTTTTCCAGTTGTATGTGTCATGTTTGAAACATATCAATCATCAGAAGCTTAACCTACCATTAGGCATTTTTGATTGTGTGGTTGTTGAGCTAATATATATGACCATTTTTGTGTTTTGTTCCAACTGAAATATACAAATATTTTGATCAAAATATTTGTAACAACTGACTGAATAAGCGAAGGATGTTCTTAAATACTTTCAGCGATGGACAAACCACACATGAATGAATGTGTTTAATTATGGGCTAGCAACAGAATATCAGTTTCATAAAGCCGATCAACCATAGACAGTTGTCTTCAGTTAACAAAGTTGAGGAACACATAAGGTAAAACAATAAACAGTAGCATTTGTATTTGGTTAATCGTATGTATATCGATAAAATAGATAATTCCTGTTCATTTATTTGACTTAGGGAGCAGAAATAGAGCAGTATAAGAAACAAAAATGAAATTTTGTTCTCAGGAACTGAATTTAATCGGTTATTATTTGTGTGAAACTGATTATAAGCTATGAAATTCAGACCGATTCACATCACTGATTGTACTGGTACACAAAAAGCTTGTGTGAAATCATGCACTTGGATAATTTACACAAAGCTGGTACACACAAAAAGTGTGTGAAGACATGCATATGTGTAACTTAAATGAAGCTGGTAACGAAATTTTTTTGTGAAACTATGCACAAGATAACACACAAAATGAAATGAAACTGCTTATGTATAACTTGCACGAATGAGGAAGAAGTAAATCACCATTATTGATATTTAAACAATGGGG
Organism: Sinohyriopsis cumingii; assembly: GCA_028554795.2. Classification (NCBI taxonomy): domain Eukaryota; kingdom Metazoa; phylum Mollusca; class Bivalvia; order Unionida; family Unionidae; genus Sinohyriopsis; species Sinohyriopsis cumingii. The sequence goes on from JAPYKE020000284.1 coordinate 504,853, forward strand.
CTATATAACAGATTATTAGATATACAAGTACCTTGGTTTCTGCATCATGTTACTCTATATTTGAACATGGTTGTAACTCTATAGTTTGAATTTTATTAATTACAAACAAGTTCATATCATTTGTATTCCATAATGGTTATGGTAAGGCAATGCTTATGTTAGAATATAAAATCCAAGAATCACATAAATATTCTCTCAGTAAAGTTTTTACCAAGCAAATGACTCATTCAGAACTTAAAATGAAATATTCATTGATTTCAAGAGTTGGAAATGATTAATGTGTCATTGACTGGTTGTTAGATATTTTTTGCAATATAGTTATTAATAAAATGTATTTACCAAATGATGATTGCTTTTCTTTAATAGATATTTAACCCATTTGTTGTTATTTTATAAATATTGGCCATTATCTTGATTAAAAATATATCGATTAAGAATCTGTTTGTGTTTTTGATGTTGACTGTACATTTTGATGTAATATTTTCAATACATTTTTAAACTATTGATCATATGCTATTGTTATCATTTTTCACTTTTATCTGGGTTTATTGTAGCTTTAATGGAACAGTACCATTAATGAAATCTTTTTCGTAGACCTAAATATACCATCTAACCTTAAGTTAAATGAAGCAAAGTGGACAAATTATTTAAAGTCTGTATGCATGTGGCAAAATGCTTGCAGTTTAGTTGGGATTTAATATATGTAAAGCCAAACGTTCAATGCCTTTTATTTTTGTAAAGACAACGCAAATACTTTTTTAGTCATAACAGTGACTAAAGATGAACTTTTATCTTTGTGTTATGTAAGGATACTGTAAATGTGATACTGATACATTTTATATCTTTACTTGTGTCTAAGTATAATTTAAATGTTTGTAAAGGCAACGTTTCATATAGTGCTATATTCACATGACATGTTCCTTCTACTGAATATAACGTTTGGGGGCTGATACGAATTTAAGAACTAAGAACACCCCTTGGTTTTGTCAATACAGGTATTAACATCGATTCATGCATACCCAGTAATGAATGATTGCGTTTCAAGCTTATATTTTCTAGATATACAGCGTGTAATCCATGCATCTTAACCATTGGTTTCCTGAGAGTGATATTGTATACGAGTAATTCACCACATTAGCGTTTAGTTACATTGATAGTTTTGTGTAATGTCTCAGGGATGGACAACTTCGAGAAAAAAGTTGCTAAACGTTCATCCAAGATACAATACAAATATGCAGTCATAACACAGATTCTCTATGTAATCAGCATGAACACCATTTCATTATCCAATATATACACTACTGCGGCTATCCTTCATATTTCCATCCATATATGACCTTTTGTCTAATCACAATCAGCAAAACAATCTTTACCGATCTAATCATAGGTACATGACACGTGCCTTCTACTACTTATAACGTTTTGGGGGTGATAGGTATTTAAGACAACGAACATCTCTGATTAACTCACAAAGTAATATCATTGAATATTGCATCCGACTGATGAACGATTTCGTCCTAAGCTTGTAGTGTTGCTGATACAAAGACGTCTAATCAAACATATTAACCTTTATGAGATTGATGTTCTCTTCATTTCATTCAGAAAATGAGCCTTTATTTGTATGTATTTGTTAACAATGATAAACAAGCTCGAGAAAACAATTGTTAAACGTTCATCCAACGATATACCTTTAAACGAATTTAGGTCATAAAATTACACAAAAGTAGAACATATAAAATGCAAAGTGATCATTACATTCATTCATCAATACACAGTTGATTACACTTAATCTTAGTTGCATTAGAAATGTAAGTTATGTGTGTTTGTATGTGATAAAAAAGGTATGTATATTGTGTACGCTGTTGTAGAAATACTTCACAAAAAACAAATCCACCAAGTTTTGTTTCAAATAAATTCGAAATATATGCATCTCATGGTATATGAATGATACAGTTTATATAATAAACATGCATGCATATATATATATATCTATATATATATATCTATCTATATATATATATGTATATATATATATATATATATATATATATATATATATATATATATATATATATATATATATATATATATATATATATATATATATATATATATATATAGTAAATATAATGACGAGTTTGTATAGCGCCTAATCTTTAGAAGCTCTAAGCGCGTTACCATATTAGACAAAACCTTAAGATACAATGATATTATTGCAAAAACAACAAAAATCAAAATTCAAACACAGAAAACATGCTGCAAATATGTAAGGTAGGGAACGTTACGAGGTCTTTAAGTTTGTTCTTACAGTTGAAATAAGTTAGTATAAGGAGCACTCCTGCATGGGATCACTGCGTCTTTGAGTCTATGTTAAATGTGGAATTAATTCCACGTTGATGGGCCCTGGTATGGAAAAATACGTTGTCCATATTACTTCATTTTCGTAGTGGGAATAATGAGTATACGATTGTCAGAAGAGGAGCGCAAGTATATTGCTGGTGTCTACACATGGGTGAGGTCGGATCATTCTATTTGATTGAAGTCCGTTAGTGAAATATAGCACAGAGAACAAATGTTGTGTTTGATTCTGGATTGAATGGATAGCCAGTGTAGCGTACATATCAGCGGGGAGGTGTACTCTGACCATATATGTAAGTATGATCCAAGCAGATGTGATTTGAACTTTTTGAAGGTTTTGAAGCAGATATTGAGTTTAACCAGTCATCATTGAGTTACAATAATACAATCATGAAAGTAATAATGAACATACAAGTGTTTTAGTGGCATCAATTGAAAGATATTTGCGAATGGCACTAATGCGTCTCACCTCAAGACATGTATCCATGCATATGTTCATGTATCCTATCTGTATGGTGACGACGAGTCAATTGAATTTTTGTTGTCAAACTAATCTCTAATGGTTTGTACTTTGTCACGGAATAAGGTTATAAACAGGTCCGGAAGGTCATCTAGAGTTAAGGTAGTTGGAAGTGTTGTATATTTTATCCTGGACATTAGATTGTCATTAATCTCGAAAAGCTTTTAACAGCTGGAACATTCTATGATCTTAGTAATGTAATGGTGTGGACTATATTTCTGACTTTCTTCTTAGCGGCTTCAAATAATTGCTTATGAAGTGTGAGGCTGTTGGAACACCAAAGCGTGTAAGTTTTACGGCTGTCTCTTTTAGAAGTGAGAAGCTAGTCCATAATACTGCTAAACCATGGAGAATACTTTTGATTTGAAACTCTGAAATTGGTGGCTGGGGCTTGTTTGTCGAGCAATTAACGCAGGCATTTATCGGAATAATATGCTGTAGGAGATAGGAACGTTGTTATTATTGCTTGGTTATCATGCATTAATATGATTATATTTATCATACGGAGGTTTCATTTAGGACCAAATAAAGGTGGATGGTTTGGGGTGGCATACGTGAAGATCGAATATAATGCAGAGGTGATATGATGCAAGTTCCGGGAATATCTGGGAGGAACGTCGGATTTTATCGTTATGTCATTGAAGAATGAAGTCTAACATGTGACCAAGCTTATGGGTGGATTAGTTAAGAGAGAGTTTGTTGATGAAAACATTAATGGAATTTTGGAGTTTTCATGTGTTTGGGTTTCCGGGAGAGTCAAAGTTCTCCAGGAGACTCTGAAATTGCTCCAAAAAGAGAGATTCAGTCAGCTTGTTGTTTATACTAGGAGGACAGTGGTATAGTCACAACAATAGGTTGACTTTGTTATATGTAAGTGTGGTTTGTTCTAGTTTAAACAATGTGTGGCATAAATTGAATGTGGTGTGGTCACGACGTTTGATCATGGAGTTATTTGTGGTGACAGCAAGTCCACCTCCGCGAGATTGACAGCAAACGCCTTGATGGAATAACCATGTTTCTTTCAGGATGAAGACGTCGATATTCTGAGTATTGATAAAATCATATATTTATGAGCGCATTTCTTGTGGTCTTACTGATTGGGCATTGAAAAATGCAATATGCAGTGGTATCTCTTGGATAGTTGACACAAAGTTTAAAGATGTAATAGGGATTTGAATTAAGTTATCAAAATTAAATTACGAATTTTTTTAATTGTTAAGCCGGAAAGGGCCTAAGGGAGGTAACTGGAACTATTCGTCCTGTTCTACGACGTCTGGCTTAAAATCGTTTCTTTTCTCGCTCCTGTTTACATTAAGTAATGAGTTTTATAGTCTCATTGTTTTAGTATAGAGCACAGTGTATTGTGGATTTCCAATGAGTATTCATTTAAAGATATTAATGAGTTTACATTATAGCTTAAAAGGATTAAATTGCGATTATCACGTGATGGCAGTTGCTTCAACAGTAAATAATGTTGTAGCAGTGGAGGAAGATAGCTGAGAAAAAACATAATTGTTCTCTTTTCCAAAAGGAGGAGATGACGAAACACATAGAAACTGAACAGCCAATGCATAATGAACACAATAACATGGGCGAAGACAGGCAACAAGCACAATAAATGATAAAAAGCTGCACAAACAAACAGAATAGCTGCTTTATGCCTGTTAAATGATAGCTACCATCTTGTAAAAGAAACAAAAATGTTTTTAGATGTGCGTGTGTGTGTGTGTGTAACAGTTTAAACCTGAATGGATGCTTGGAGCAAATAAAAGATGGATGATTAAATACATTGATTATTTCACGCTCTAAACAATGGTCTCTTTCAATCTTCCTTAGTTCAACATGCGCAAAAAGTTTACAAACTCGCAGTTTCGTGTTCGTTGTTAAATCATCTTCCATTTCGATAATTACACACAGACGGCCAGAAAGACAGTCTGATATACCTGCACACATGTACGCATCGACAACACACAATTCACTTAAACTGGGTCGGGACACAAGTATTGGCCACGCACACCATTCATGGATTCACCATGCGCACAACATACGTATAAACATTCGTATAGACTGGTTCCTACAGGAAGAGACAGCTACAATAAAATCAAACTTGTCATAAGAACAGATATGGAATTAGAGTCTAAATATACCTGCTAATATATTAGGCCCCTAAATTTTTTCGTAACAATTGAAAAGTTCACAACAAATCAAATCAGCACAGTATTAAAGTCATCATAAAAACTGAACATTCATGATAAATCAAATATAAAAGAAATATAACACTTACGCTATATCTGGATAACAAAAATGGACAATGTTAGCTACTTAAAATATATAAAGACATCTGTGTCAGTTAGAACACAAAGTTGCATTAATTGTACAGGATAGTGAATATTGAAAAGGTTAGATACCCGTGCATACCTTGAATTTAGTGTATCTCGCCACAAGCGATTTACGCCGAGATACATGCTAATTTAGTTGCTTAACACAGATCACAACTATCCATCCTAAACAACGATGTGCGGACGTACGACGAAAATGAACAAATAATTATAAGGTATACATATATAAATCCATACAAAAATTCATGCAAACATACATACATACATACATACATACATAATTACATACACAAATACATAAATCTATACATACATACATACATACATACATACATACATACATACATACATACAACCATCCATCCATTCATACATCCATTCATCCATGCATCCATGCATACATACATACATACATACATACATACATACATACATGCATACATACATACATTCATACATGCATACACATACGTACATACCTACTTACCTACTTACCTACCTACTAGCTTACTTACCTAGAAACCTACCTACCTACATGACTACCTACCTACATACTTATATAAATGCATATTCTTGTATTTTTAAATATATGTATATTGCAAAGGCATGTCTGACAATGCATGGCAATATGTAAGCATATTTCGGACAAAGGAAATGACGATAATGTTTTGAGTCACTTGCGACACTATTAGCACAAACAATATAGAAAAATAAAAATAAAAATTAATAAATATTATCATTTAAAGAAATTATCGAACTTTGTGATAATGTATATGATAACGGTGAAAACGAAATCAAAATCACTTTTTTAAGACACGATGATTGTGTTAGTTAGATTAGTAGAAATTCAAAGTCCAAATTCTGTGTCTCACAAAACGTTGCTTGATTTATGGCCTAAATGCTTCCGTTTAAAAAATAATTTTCTGAAATACACGAATGTCATGCGTTCAGCTTGGATGCTCTTCCAAGGACGACAATATAAACCGGATGATTCAAAACAAAAAATAGTGCGATATTATCTTGTTTATTTTTTTTTTATCTTCAATTGTGTCACAAGCTTCGTTTACTGGATGGACTATAATATAATTGCTAAATAAGGAAATGGTTACATCAGTTTGAATTGTGTCCATTAGAGTTGTTAATAACAAAATGAATACATTTGTGATACTCCTATATTTAAATTACAATCGATATTTTCTCGGAGCACTTGTAGCGCCACAATACAATAATGACGACATATGCGCACCTTAATCCATGTTATTTTTATATTGGTATTTATTCGTTGTATATTATTTAAGCTATTTGCGAAGTCACAACATTTTTCGAATAAGTGTCCGTGATATGAGAACATTTGTATCTTATTAGAAATTCCTTAAAATGTCTCATTTAAACGAAAGTGGACTTATCTTAGAAGTTCAAACTTTATGATTCATACAATATGTACTATTGCCAGTATATTCAGCAATTATATAATATGAAATCTGGTTCGAAAGAAGGAAGTTTTGTTTTTACCGTACTATTATAATTTCATTCGCACGTCAAAAATGATAATTAATTGTATTTACTGCATTTCATGTAAACGCTGTTAAAGGTAAGTCCAGATTAATATCTTCAACGTGTACAGACTGTACACAACATTACTGGGTGTTTTGTTTCAATAGAATGTTTACTTGCAAGTGCTCAATGCAACCTAGATTACGTGGGCAACGAGTAATATGGTAATTTATTAGCCTAAATGTGACACTTTTCGCTCTTAATGCATACCTCTCGTTTTGGACTTCAGTCTTTTTATTACAGCTCTAATGTATACCATAAATTTGCAAGTACTATATGGTATATGATGCGCATTTAGCACAAATATTACATTAGTATAGCACATGATGTGTATATATTGCTTATCGGTGATAAATTATACGTATATAGTGTCTGATTATCCTAGGAGCGAAATTAGAAAATGCTACTGGCCCCGCGCTTTTATTTGCACAAATATATATGTTGGTTTTGTTGAATGTGTGCGCTTTAACAACATATGCTACAATAATCCGCACTACCTTAATCAGGTATATTATATAGAACTAATATCACACATGCGTAAAATATTAGTTATGGTTTCGAATATATTGGAATTAGTAATATTTAAATAAGGAAATACGCAGGTCTCCAATCGAAGTGCTTTCAAAACAGTAGATGCACTCTTCCATGTTAATTGTGTTTTAACCTTTCTAGGAAGAACATTGTTTTACATCAAGATGTCCAGTAAGGCAACTTATGTTGTTCAAAGCTGACAAAAATCAATTCACTCTCATTTTTGGAAACATGGGTGATTTCTGATCTAATCCAATGCATATTTTATTAATATCTAAACATTCAGATTCATATGATGATAATTCAATATCATGTATTCAAAATGGCAATTCTTTGCTGTTTTCACTGATTTTAAAATGCTTTTGTCCCACTTCTGTTATTGTACGCTTTGCTAAATAAATCAATGCCTACATGTAACTGTGTCGTATAGTGACGCTGATTTTAAAACAAAAGGTGTGCATTTTCTTGTGGAGTTTTAAAAATTATTTTCAAAGTTCCCATATCAATATTTTCATTCAGTTTATTCTCCTTGTTATCACCTCTCACTAAAGTGTTATATGTAATTTTCATGTGTTAGTACTACGTTAGTTCCGTTATACGCAATTGCTATATTTTAACAATAAAAGTAGTAGTAGAAAACACTCGCTTGTGTACTTAATAGTTTCAATAGATTAGATCTTTGAGGGCACTTATAATAATATGTGTGCCCACATTATGAAAGAATAACATCGATATATTACATACATTGATTTGATTGCTTACTCCAGTAGGTCCGCACACTAGATCCAGTACTTTGTAAAAAGATAATATTTTATTTCTAGATTTTGATTAAGATGATTTGAATGTATTTTACAGGTATGATGGACTGAAGTATTTAAAATTCTTTGTCTGTCCAATGATTCCCAACGACATTTCGATAATTTACAAAATATTTATATAATGTTTGATGGTCTAATTCGTGTTGCATTAATTTTGTCACGTATTATGCGTAAGTGGAATGTATAATGGAGACGATTGGTTGTCCCGTTTGAGACCTACCCGCCAAGACCAAGCACTGAAATCTTCCCGTATTTTGTAAGTATCATTATGTACAAATGTCCTAATGCAAAGTGTTCTCCTGTAGGTATAATCTAGCAACACGTGTTTAGCATGCAAGTTATAATATTCCAGATGCAGAAGTTTAGTGGAGATTTCCACATTAAATGTCCTTTACCTTTTTGTGAGCAAAACATATGTGCAAACAAATAAGAGCATTATAATATATCATGCTTAGTACGACCTATGTATCTCCTATGCTTCAGCGATTTCCTGACGGGGTATGCTTACTTTAACAGCGATGAAGTTTGTTGTCATTTTGCAGAAAACAAACAATGATTATAGTATTAAATTCTATACAATGCCTAACATATTTGCACACAATTTCGTATGATATTGTTACTATTTTGAATGATATTTTATATAGTATGTATATATAGAAGTTTCTTTTTGACGTACCTAAAAGTTCATCTCGAATGATCAGTATAGTCTATTTGTTGAGTGATGTGTGCCTACAAGTTCGATGCGTACTGAAATTCAGTACTACCAGAACCTTATGGCTATCCCTTAAGTTATCAATAGTAAAGAATGCTTTCTGTTATCAGGACAATAGCGTTTTTGTTTGTCTTCTGATGTGCAAGAATGGCATATGTCTTATTGTCTTGTTCTCACTGATTCGCAACCTGTCGCAATTGCTGTTGACTCGGGTAGTAAAAGGGCCACGTTGAAAGTATACAGCTACCTTAAAGATCTGATACATGTCTGGATTTGTTGTATGGGCTTAACGATAACTTTGTCCTTAGTGACGTAAGCTTAGTTAATCATATAATAGTGATAAGAATCGAATCAGATATCCTAGGTTCTGGAATGCTGACGGATCATATTTCAATATGTTTTATTTTCTGATCTTATTGATAAATTGTCCCCCAGGTAACCTAGATTAATGTACAGGGATTTTCTCCAACTAATCGGTATTTGTGATTGTTTTCGTTAAAACGCCACACTAATCCATAGGCATCGGGTATTCATTATCCCATTAATCAATCGCCCTTAATACCAAAATGAAATATCATATATATTTATTTTACAGTCGTTTAATGCAGCCTATTATGATCTCATATTTCGTTTGGCCAGTAAACGTATGACAAGTATTGTTGCATACTATAATGATTTATGTAAAAATGTCATAATGACAACTGTTCAAGCAAAATTCCCACGCTTCCTTATTGTTTACAAGCTAGTGCAAAATTAATAATATATCATTAGCGTTGATGTCTGTAAAAATGGTGCAAACATATATACAATCAAACAGAAATATACATAAAATCATGTTTTCAAAGATGCAATTACATATTATACCTTCTTACCATGCAATATAAATGAAACTAATATCAGAGAACCAATTACAATTCACAACTGTCATATTTACCAGGATGGCGTCTATGTGAGTAAAATAAAGTAATGCAATAAAATGCCGAAATAGTGTCATATTAGTCGATGGGTCTTCTTTACCTGCCAATTCCTTTTTAGTCAATACTGAGACAGTCAAGCGTGCTTAAACGTTGCTGCCACTTTTTGGAAGTCCTTATATTTGTATATACCCTAATCACATAATGATAGTTTGGGAAGAATTATGTACAAGAACTAATCGCTCAAGCTTTAACATACAAATCGAATTTAATAATTCGATATCGGACAATATGTGCTGTACTGTATATAGAATTTTTTTTTATAATGCATCATCTCATTTTAACAAGCAATGCATTTTTTATTTTCATTTTCATCATAAAGTATACTCAATAGCATGTCAAACATTAGACTAGTTGGACTGTTAAACAGAAGATTGCTTATTAAAGAAGACGGCAAAATGCATTAAGCATTCCGCTGTTTTATGATGTAAACTTAGGTTCTTACTAATTCGGAAAATATAGTTGTTTTTTCTTTATTGTCAGGTTAGCATATGTCATCCAAACCATAATCTGTTTGCTATACAAAAACTAACCATACTTGTACAAACTTTAATTCGCTTGATTCTCCTTTAAACAGACAATGATGAAATCTATTTGAAGGAAACGTTATAGCTATAGCTTGACCACTTTCTACTGCATGGTAAATGCATGTTGTTTCAAGATAATACATAAACCTTGAATAATTAAAATACACACAAATGTATGAAAGCATCAAATATCGGCAGTACAAAAAAAAACCCCAACAATATTAATCAAACTACTTCGGCATAGAGAAGTGACAGTTCTTGTTTTTAATAATACTAGGTATATACCTTAATGTCAGAAATGATATTATCTTGGATTTCCGTGATTTCGTGCTATTGTTGGTATTACATTATAATGACGTAATAAGAAGATTAGGCGCAGACGTGCTTTTATTGATAAATACACCATTTGTTACAATAGTTCTGAGTGCATGCAAACTAAATGTGCTACAATATATACGAGGGCTTGTACGTATTAAAATATTAGGTCTGATCAGTCAGCGAAAACATTAATACCTTTCGCCCTTTTCATCAAACAATGCTCTAATCCATTTGGAAATATTGCGTCCAACAAGGGTATTATAAAGGTCATTATCTGTTGGATGTGCTCACTATATAAAACTAGCAGCTTGGCCCGATTGCCCATTTGGAAGCACCAAGACGAGTAATTGATATTCGAAAGGAAATCAAGGTTGGCGAGCAGACAGCACAGCAGTAAGTCACTTCGCTTTCCATAACTGTATGACATAATTTGTATGTTACATAATTTCGACATCTATATTGAAATTTCATGTTCACTGGTTGTATGGTTATACTACAGCTTCAAAATGTATATTACGTTGGATATACAAAAATATCTCATGTCCATCATATGAGTGAACAACTTGTATTGTGGGATAAAACTATGACATAAATATATGCCGTACCTGATAGTATAAAAACTTTCTAAAGCGTTTGTGCTCAAAATATGCTGTAAATGTCATATGAACCATGACAGTGCAGTGGATAAACCCGGCATACAAGATGACAAAGCATGCTACTCAAATCGGGTGATTACATTTGTGTTGTTTGAACACAGTAACTACTAGATGATTTGTAAATAATGCAAATATATTCTATCTCAGCATTTCCAGCCATTACTGTTTTATTCTGACATATGTCAAAAAGCTTAAATGGATGTTTTGAAAGTTATAGTTCAACATCTGAGAAAAAGAGTGAATGATCTTCTTGCATCACAATATCGTTTGATTCAGGAATCATAAACTTGCTAACACATACTTGAAATTGATAACCAGCAGCCATTCAAGATTTGGGTCAGAATGAATAACAAATTTCTTCGATTCCCAATAAATAATATAAAATTTAAAATTAGAGCAAATCACCCTTTGAATAAAAAGTTCAGAATAACTTTTTTTCCTCCGATCTATATTGAGGTTATATGATATAACGGTAATTAGTGGATCGAGCCACATTACTAATAGTTTATATATGATGTGTCTTTTTCGGATCTGACGTGAGTTTTCGACTCTAATACTGCGCATTAACGTACGGCAGAAGTTAAGGCATCTATTTTTACTGACGCAATTATTTATTTCTAGCACAATACAATTAATAAACTTCGACAGATGACAATCATAACTTGCGCGAAATATTGTTTAAATCCTTTTATTCATCTGGTAATAATTTAAAATGTTCTTGATATTGTAAAATATAAATATACCGACTTGGACATGAAATAAACTACAAGCTAATCATGTATATATGTACGGTAGGATGTCCCAAAATATGAACGTGATTGTTTTCAGCAAATGTGTATTCCTGGTTTTTCTCGTAGGTACTTGTTGTTTTGCAACAACCCGTTCATTGTCACAAACAAAATAGTCATGACCAATGATCTTACTGTCTAGAATTAATTAGCCAGAGATTAACGGCTTATTGTCGCCTGACAGTGGAACGTTAACCCATGGTGTATGTGTGTATATATATATATATATATATATATATATATATATATATATATATATATATATATATATATATATATATATATATATATATATATATACATATATATACATATATATATATATATATATATATATATATATATATATATATATATATATATATATATATATATATATATATATATATATATATATATATATAGATAGATAGATAGCGAGAGAGAGAGAGAGAGAGACAGACAGACAGAAAGATATTCGGTCCAATCGTTATCCAAATTGAGCGTGTACACTAATACGTGACATAAACAAATATGTATGCAAGATTGTCAAGTCTAACAAAATGCATACATATATATAGCAATATATATATATATATATATATATATATATATATATATATATATATATATATATATATATATGAAAGTCCAGGATGTGACTGTAAAACACGTCCATGCTATAAAAGTAAAGTTAGTTGGTCTATGTGCAATGAATATTCTTCCCGCAGTATGTCTTGAGTCGAAACTTTAAAAATGTTTTCACATAGTTTTGTATTAGCAGGATTACATGTGTCGTATTAAGTTGCAAATGCATTCGGAATGTTTCGTTCAGATAGACCATTCAACTAAGATTTTCCTCATATAAACGCATTGTACAGGTATGTTAAAATCACTGTGATGCTAAACGTATGCATTACCACAATAGCGTTAATTTACGCAATGATTATGCACATAAAGCGGTTATTCCTATTATCATATTGATCCTATATGTTTTGGGACATCAGGGACAAAGACAATGTGAGCCATACCGATCGGTAACATGTATTTGTATATACCTTAACTGTAATCTGGCTGACGTAGATATCTCAGCGATAAACGAGTCTGTTTGAACGTGATTAAGTATCAATAGGAACTTTACCTTTAAAAGCATTTAATGTCAGTGTACATGTCTTCTTAATTGTATTTTCAGACATAAAAATTATCACAATCATGCATCAACTTTTTCTAATGCTTCTCCATATGAGCATTCTTGGTATGACAATGCTACAAGGTCAAAGTAAGTTTTACACTATGAGTTTTCCTTCATTCCATCTCTCCAAATCAAACTGGGTGAAATGGTATTTGCAAATATTTGGTCTGCGTACACTTTAATGGTATAGTTTTAACCTTTATTGCCGATGTAATGCACATTTTCCTCAATTATTTTAACTTTCCTCTATTGTTTCAACACCTATCAGAAGAAAAGAATTTTCAAGATCTTTCCTTCAATTAATAATTCTGTTCATTTATTTCAATATGAGTTCTCATTTGTTGACAAAATTGAAATTCAAGACAAATTATGTTTTTAGGTATCAGTAGGTTTTCAAAAAGCTATTTCTCTATTTAAATTAATTATTTAATACTAATTTTCATATTAATACTTATACAAAATAAAATTGTTCAGACCATTAAAAGCGGTTTACAATATTCAGTGATATGACTAAAGAATCAATGCCAATTAATGAGATGAATGGTTTCTTTCTTAAAAAATCTATGATAATTTAAATATTTGCCTTCTAAAGAAATGCAAGTTAAGGCAAATCAAAATTATTGAAGACATTAAAGATTACAAAATGACTAGACTGAATTACATATATCCAAAAGAAGATTCTAACATCATAACGAATATCTTGATTTTATATACGATGTAGACTGAATTGCATGCAAAATCCACGCACACGAATTTTTCCAGAAACAAAAATCACAATTATGAACAAGACGTTTGATGTAAATGGAAAGAAGAGTTATAAATCAATACTTAACTAAATGCCGAGATATACATAGTATACGCCTGATGTAAGCGGGGTATTTGCGTTAATAGGCAATAGCTAAGATAAGAATACAAACGTATTAAACACATTACAACTAAATGTACCAAACTGTGTAATGAAACCACATTGATGTAGATGTTTTTATGTTATTCTCATACGTAACGAAATATATACAAACTGCGACTGTGCTTAAGGATGGTTGTTGTATGAGAATATATGCATTCTGATTATTTGTATACCTATAGTCACTAATTAGTACACATAGTCTCATTTGGATGAACAAAAATAATACAATTTCACATTATTCGTCATATATGACGTAAATGATAAATTTTGGGAAACAAATTACAGAAATAAAATATAATTATATGTTATAATGACATATTCTGGTATTGATGTAAATGAACATCGTTCTCACAACCACACGCACAGTGTTTTGGCTATATTTCATTTTCTCCTAATAGTTCCAAGGATAATCACACATGAGGTGACTTGTACAAATACTACACCGCGCAAAGACCAAACATCAATTTAAAAATCATGAAAACACTTGATGAGATCACTACATTTGCCCTCTCTTGATTCCTGTATCTGCCGGACAAAAATGTTTCCACATGCTTGGTGTACCTCTCAGATATACAAACAAGTATTCTAAAAAATACAACCTTTTCGCTGAGATTGTCGTTATGTGCATGTAATTTACCAAGTGAGAGTTTTGCTGCATACTCATAATCGGTTATCGATTCAACACTGGAAAACATATAGAAAAGTGATACTAATATTTGATCTGACGGATATATGTCAATATATCTATATCCCTATATTTCAAAGAGGCACCGATCTATTATTTATTAAAGCCTCCGTTTGTTTGTTTTGCACAGTTTGCCGACATACGTCTAGCGACTCAACAGTATTACACAATTTAAATTCGTCCATGCATATAAATATTAACATCTGCATGATCGCAATTAAGCAATGCACAAGATTGTACAGGTATTGATTTAATGTAGCACAAACGTTTCTAAATATGATATTTTTGCAAATATGTTTAACTTCACGATTTGAATGTGTGTACTGTATACATGTGATATGTTGATCGAATGCATTGGTGCTAGATTAAGGGAATATGAAATATAATACTGACTCTTATGTGAATCTCAAAGAAAAGAATCACAAACCTTACATTGGATCAGACAAACATATTTTATATATAAGTAGTATATGCAAAATGTATTTTCTTTGATAGAATATAGACACTTTCCTCCATTTTATTATTTACTAAAGCTGAGAAAAATAAAATCGTCAGGTGGAACGTGTGTGAGAAAACCGATAAGGCTATTCTCACTAAGTTATAAAACATTGGAAATAAATGATCAATACATTGATTACAGAAGAGGTGTCGGTTATAGAAAAGTATAGACTGACTGGAACATCCTGCATTTGTAATATCCAGTTGGGCTTTTGGGGCAACTAGACATGTTAGACTTGCAGCGAGCAAGCAAGAATTTGTCAATTATTTTGTTTTATCTAATTTGTGACTTTTAAGTATTCGAAATCATTCTACTATACAATAATAATAAGAATTACACCAGAAACGTGTGAAGCCTTTCTTAATTTGACACCCACTATACTGCCTGAAACTCCATGAGGACAAGGACTCTGCTGGGAATTTGCTGATTATAAGAGAATATCGGTTGTTGGAACGTTATGATATTAAGGAAATGTCACTTGAAGACGCTTAATGCCACTTTGTTTTAGCAATGCATAGTTAATACCGATTACGGTTATATATATATATATATATATATATATATATATATATATATATATATATATATATATATATATATATATATATACAAATGAACATTAACATATTTTTACACAGTGAATGAAAAGCTTTCTACTTCATGTTCGTCACTATATATGCATTTTCATCTCGTATTTAAATGTTCGTTTTTAAATTATAGTTCCAATTCCTTTACTTATGTTATAGTGAATGATGTGTTCTTTACCCACCAGAAAATCCAAGAATGTTGCGTAATATTTGAAACCTCTATGCCTAATTAATATTCATGATCTTCAATTTGAAGGAACAATACCGAGTTTTCGCCTGAGTAAAATGAGTGTTCGTTTAAATACATTATTGTGAAGGGAAAATTATATTGTTGTATATTTTTAATTACATGAATCATTTATAAAATATCAGAACACTATTGAATTATTTCCTTATTGTTTAATTAATCAACATCGATGTTAATTCTGGTGGAAAGAGTGCTTCTCGAGAAACATATAGCAACTCAATTTCCCTATTGATTGGTAAATTTTATTCTTCACCATTTTATGTTGTGTTAAATTAATTCCTTCCTTCTCTTCATTAACTCTTAAGGATTGAATGTTCATAAGTACCCATATTAAAATGGTGCCTAATGTAATAAAATAATCGACAGTACACAGATTAAATAGTTTTGCAATATCTGTATTGATTCAATTGCAAATGCCCCATTTTACGCATGTATATTTGTCACCCATGTAATTTGTTTAAGTACCTTCTATCTTAATAGATACTAATTTAATATAAATATGTTGTTATCTAATAATAGCAACTTTTGTTTAATTATATCCTTAACACTATTATTCAATAACGGACATTGTCGAAATTCAAAAGTATGGATATAATTAATGTCATATATACGTTTACCTATATCTGTCATAGCTATGAACATTACAAATTATAGTCTTTATTTAATCGTATCAGTTTAGACGATTTTGTGTGCTTCATATGTCACTTTTACGAACTCCACATTGGTTTGCTAGTGTGACTGTGTTAACTATATAAACATGTATTGAATGTATCATATGATGACATGTTCCTGTCTCTTTGTTCCATGTTAGGACTATTTTATGTACATTTTATTGTGTATTGATTATATTGAGATATTCAGTATCTTACTTTCGTATAAGCTTTATTAATGTTACATGTGACTAGTTGTCTTGAAGGAGAAATGTTCGTCAATAAAATTGCATGATTATCATCATTAGGCATGTTTAGTCAAGTCTCTCGTTCTTATGGTTATCCAGGAAACGAGGTAAGTGACGATAGTAATATAAATAGTGTTCGTGTCTATGCATATGTGTGTAGCAGATAGATAGATAGATATATAGATAGATAGATAGAGAGAGAGAGAGAGAGAGAGAGAGAGAGAGAGAGAGAGAGAGTCAGGGAGAGATGTAGTTTGGGAGAAAGGAAGATATATGTGTAGATATATTTGGGACAGAAAAGGGGACTATATGTTTAAACGGTGGTATGCTATACTATGTTCTATGTGAAAAAAGTTGTCTTGATATTAATTCATGAATAAGATATTGGCTTCCTATTGTGTTTAAGGTATTCCTGGACGCCCTGGTCCTCCTGGTCCTCCTGGTCGTGCTGGTCCGATTGGCGAGAATGGTGCCCGTTGTGCTCCTGGTTTTACGGGTAATCCTGGTCCTCCTGATGCCCAAGGTGTTGCTAGTGACGTGGGAAGCGTAGGTCCTGCTGGCCAATTGGGACCTACTGGTAGGAAAGGCGTACAGGGTCAGCAGGGTCCCCGAGGCCCTCCGGGTATAGCAGGTGTCAATGGTAATCCTGGTGTGCCTGGTATCCGTGGCGTGAATGGTCCTCAAAATATTATTGGTCAGTCGACCCCTGGTTCGCCTGGTGAGTTTGGTTCTCCTGGTCCTCGGGGTAGTCCTGGTGGAACACGAATAATTGGTCTTCCCGGAACGCCTGGTCTTCCGATAGTTTCTGGACAGCCAGGTCCTAAGGGTCCACCTGGTGTTTGTCATGTTTGTACATCTGGCTAGATATATAAATATTTAAATATGAGGTTCGTTTGCTTGATTCTAAATGATAACTATATTAATTAAGAACTGTATTAAAATTGTAATCTAAACATATTTAAAGCCAAAACATTTACTTATATGCCTACTTCGAAATACCAATATAACAGCTATAATGAGAGGAATGTCCAGGTTTTGCAACGACGTTATGCTTTCAATAAAACAATACAGTATGCGATCACATTTATTGCAATGGTCATTTAGTAAGCTTGCAAACCGTATCTTACTTTTATTTTCTTTAAAATTTGCACACTTAAACTTCCTTGTTCAATTCATCTATATTCATGACAATCGACGGACTGAAGTAGAAACGAGTACATGTTTGTAATGTACAAAATCATCAGTCAGTGTTTTATGATAGCTTAGCCTTTTTGAAAAACGTTTCAAATTACAACGTAATATGTGCTACCTGTACTGACAATGAATATATATAGTTCTCCAATTGTCAAATGATTTACAAAGTACCTGCGTTTTGATGCAGTTTGCATAACCATTTTCTGATGACCACGATTATATACACATGTGAATAATGTATAATGATCACTTTATTCACTATCAATAATTATATTTCATATCAACTTACCCAGTGCAAAAGGCAGAACAAATTGCGTTAACTTGGGGGAATAGAAACTAGTGCTACATTAACTGAACATAGCCATGGCTTCTACATATATTTTACCATGATTTACATATAATACTATGACAGTACTTAAATGGGGCGATATACGGACAAGTGTACATCTATGCAAAAAAGGTTGGGCCAATAAATGGACAATTGGAAATTGAACATATACATTGAACAGGGTGGGACACTATACGGACAATGGGAAATTTAACATTAGTATTGAACTTGACGGGTTTGTCCAGAGACACGAATTATAAAACAAAAGATATATCACTGGACAATACTGTTTAATTGGAACAAACGCAATACAGACATAGACGACTGGAACACTATATAATATTTAAAAAATGTTTCCGCAAATGGAGTAGACATATATGCTAGACATATGAGTGATAATGAGGTTATTATCTAAGCTCTCTATTGCTTTCGTCTTCTCAAAAACACCTCTACCTATCCAGGACATTTGTCTTATATTTCTTTTTCTTATCATTTACCTTTTCTTTCATCTCCTTATCCTTACCCATCTTCTGCTTTTCCCCCTTGTCCGCTTTTTCTTCTTGTTCCTGCTTCAAAATATCTTTCAACATTCCTTTTGTTTTCCTTATTATTCTGGGGCTGTATACGCCTGTCTCCTTCTTTTATAGCAAGTCTTCAATGATGTTCAGGTAATTTATTACATATTGTATTTGTTACATTTTGTATCATTGGGTTGTAGCCATCTTTGACGAATCAACGAGAAATGGTACGTTTGACCAACGGTCCACTTTGCATATGTCAAGCATGGACATGAAGTCCCCGATATCAACTACACATATCGTATACGAAGCAACCGATATAGATACGAAGAGAACACAACATAAACTAGTTTACTGTTATATAGAACCCAACACACTAATACCAGCACAACCCAATATACACCATACTAATACATGTTAAAGAAGGAAAGCTATTTTCTCAACAAATGAACGCACCCAAACAATCACCAGCCTTATCAAACACACACTATCACATTCAAAGTGAAATAGTATTCATAGTAAAACTACTCACTTTTCTCACATAAATATTCAGTGCGGTAGGGTGTTTTGGCAAATTTTGTAAGGAAAACAGAAACACATTTTTAGGCAAATAGATCAATTTCCCTTTTCTAGAGATCTCATCAGCTCTGTTAAGGGCTGTTTTTTAACTCCAAGTCAACAGCTGTACCTCCCAGGTTTAGCACCACATACACAGCCTATACTCCAATAATTATCCCTAATGTTTCGTGTTGTTGGGAGCGAAAACTGGGATGGGTGGCCTCATCACCCTAATGCTCACTTCGAGGAAACTGAAGGCTGTTTCCTTTTCACTCTACGATGTGCCTGAGATGATGAAGCTGTCTCTCTATCCTCTCATCCCCATTTTGAGGGACAGAGGGTCTCAATGATGGTTATCTTAGTGATAGTTTTCGTTGTGGTGGTTTCCTCACCACAGGTATTACCTCAAAACTCCTCTTGAAAATCAGATGAAGAAAAACCTTTTTCCCCGTTCTTCTTTCTTTTATTTCGCCAACTCTTCTTCTGCAAAATACTTGCATTGTTTATATTGTCTCAATGGCAAGCTCATCCAGGTGGCAACATATATAAACCATTTGAGTTGTGAGTTCAAGCAGTGTTTTCACTCAGCTAATTGTTTTCTTATTGACGAGTCAACGATGGGTAGACACACTGAAGAACGCCACGCTTTATATTCATGAAGAACGGACGTGAAGCACCCACCACCTTACAAAAAAGCTAACAATACACACCACGACACAACCGAACTATTGATTTCGTGGACCTAAACTAAACAGTCACTATATTACCGACAAACACGCTTTAGCACCAACAATACATACTACCTTACACAAGTCACACACTGACATGCAAGCAATATGAAATGAATGGTTTATAGAAGTTCCACAGCAGGAGGGAGAATGAACATACCGTTCGCTGAAACGTTATATACTTAAAATAAAAGTTTCTTACGAAATGAAAAAAATCATTAACGCTAAACCAAAGCCTCTATTTTTATCAAGAGTTTCTCTAATTGGGTTAGTTTTTTGTGTTACTTGGTCTTTGTCGAAATTTTTATGTGCATTTTAGTGTACCAACCAGACGTCCCATTGAGGTCGCACCCTCCATGATGCTATAAATAAATCATTATTATATCAACCAACTATTGTATCATGGCCTACACGTTAACTTGTTCGAGAATCGTGTAAAGGTATTGTTATAAATCCGTGTGGAGTAGATTGTGCTTTTGAAAATAAGTTTTTGAACATAATCATGTCCATATCCCCTCTACACCATGTCTGATTAACATTTATCAGATTATGTGCATTGTCTCCTTCAAACACAGAAAAGTATTACAGTTATCTATGATCAGCTTAGGTATATGTGTATTTCTCTGAGTAAACTAAATCACATATATGGCGTCCTCAAGAATTTAGCTGGATTTTACTGTAAACTTGCATTACATTATTATATACTACGAGATTATTAATAAATCCGTCAAACACATATACAAACTCATCTAACTCGTATAATAATAATAATAATAATAATAATAGTAATAATAATAATAATAATAATAATAATAATAATAATAATAATAATAACATTAATAATAATAATGATGATGATGATGATAATAATAATAACAAAAACAATAACAATAATAATACTAATAATAATAATTATGGTAATAACAATACTAATAATAATAATAATAATAAGAATAATAATAATAATAATAATAATAATAACAATAATAGTGATAATAATGATGACTTTGTATAGCGCCTAATCTTTGGAAGCTCAAAGCGCTTTACAGCATTAGACAACACATATAATAATACAAACTTATAATGATATGATTACGAAAAAACCACAATGAAATTAGAAAACATAATAAGACATGCTGAAAATATTGAAGGTAATAAATATGATTAGGTCTTAGAAAAACATTGAAAAACCTGCTGAGAATATTTCAGGTTTGACAAATTATTAGGTCTTTTAGTTTGTTGTTGCAGTAGAAATAAGTGAGTGTTAAGAACCCTCTTCAATGTGATCACTGTGTCTTTGTGGTTAAGTTCAGTGTGCAATTCATTCCACGTTGCTGGGCCCTGGTACACAACAGAATGTTGTCTATATGACTTTATTCTCATAGTGGGACTATTGAGTATACGATTGTCAGAAGATGAAAGTATCTTGCTGGTGTGTACACATGGGTAAGGTCGGATAGGTATGTTCTACTAGATTCCGACAGTGAAACGTATCACAGATAACACATTTTTGTGTTTGATTCTGGATCAAATGGATAGCCAGTGCAGGGTACAGAGCAACGGGGAGGTATGATCTGATCGTGGTACTTTAAGTATGATCCGAACAGCTGTGAACTATTTGATGTTTCTGGAGCAGATATTGAGATGAACCAAACATAATTAAGTTACAATAGTGCAGTCTTGAAAGTACTAATTAACACACAAATGTTTTAGTGATATCAACTGAAAGATATTTGCGAATTGAGAGGATGGATCATAGCTCAAGATATGAAGCCTTGCATATGTTCATGTTATGTTTGTCCAACTTGAAAATACTGTCCAGAATGACACCTTGGTTTCGTACTGATTGTGTGAATTTAATGTTGTTGATATTAATAATTATAGTTTGAGGTAAAGGACGTGACTGAGACAGTATTTGTGTTGTGATCACAATGGTTTCAGTTTTATCATCATTCATCTGCAACTTGTTACATGTCATCCATGATTTCACATCAGAAATGCACCTCTCTACACATTCAATGGTAATATCACCTTTAGTTGGGTGGCTAGATTTGTATATTTGGGTGTGGTCAGCGTACAGTTGGTGAGACAATGCATTATGATCTATGACATTTGTGAGCTGCTCAGTGTATAGAATAAATATAACAGGTCCAAGAACAGACCCCTATTAAAAATCACAACATAGATTAACTAGGCTGGAGTGTGTTTAATTTGAAGACACAATTTGCGTCCTGTTGACCAAGCATGATTTTAACCACATTAAGGCTGTATCATGAATGCCAAATACCTGCTGGAGACCGTAAAGTTATAAATCATGGTATATTGTGTCAAATGCTGCAGACAAATCAAGGATGGTGAGGATTGAAATAGTTCCGCTATCCAAAACAGAGAGAATGTCATTAACTACTTTTGCATGAGTAGTTTCTGTACTATGGCAAGGGCGATTAGATGGTTGTACATTGGCAAAAAGACTGTCTGAACTTAGATGAGAAACAAGCTGGGACAGAGCAACCTTTTCTAACATTTATTTATATGAATGAGAGATTAGAAACTGGGCTGTTGTTGTTTAAATCGTTATGGTCGAATATTGGTTTCTTCAGCAGAGGCTTTACAATGGCAGTTTTGAAAAATAATGGGGATTCCCCGGATGAGACAGAGGTATTAATAACATCAGTTAATGAAGGCAATACTGAATCTAAGCACACAAGCAACAGTGAGGATGGAATTGGATCAAGTTCACATGACTTTGGTGCACTCTTCTTCGGGATTGTACGTACGAAATCCATATAGAGGTCTTAGAAGCTGGAACTTACCATGATCTTAGTAGTTTAGTGGACTGATTTCGCTACATGGTCTATATTTGTGACTGTCGTCTTAGCGGCTTCAAAAGTTTTCTTTTGAATAGTGAGTCTGGTGGAACACCAAAGCCTCTCAGTTTTACGACGATCTTTGTTAGCATTGCGAAGCTGGTCCCTAACAATGTTGTACCATGGATAATACTTTTGAATTGATACTCTGAACTTGGTAGCTGGTGCATGTTTATCAAGCAATGAACGCAGGGAGTTATCGGGTTGTTATGCGGTAGGAGGTAAGCAAATTCTTAAGTTAGTTTGGATATTGTGGATTAGTTTGATTATATTTATCATAGGGAGGTTTCCCCTAGTAGCAGATACAGTTGGATGGTTAGGGACTGATATGCCAATATGGCATATAATGCATAGATTATCTGATGCAAGTTCATGGGATGCCAGGGAGGAACGTAGAATGTTATCATCAGGTCTATGAAAAATCCAGTCTAACATGTGACCATGTTTATGAGTGGGCTGCTTAACTGACCGTTTCATGTTGAAAAAAGTAATGAAATATATGCGTTATGATGTATTTGGGTTCCCGGGACAGTCAAAGTGACAGCTGAAATCTCCTATAAAAACTAGGAAACCACCTATCGAATTTCCATAGTCTAGCCGATTCGGAAACTGCTTCAAAAAGATTGTCAGCGGGATTGTTTTTTGTACTAGCAGGAGGGCGGTAATAATGTCATCGGCATCTTCATTTAGCAATTTTGCATTTTCAATAAAATCGTTAAGTACTTATTAACATATCTGATCATCAACTGATAATGCAATTAAATATAACTTGACCCACTTGAGCCAGCTCATTGTCAAATCAAGTAGCGATTGCGTTTTCCCTGATCCGGAAGGACCAATCATTATCATTCTGATGGATGGAATTCGGTAATGCTAATATTTGTTTTACAGGTTCTTGTTTTCGTGTCGTTGAGAAATCAATGCCATCATGTCCTAGTAATATAATGCATAGTATGAATCTTACACGAGTAAGTTGACAAAATAAAAAAAAATAAAAAAATAAAGGACACGCACTTGCAGGTAAATGTCCAAAATGTGGCAAAACAAAATCCAAATTTATTTATACCAGTAAAATTAGTGGTGTTCTCGCTACTTTATTTGGAAACATACTATGATCACCATGGGTTGAATAACCAGGATAAATACATCTTCCAGGATATAATAATTGTGGTCCTGGTAAAAGATTTTGATATCCTACATGATAAATACGATCAACCAAGACCTGGAGAGTATCCTATAAATGATATTTATCGAGCACGTCACGCTCTTGATGCAGCTTCTAAAAAGAATAATTTACCAAAACGACATAATGCAGATGTGAAGTTGAATCATGCATTAAATTCTATAAAAATAAATCGTACAAAGACTCATTATTTAGTTCGTTGGTAAAAAGTGCGATGAAAGATAAATTATTATTCTGAGCCGGTATTTAATCATCTAAATAATAAAACAATGAAATCGATGTATTATAGCCTAACGGGATCTTGGAAAGGTATACCAGCAATTAGTAAATTAGCTGAAGCCACAAATGTCACAAGGTCTGCTGATGAAGTATGGTTAGCACCACAGCCAGTACGGCAAAGTTATATACCATTACCTAAACAAATCGAGTACGCACATTTTGATGTCACTGTTCACAATGAATTTCATCAAGCATATATATTATTTTTACCGTGTGTATGACCTAACTTAATATTAATTCCGTCTACCGTGAATTGTCTTGGATAATTATTTTGAATACTACCGCAACATTGCTGCATTACAGCTCGCACAAAGAGCATTATGGTGTTGTTTTCATGACTATGAATCCAGGGTCAGTATCTTAGTGGGTTTCATTTTTTTTCACACTCATTATAACTAGCTAACTTTTTTCTTACTAAATCATCGACAAGAACATATCCAACATATTCCGTATTGCCAGTAGTTTCTGTAACGTCTATGACAATTCTCTTCAACCGAGATATTTTTCGAACTCGAGACGCTGCGAGATATATTAAATTTGACTATTTTATACGATCACTGACGATTCAAACATTTGTATCGGAGATAGTTAATTCGTGTGATGAATTAATTGTCAATGCGCATCCTAGCGTCCATGGAATTATGTTCATGACTGACGCGCTCTCGACAACTTTCGCATAATATAAGTCAAGATCAATTAATACAAGATTGTATTTGTATGTCGAATCCGGTATATCAAAGTCGATATTCTGCCTTCGCGTATCAACCGGTCGATAACATGATGGTACTGGTATATTTGACATATGCTATTTATGTTTCAGAATTTATTGATGTTCAAATGTAATGCTGACTATTTTTTCTAATTGCAAATATTGTCATTTAGTATCCAAAGTTTAAAAAAATGGATTATAGGATTTTCTGAAATTATATCACGCATTATCTCAAACTGACCTTTATTCGGTTATCAATAATTCGTAATAGGTAGAACAGCAGTTAGTAAACTGGCTGATGCAGCAAATGTTACACTGTCTACTGCTGCAACATGATTATTGTGACAGGCAATGTGGCAGATCGTATCTACTGCAACCTGAATGCACATTTTGATGGCAGATCATAATGAAGTTATTAGGCTTGTAATTTATTTGTAGAACACGACACAACTATCAAAATTGGAAGACGTAAAATAACATACAAACAAGCAGAATCGTTGTCAACTAAAACACCTTCTGAAGTTGTATCTGCTTTTGAGCGAATTTATCAACGAGGACCCTAACTATGGTTACAAATATTACATGTTGATCTTGGAAAAGAATTCCATACTATAGTATCATCTCTGATGAAATAAAAATGATGTCGAAATTAGACTAGGACATTTCATCGTTATTAGGCATTTGTTGAAAGTTTAATTGAACACTTCCCGATCGGTTATTCGGATATCAGTATGTTAAAGGCCATAATTCAAAATATGAGATCCCGTGAATGGGTCGCAAGATGACCAAGTGCGATAGCTGCATTAAATAATGAAATTACTCGTGCAACTTCTATGAAACCCTTTAATGAAATTACCACACAAAAACAATACTAATATAACGAACTGAGTTTGTGAATCAACAATCAATATGTAATCTGAATATAAGCCATTTATATGAACCCGGTGAACTTGAAGGTGGTAAAAAGATGGAATGATCATGTTAGGAGCGTAACGACACATACACTATTTAGAGAGGCAAGATTATCGGGTAAACCAGCAATATATAAATTTGATTAAACCACACCTCGACGTGGACTTGTACTCGAGCAATTACTTCTAATTGCTCAAGACACACAATTGCCACAGAATTCACTTTTGTCAACTAGAACATCGACGTCGATTACATGTATGATATGTCAGTATTACAATTTCAAGTGTATGACAAAATTTAATATTAATTCTTTCTACTATAAATTGTCTTTGATCATTATTTGAAAACTACCTAAACTTTGCAGTATTACAGCTCGCATATTATCATCTTGTTGTTTCAGGGCCGTTATAAATTCAGCATAAAGATCAAAGTCGCGTTTTTTTTGGTCACACTTTACAACTTTTTTGTTCGTACTGTATCATTGTCAAAACCATCGCCAATAATACTTTGTTGTTGTCGTCAGGTGTTTCTATGAAGTCCAATTGAGATATTTTTCTAACTCTAGACACTGCGATATATATTGAATTTGATAGTTCGATACATCATCATCGATCCAGCTCGATTTCACAGCTAATTAACCACTGAGATGATTGAATCGTCATTGCGTATCCTAGCGTCTACAACTATTTGCCAATTTGTTTCTAACTAAATCGTCGGAAATAACATATCCAACACCTTCGGTATTGCCAGTAGTTTATCTATAGTCTATAATCATTCTCCGCAACTGGGATATTCTTCTGACTCGAGACGCTGCGAGATATTTAAATTTGACTATTGTATACGATCATTGACGATCCAAACAATCGTATTGGAGATAGTTAATTCTTGTGATGAATCAATTGTCAACAAAAGGTGGCGGTTGACCATGATTGTCACACATTATCTCAGCAGCATTTTTTTGTAAATAACCAATCAAGAAATATTTGTAAGCGTTTCTAATGACAACGTGCATATGTCATCTCTAACGATAATCTTTCGAATGCATTTTAAGCCCATTCGGCGTCGATTTATTTCCCTTCCATCGAAATAATTTGTGATAAGTACACGATTTAATATCAATTTCTCTAATTTTCTTGCCCATCTGTGTGTAGGGGTTACAACGACCATATTGAAATTCCGAAATAGTTCAATCACGTGAATTGTTTTACAGAACCATCATGTCCATCGTGATAAGCTGTATTGTCTGGTCACATGATCTTACACTGACGGCGCAGATGACAATTTTGATATTTGATTATTTTTTAATAAATATATTATGCATATAATTGAATATAAATATTTCAAGTCGATGGATTCAGAAATATCAAGTATGTTTGTTTGTTGTACTCTCCAGTTGCACCATTTTGCATAAGTGCCGATTTTCAATTTATCAACAAAAACGAAATATTGTATTGATATATAACTCTCACAGCAAACGCAAAAACTATATATATCATCGGTAATAGATTTATCGAAACGTACGCGAGCATTGACGATCTTAAATGAGAAAATTGTCGTGACTCGTCGTCAATATAACCCACAATTTCACTTAATTTAGTCCAGTCCGATAAGTTGACAATAATTCAAGTTATCAACTTATATTTTTGTTGTATAGCAAATATAAAATGTAACTCAGCATCGTCTATAAACAATATCGTACAATTTCGTTTATCATCATATGATCATCCTGGGGTAAATTTATCGATTATTGTTTCTGCCGAAATCATTTGCGATTTTATTTTCGTAATAGGTAGAATAGCAATTAGTAAACTGGCTGATGCAGCAAATGTTATACGTTCTACTGCTGCAAAACAGTTAGTGTGACAGGCAATATGGCAGATTGTATATACTGCAACCTGAACGAATTCAGCATGCACATTAAGATGGCAGATCTCATAATGAAGTTCTCAGGCTGGTAATGTATTCATACCACACGACACACTATCCAAATTTGTAGACGTCAATTATCATACCAACAAGCATAATCATTGTCAACTAAAACACCTTCTGAACGATTACTCAGATATCAGCATGCAAAGGACATAATTCAAGATATGATATCTATAGAGAGGCAAGATCTACGGGTAGACCAGCAATCTACATATTTGATTAAACTATTCCTCATCGTGGACATGTAAGCAAGCAATTAATTGTAATTGCTAAAGATACACAATTGCTATGTCATTCACTTTTGTAAACAAGGACCTCGACATCGATTACATGCATCACAGGTCAGTAATACATTTTCGCGTGTATGACCAAATTTAATATTAATTCTGTCTACTGTAAATTGTCTTGGATCATTATTTGAATACTGCCAAAACATTACTGTATTACAGCTCGCACATTAATTATTATGTTCTTGTTTCAGCGTATTTATAAATTCGGCATAAAGATCAATGTCCCGCTTATTTTTGTCACACTTTAGAACTGTTTTTTTCTTCTTATTGTATCATTGTCAATACCATCTCCAATGATGCTTCATTGTTTTTGTCAGTGGTTTCTATGAAGACCATAAGAATTCCCAGCAATTGAGATATTTTTCTAACTCTAGACACTGCGATATATATTGAATTTGATAATTTAATTGATAGTCAACGATCCAAGCTCCTGAATCAGGAATAGTTGTCCCCTGAGATGAATGAATCGGCATCGCGTTTCCTAGCATCCACGGATATTTGCCAATTTGTAGCTCAGGAAAAGAAAACATTGAAAATAACTAAAAGAATGTAATTTAATACAAGATTTTATAATATAAATAATTGTTGCTGGAGTATATCAATAACTATGTTTCCACTTGCCACTATCAAATCATTTGGTCTCCACAAGTTCTATAAATGTTAAAAAGGGTTTCTGAATTTATTTCACGCATTATTTCACATTGACTCTTATTTGTTTGTATTCTAAATAAGTTATTTAACTCTCTTAATTCCGGATCAAGTGCTATATGATCACCAGTTATTTATCAAAATATCAACAAAATTTCTCAGCCATTTATGTTGAGACAATCCAACAAAAGGTGATGCTTGACCACGAGCGACACACATTACTACAGTAGGAGTTTTTAAAATAACCAGTCAAGAAATGTTTTAACTGTTTCTAACGACACAGTACATATTTCATCCCAAAGGATAATCTTTGGAATGTATTTTTCTCACATTCGATCAGGGGTCCATTTGTATCCCATCCGTCGAAATCCTTTTTGATAAGTACATGATTTAGTATTTTGTTCTCTCATTTCTCTTGCGAGTCTGTGTGTTGGGGTTAAACGTACATATATAAAATCCGAAACAGCTTAGTTACACGAGTTATTTTAAGGAAACACTTTATCAGTTAAGATATATTGTTGTATGTCTAGCTATAAATATAATCAATATAACCGAACCTTGGATATTACTATCATTGGTAAAAACATGAAAAGTATCCGTAGTAGCACCGAGAACTCTACGAACTATATCTCATTACATTTGATATTACTCTTTTAAAACACCGTGTTCATCTTGAAAAAGATCTACTTCATCTTAACAACTCCAGAGAGCTTCATCATATCAGCGAGTTCATATTTAGTTTAATTTTTAATTTCACAGTTCAGTTTCATCATATTTTCTCTTGCCTTTAGTGGTACCACTAATAAAAGAACTTCCATAAATATCAACCATTATACTTTCATATATGTTTTAAACGATCGGTTACTTGTATAATCATGGACGACCTTATGTGGTGGTACTG
Organism: Sinohyriopsis cumingii; assembly: GCA_028554795.2. Taxonomy (NCBI): domain Eukaryota; kingdom Metazoa; phylum Mollusca; class Bivalvia; order Unionida; family Unionidae; genus Sinohyriopsis; species Sinohyriopsis cumingii. Next base: position 534,986 of record JAPYKE020000284.1, read on the forward strand.
TTTGTCTTGTTAGAGCATTGGGCACATTAATTACTTCACTACCATACATTGGTGGATAAGGTAGTGTTTGTGTTAGCATTGATGAATACACAAGTTGATTTTTTCTGGCGTATTAAATATTATAAAGCTAGAGGAAGCCCATATTAATCAAAATAAATATAACCACCTGCATCAAATACCTAAGCAACCCAATGAGTTCCTGGACCAAAATTGTTATCAAGATTTATTAGATATGTTTCAATATTGTTTGGTTGTTTTGGTAATTGGTCACGGAGATAAACACCTCTGGATTTTATAAAACATTTCATGGTTTAGAAGCACCGAGGAAATCAAAATTTGACAAAATGCAAAACTAGTGAAGTCTTCCTGGAAGTCTCAGACCTTTTCCTGAGGCGTTCCTGGTAATTTTAGTCCCCATACCATTTTATATCCTTTTCAAGTTATTTTATCAACAATCATACTACCAAACCTTACGGCAGTACCTCTTACATCACCAAGTTCAGCTCTTTTTGCAATAGTTGGAGATGCAACAGCTATTACCAGTAAAGTTGCAAAAAGTCTAACCATTCCACCAATATTAATTGAGTCTTTAATAAAGCTCATAGAAAGATGACGTAGAACTCAGGTTTGTGATTGTAAAGCAGTATTAAAATGTTTAAGTTGGGTTTGATAAATTTTAGTGATATATTTATCCGCATTTACAAGCAAGATTTCTTTTCAATTTTCCACCTGACGGGTAGTCAGAGTGATACGAACGAGTCATTTGTGACATTTGTATATGATGAGTGATTTGATTACACATTTTCTATTGGCGTGTCAATGACTCTCATTTGTCCACCCAAACCTTCAAGTATCATTGCTTTATCGCAGAGTATGAAAGCGATTGATCTGTAACCACAAGCGGGCATTCGAGCTACACGAGCTCGGAAGTGTATAGCAAGGACATATTGCCTGAATAAATCAAATTTTTCAATGTAAAATAATACATTGGATATAATGTTGTGAAATCCCGCTGAGATAGATGCGAACCAGTTTCAACATTTTGATCACGCAACATAAATGTCAGTAACCGATGATAAACACGTGCTAAATGATTCAGTAAAAAAAATTTTTTTAAACATCAGATGGCTCTTGATGCTCATTTATCAGAGCTTCAGAAACTCCACGTGTGTCATATATTATTGAATTTCATTCCAGTGAATCGATTATAGTATTTTTCTGAAAAAATGATGACTATTCGTCGCGGCGCAGAATCTCCTTGCTGTGATGATATTTACCATGTGAATAATCCAGCCACATTGCATTGGACGCTATTTGTAGTCATTTTCCATGAATACAACAAAGATTAACCACCTGCATTCATAAAAGCAAGTACTGTGTCTTCTTCAGCAAGTGACAGAGTCATTGCCGGCAACCACGGTGACAGTTTCGTTAGTATTACTTTACCAGCAGCAACTGAGATTGTTCGCCAGATTGCATCTTTGTCAGTGATTTTTCTCACAAGTATCACAGTGTGGTTAGCTCCAAATGTAACCTTTCTATTGGAATCGCAAACGAACATTTTTTTGTCTCCGTCATATAACACTGATATGCTTACTGCGAATTCAGCGTTGTAATTTTCCTTAATCGTCGAAAGTATGTCCCTAGCTGCATTTAGCGTTACGTTTCTATCAACAGGCTGATCAACGGTATCCTTAGGAAACATCATTGACGGAAAAGCTGACCTGGAATAACCATATGACTATTTTGCCAGACCCAATATTGTGGTACAAATATCAACAATTTCGAGACACGATTCAATATTATTTTCAGTCAATCATGTACATAGCACTGTTAAATAATGCCAAATACCCTAGTTAACAAAAACAGGACAATCTGAAAGTCCGTATGCTGTATCGTCTGCTTTTAAAAGGCTACCTTCTACTTCGATAAACGCTTCAGCAGTTAATAAGTATATGCTTGTATCTTGAACTTGTATGTAAATTCGAGCACGCTGATTTGGTACACGTGCACCATAAGAACGAAGTCGATAATTTATTATAGATTCATCTTTAAGAACCAGTGCGTCCGTACCGAACACTGGGTCGGATATACGCTTGAACATTGTATTATAATTGTTATCGTCTAACACGAAGACCCATTCCTGCTCTTAAACTTGCAGTTATATTTTTATGATTTTATTTTTCTGATTTATGTAAACCAGCCAATTCTGATAGTTTTCGAGTTGTGGCTTAATTTATTATTTTTCTGTTATTTACAAGTATAACTTCAGTGCCGGAAAACTATGCTTGTGTTTTGGGGGTTTGTTTTGTACCAATCGCTCCAGTCTGTCCCTAATTGTCTAGAACGCTTTACCAGCAAGACTCGACTACCAGCACCATTAATATATTTATTACAAACAACCTCAATAGCCTTCATCTTTAATTGTTTTGCAATTGATATTGTTTTTGGAGCCATCCTTTTGAATAAACCCATGATAAAATCACAGAGTCCATCTCCGTAAATCGCTTTTTGAGTTGGCAATCACGAGTTTACTACCCTGATCATTACAGGTCAACGTTGTGTATTGTGTATAATCATTTTTAAATGAAATGATGATTGATTAGTTGTTTTTCTCAGTCGCTGTAACAATCATCGACAATTTCATTTATAAGATAACGAAATATGTTGCGATCCAAAAAACCGCCTGTAAATAATCTTCGACAAAACTCAAAGGTTTCATTCATTCTTTCCGGGGAATTATTTAGCAGGTTTTCCTCTAGTCAGAATTTATAATATGTATACGACAGAAATAATTTCAATGAAGCATATTCATCCATAACATAATTACTGTTTGCAGATTCAATCATTGTTGTTTTATAATGTGACAAGGACCATTAAATTTTATTTCATCATACAAAGTATTTGAAAGCAGTTGACTTGATTCATTGTGCCTGGTAACTATTTGATTGGTCTTATGTAAAGTGAAGCTTTATTTATGATTCTTTTCAATTGTAACTTTAATCATACTAAATATAGTGATGTTTACATTTAAAAGTGTTATAGAAATTATAATTAATCATCTGTATAATGATATGTTGGTATCATTAGCTGCAACGAAGATTATGCTTTAGATGGAGATTAATTTTAATCGGAATATGTTTGCATTGCTCCCATTATTAAGGTTTGGGAAATGATGCTGTCTATAAATTGTCCTTAAAGTGCATTGTATGAGAAAACACTATATGTATGTAAATGCAGCTATAGGTCAGTATATCCGGTCACATTTGTCTTCACAATTAGGTTAATTTGTCTGTCCTGGGATTGGAATTTAATGTGATGTGTGATGTGATTTTGATTTTTAACGTAGCTTTAACAATTTTTCAGTCATATCGCTACGATGTTTAAATGTGGCAGTTTATAGTGATGTCTAGAACTGGGGCATCATGCCGCAGACATGTAGCATGATGTCCCACCCAGTCACATTATCCTGACACCAGGCCGACCAGTCCTAACACTAACCTCTTAATGCTGGACGCCAAGCGAGGCAGCTGTTAGTACCATTTTTTAAGTCTCTGGTATGACTCGGCCGGGGATCGAACCCAAGACCTCCCACATCTGAGGCGGACCCTCTAACTACTAGGCCACCGGAGCGGTCGGATTGGAATTTAAAACAAATTTGACAAATTGGGATGCTTAAAAGAAAAGTTGTAACAAAACATATGCAATGTAAAACAAAATTGCAGATTAAACTCACAACCTCTTCTTTGGCAGCGTGGACACACAGAAACAACTCTTGTTGTGCGAAACACAACTGACAAAGTTTGTAAATAAGAGGTGGTCTCACGCTTGTGACTATATACATCTCTATCCATTTAGTTAATATTTCCTCGCACATTTGATTATATAGTCATGAAATTGGATGCGATTATTAATTTTAAGAGATTGTTTTAACCGTCTATAAAAGAAGTTTAAATCAAAACCTACAGGTATGGTTCGGTTAATTGTAATATGTGATTATATTAAGCTCATGTTTTGAGGTCTTGGACACTGTTCAATGTTGGGTTATGAAACTTTGTTATTGTTAGATATATATATTAATTGTACAAATTATTAGAAAGAGGTGGTCAAATCAACGTATTTGTTAACATGTATGATGTTTTATGTAAGAGTCATGATACTTCTCATTATATACTTTTTCATTTATCACTGGTAAAAATCAGTCACATTGAACTATTGTGTACCATTTATTACACTTATCATTGATCTCAGTTTTTTCTTCTCACTTACACACTTGTATGCAGTTCTAAAACTTGATAGAAGCATTTATTTTAAAGAAGTATGCATATCAGTCAAAAAATACAAAATTTCTCACAATATTTTTCATCACAGGCATGAAATACACTTAGTCTATTTATATATGTTTATATTTGCCCAGGCTTGCTGGAATTGGAATTGTGATCCATACAATATATTTTCTCTCTGATCAATTCATTGGCATTGCAGCTCTTCCCGAAAAAAAAGTTATATTAACTTGGAGTCTTTATGAGAAGATATTTATGATATATATACACAGAGGAACAGTCAGCATCTGAGGCAGAACAATCACCAACTTACGTTTTGCGGATGACATTGGTGTACTAGCAGGAAATGAGCAAAAATTAGCTAGCTTAGTAGACAGCCTTGACAAAACTTCTGCAGGATATGGTATAGAAATTAGTGCAGAGATGTATGACCCACAACATCAAGTGCATCATCACTGATATCAGGTTCCACGGTACAAAGCTATAAACAGTCCAAAGCTTCAAGTATTTGGGGACAACTGTAACAGACGAATGATCGAAGCCTGAAATAATCTCCAGGATTGCACAGATAACATCAGCGCTCACAAAACTTAAGCCCACCTGTAGATCAAGAATATCACACTCAGCTCAAACGTCAGACTAATCCAGACTGATCCAATCACTGGTCATATATATAGTTATCTATGCCTGCGAATCATAGACCATAACTGCGGACCTTTATTAAGGGATACAAGCTACAGAAACGAGATGTTTCCGAAAGATCCTAGGCGTCACATACAAAGACATATCACCAATGCAGAAATACGGCAACAAGCCATTAGAATTCAGGATGACCTCAGGATCGTAGTGAAACAAACGGACAATCAAGTGGTATGGGCATGTCTCACGTTGATCATGACTTGCCAAGACAATTCTACGAGTCATTGTACAAGGTTGACGTAAGAGAGACAGGCAAAGAAAGCGTTGGGAAGATAACATGTGAGAGGAAACAATCTTGTTATGCATCGACTCATTGTAAAGACGTAAACTCGAGTGAAATGGAGGAAGACGGTTGTTAGGTTTTGTGCGTTGCCGCAACGGTCCTCCAGACTAAGAAACGTATGATGATGATGATGATATAAAATCAGTCATCATTGATAGGTGTGCCGATATAATATTCAATATGGATGTCATGTTGCAAATCGTACTGTTCCTACTTCTGAGTGGCAAATTAGTTTCTTTTGGCATATTGCGTTATATCAAACAAGTATTTATTATATTTGCAGTGCTGACATCATATCTGCTAATTATGGCAGCCATCATATAAATCCTGTTACTTTTGCTGCTTTAAAAAGTACTGCGTCTTCTCGACACATGTAATCCAGAACATTACATGCTTTCTGTATGCTTGTTTTTCGCTTTCTTCATTAATATGTTAGTACACTAAATACTTTCTCGCGTTGTTGTTATTTGATTTGGATTTGAAACTATATACGCTTGGAGTTAGGATAGTACGTTAAGGTGTCTTCTGATTTTAGTTTATAATAAAAATAAGTTCGTTTCGACGTTTTCACATCGTATTGTAATATTTTTGCTGAAGTTGATTTTGTGTCAAAACGTGTTGTTCTTAGCTCATTTATGTTCTTTAGTGTAGGACCATATAGTCTTTGAGAAATAGGCGGCTCTCTAACGAATTACTTGCAACATATTTCTGAAATCATGAATTTGCTGTTGCCATTTAAATCCAGTTCACATTGTTTCAGAATAGTAACATCCCCAAGTAGTCTAATTTCATTTATTTGAGAAATATATAGTAAAAAAAAAAAATTTGACAATGTCATCTAAAGTGGATATCTTTATTTTATATTCTAACAAGTGACGTATTAACTTATATCTGAACGGAAAGAACTGGTTCACATAAAGATATATTCTAGGTAAAGAATAAGCTGGTTGTATTAGTGGTTATTACACAGTAGATAATATTTACCTTTTGTATACATTGAACTGTAAAATTTCTGCTAAAGAAAGAAGTACATTACATGCAATTCTTTGATCATGAACAAGATTATTACTATACTGGTATTTGCAAATACATCAATGTTAACAGTGGTACTTGTACCTAATTATATGAGCAGTTTTCACTACACTTCAATTCAAATTTGATGATTTCCCAAGGGGGTATGCCTTTATCTGGCACGGTGCGTTTAAATGCTACACCTGAAATCACAGACTAGCATGCATCCACATCAGCAATAACACGGAACTGTACTGCCTGCACTATATCTTTCAACATTCTCTCAATGAGATGTAATAATAAGTTTTCAATTAACAATACCATTTAGTAAATTCCAACAGTTTCAAACTGATCATTATTTGCATTTACTTTCATCAGGGCATTATATTAGCTATGAACTATTCTAATGATTTTGATAAGTATTCATTACATACCATGTTATGTGGCCTTCACACACAATCCATTATTATTTTTGTATTTGATTGCCAAATGGGACTTTTGGCGTATTGATATGACTCATAAATGTGAATGTATTCAGTTTATCGGGTGTAATATACCTTGCCAAGTGCCCGAAATATTCACATTGTTAGCACGTTATGTTTGATCTGAATAGTCAAACCCTAGCCATATTTTGCGTTTTTCCAGATCCAGACCCATATTTCTATTTCCCTTCGTACAAAATATATCCGGTGATCTTGTTACTCTTATTGGGAATTGTATTATCTTTCCTAACTCAGCGACAATTTTAACAGACGTACCGGTATCTCTATTTCAAAATGATAAAATGTAATCGTTACACTTTCAGCTACATAATTGTGTTTTGAGAATTTCGTCAGTTTTGGATTATTAACGCTGGGTTTATCATGTATTTGATAATTTCCATAAATCACCGCGGTTACAGGATATGCTCTTTCATAATACGGTTTGTCAACACCACTCAAAAATCCTGGTTTTGAACCTTTCCTTAGTATGGCATTTTTTCGTTATGAAGGACAGGGTCATATTTGTCAAGGATATTAAAATCGTCTGTTTTCGCTAATACAACAAATTTGAGTGTTGAGATAATTAACGATCGTTGCCGCTCGTTTTTCGTTCATCGTAGCGTCGACATAATCGCTGTTTTTGAATTTTGACCACACATGAAATGCGCCGTCATTGTATACATCTTTCTTGACGTCGTGAATTTTATTAATCAAAGTTGTATTATGTGGATCAAGGGATATTCTGTCAAGAATAAATTCATTTTTAGAAAGCTTAATGATACATAATCTCTCAAATGTATTAAAATATAATAACGGCAACTATTCAAATTAAAATATTATATATATGATGATTCAAACAAAGGAAAAGGCAACTGTGTAATGATATGTTGTGAGACTCCTTGGAACAGAGCATGCGTACACGAATTATGCAGACATTCTTTGCCAAGCGTTAGTAATTGAATCTGAAATGCGGTGTTGCCTAGAGGAGAAACGCGGTTGTATTGGTAATATGGTGGTAAAGAAAACACAACTGAAAAAGAAATTATGATAAAAACTAATTACTGTACACAGGTTTTAAACATGTGTAAAAGATCATCTTATAAGATCTTCAAATTAATGATTTAGACAAATACTCAATTAAGCAAATACTATTATATATAAATGGAGCAACATTTCTTTGCAAGACAGTCAAGCCAATACTGCGTGAAACATTCAACTATTAAATATTGCGAAAAATACCAGTCGGTGCTGTCACTAATACTGCTTATCTAAGATTCTGTGCTGATGATGTCACCTTTATAAAAATCGATAGTATTTTATCTGATCTGAGCGTTATCTAGCAGAGTCGGAATTATGCATGTGGCGGTACAAGGAATTAAATAACAGTTGCAAGAAAGGCGGTTAAATCTGCAAATACAAAGACTATCGATGAAATATTATTTCAATTAATAAATGCACCTGCCAAATATTTCGATATTCACTCAAATTTAGTACAGTTTGTATCGAATAGAATATATAAATCCTTTCTCTCTAAGAAATGCAAAAAAATATATTTTCCATTATTGCTGAGAGAGATAACTGTTAAGATATGCTGTCTACGGTATATTAATTAAGTAGTTACCTCGAGTATGTTTACTAACTATTTATTATGTATTGTTATCATTTAGTAATTAATTAGTCCTGATACAACATTTTGCTTTTACTCTGAGACTTATATCATGAAAGTGCGCTCAGATAGTATTCATACTTTAATGAGTTTGAGGAAATGAAGGAAGGGATATAATTTTGTAGTATATGTTTATCGCAATCCATTTTTTTATGATAAGTAATTAACACTATGTGTCATAATATAGTTGAAGTAACATGATAATTCAAATTAGTAAAGGGATATTTAGGATTCCTAACTTACAAGCGAGATCAAGGCAGATTTGGAACTTTAAACATGCAGTAATTTGATTATCTTCGTAACACTTGTCACATGTAATTTAAGAAAATATTTCACTTACCTACTGTTCACATCAAAATGCAAATTTCTAGACTCATTCAGAGAAGGCGATTCACTGTCTTTTATAGTCAAATATTCTGGGAAAATCCATCAATATAGAATGTTCCAGAATGACGTAATCATATGATTCTCTAGAATGTTCTAGATTGAAGGGTTTTTCCAGAATGACTTAATCACGTGGTCCTCTAGAAGGTTCTAGAATTATGGGTTTTCCCAAAATGTTTGTCTATATATAACAAAGTAAATTTTGAAAATATTATTGATAATAGTTCTGCTATAAAATAAGTAATAGAAGACGGCATAAAAATGAATTTGATGAAGATAAAATTATATCTGATTTTGAAGCATTACAAAAGCGTAAATTTTAAGGTGGCTTTACACTCTCAGACTAATATCGATTGATTAAAATTATATATGAAATCATGTTACCATCTTTATCAAGAGCTAAATATGTAGAAGTGGAAATATAAGTACCGCTTTCTATCGCGATTGACAACATTATATCAAAATTATCTAACGAATATGTGTTTCAGAATTAGGCAAAGAAATAACGTGGTTTTGTCTTAAAAATATTTGACTCTTTCTCGTTGCACATGCGTACAACGTTATCTAGGGTGAATGTGTTTTTCCAGGTAAGCGACTGTATTAACATGTATCTAGCCAGAGATTACTTGGGACGAGTTAACATGACTAACATGATATGCACGGGTATTCTACCCTGACTTGTATTCACTCACCTATGGATTTAAGTAAGACCGATTTCTAAAACCACACTGGTTGTTTCTAGATCACGTCAAGGATTGTACACTCTCCATTGTTCTCCAGCCCTAGGGGTAAGTGTTAAATTTACATTTTCATTTGATATGCGAAGCTTATTCGGTTTGTAATGTCATCTTGCGTAATAATGCATTTATTACAAAGCAGATTTAAAGTATTGAATTATAAGTCACTGTTAGAGGTTAAAGTATTATCAGATATCTAGAGATTATACAGAAACTATTATTATGACCAATTTGGTTTTATTGTAGCTGACTGTGTTTGTAGCTGACTTTGTTTGAAGCTGATTCTAGCTGTTATTGTAGCTGACCGTTATTGTAGCTGATTGTGACTGGCGCTGTGATTGTGTCTATGAAGTGTGATTGTCACTGTGACTGTGAATATGACTAGAGCAGTATGAAGCTGTCCGAAACCGTCTAAAGTTGCTTAGAGCTATCTCGAGTTTCAAGAATATTTAATGCTGCGTGCTGTCGATACGTATTTATGTATATACGTATGTCTGTGCCACAGACGTAGACGCAGCAAAATGAAAAAGGTGCTGTATGCTGTATGTACGTGTAACATATGACTGTACTCGTGGTGGATTCATAAAGGGTGCGGGCGGTCGATAAGAGTGTGCACCAAGCCAAGGAATCATGCGACTGTACATGTGGTCTAGAAGCATACGTTTGGATCAATTGTTGTGTCATTACATTTTTTATATTCATAAGATTATTTTGAATCTTCGTTATGTTCATCAGATTAGCTGAATCTTAGTTGTGTTCTTAACATTATTTTGAATCTTAACATAATTCATATTCGAGATTATGTGAATCTCTTATTGTGTAGAATACTTTTTGAAGCGTATGTGCAGTCCATGAGGTTTCTTGGATCTGTACTTCATATTGATTTAATATGTTTTATTTTTTGATGTATAGATGTTGTGTAGACTGATTTTAGTACATTAGAATGTTGAGAGCGTGAGAGAATCATTGTATTTTTAGATCATATATTTATCTTTATTAATACATTCATAAATTTCCATCTTTCTCACTTTGTGTTTTTCTTATTCATTTAGTCCAAAGACCCACTCAGTTTTTATTCTGCGGCAATATGAAGCAAAAGCAATGATCAATATACGCTTAAGACAAGAAAAATATAAAGTAATATATATATATATATATATATATATATATATATATATATATATATATATATATATATATATATATATATATATATGTATATATATATATGTATATATATATGTATATATATATATGTATATATATATGTATATATATATATATATATATGTATATATATATATATATATATATATATATATATATATATATATATATATATATATATATATATACTTATATTTTACTCAGAATCAGAAAATATTTTTCAAGCTATAAAACAGGAATTTACATAATGAATTATCTGATCTCTATCACACTTGAGCAAAGAAATATGATACTGACGTAGTTGATTTAATTGTTCCTGCGTCAATAATAATGTCTTCCTTGTCTTATGCATCAATAACTCTATCAACACTAAATTGGTCTGTGTTGACTGGAGACTGCGGCATTATTGTAATGATGTCGTTTTTAAGTACCTCCACCTTGTCATGTATGAAAACGCTCACATATTGGTACATTATATAACATACCTCTGTATGATCAAAATATATAAGGACAATATTTTTTTAATAATGAATTTTAGTATTTCTACAATATTCTGAATTTTGTTATTTGTCATAAATACTAGCCAAAATGATTGTTGGGTCCCATAATTAATGGGGTCTGAATACATTTTATAAACTTGGAAAATCTATCAGACTTCGTAATGTTTGAGGCTGAAAACTCAAGCGATTATCTATATGATTTTTAAAAACAAGTCTCTCAATTTTCAGAAAACACACCTAAAAATGATAATTCTCATGTTGAAATAATAAATTTGTGGACTGAATTTAGTTGTTTGTTTAAGTAGACAAGGAGAAATTTATTGATTTATCGATAAATCATTTAGAGAATTGAGGGGGTTTTCGCCCTCAAAAATTACGAAATCTAATAGATTTTCTTCGACAATGTTGTATAGAATAAAACAAAATCTTTCATGCTGAGGTAGAAAATAATTCGGACTTGACATACATACTTATAATAAGAAATTCTTTACGTAGGTCAAATAAGTGTCCGGAGTGATCAGTAAGTTAGAAATGTATTCTTGACAATAACGGATTATGACATCGTAGATAAACATGATTGTGCAATCAAATATTGAGGAATACTTGCGGAATATATATATATATATATATATATATATATATATATATATATATATATATATATATATATATATATCATTTCCTTGCTGAGCCTGATTTGATTTTTCAATACTTTTCTGAAATCTACCATTAATTACATCGCACGCAAGATCAACTGCAATCGTTTATTTTAAATTAAGGAATCCTGGTGAAATATGACTTCCTTCACCATACGGATTATTATAGTACTTAAGAATACTTGGAGGTAGTGCTATTTTTCTCAAAGATTCAATTATCGTAGGAAATTTTTCATTATTAGTTTCCTTTAGTTCCTCCTTATTAAATGTTCGTACTACAGAGCGTGGTTAAATAAATCCTTAATGAAAGTGTCATTGACATAATCATAGTCTGATTTTAATTGATTTAGATCTTATATTCTTTCAATGATGTGTTGTTTTATATCATCATTGTAATGTTGTGATAACGACAAAAGCAGATTTTGTATTTTGTCGATTGATTGTTGGGTCCCATAATTAATGGGGTCGGAATACATTTTATAAACTTCGAAGTATCTTATTTCGCCACTAAAAGCATACATATTATATACACCATCAGTTCCATTCCACGGGAAAATATTGCGATAATTTTGAGGTTTTAGAGATTTTTTCTGTCTATATTAAAATCCTCTAACTTTGGATCTGGTGGTCCTTTATATTTTGGTGGAATTTCAGTCCAATTGAATACAGATCTGATTAATTAATGCTAAATATCTTTGCTGTTTTTGACGGATAAGTAGTAGCTATGATTTGTTGTAGTGGTTCGTTTGGCGATGTTAATGGAGTTGACATTGATATTTAACTTCAGACATTCTAAATCAATAACTGTGACTGCTTCTTTCTAGATTTTGATCATCTCCTTGAACTCAAAATATATTTTTCCATCACTTAGGCTCGTTGATAATAATGAGGAAACTTCGAATATGTGAGCGTTGCTGTATGTAATTGTATTCTATAATCATGTAATTTTGCATTTATGTACTGGCACATTTACTGTGGCAACGATATTAAGAATAGCAGCAATGATTGCTGCTGTTAAAACAAAAATTGTTACAACTACTGGTGCTATCATTGGTATTGTTTATAGCAATACTCTTGTTCCAACAAAAACATCAGAAGCTAAAGAAACAATTATACCAATAATAACTACAAGGCCGCGATATTTATATTATTTTCATTACTTTCTGGTCAACGATATTTTTTTTTTGCCTTTCACGTGCTTGATTATACATATAATGATGCGCTGCAACATCTCGTTGAATACTCATTATATTTTAATTGAGTGGGAATTTAGCTACTAATTCAAGACACCAATAATATATAAAGACAAGCTATTTTATTCAGGCTCCGCATTAAATGTTACCTTGTAGGTTTGATCTAACCTAACATCACTAACCTGGATCAACCTGACCAAACAAAGCCGTCAAATCGTAGAGTAGATCTTATAAATGTTACAACACTGAATTCAGAGAGCCTGCCTATACCGATAACCTCAGCTCGACATTTAATAGCTTTATTGAGTGGTGACAATATGTATTGGTCAGACGCTACAGTATATACCATGTTGTTAATTTGCTTGTGGGGAATTTTAATCAAATTGATTTTCTAACGATATCAGACATTCCACTTATAACATCCTTTTTAAAAAAAATCGTTTCAATATCCGATATAGGTGTATTAATATTGCCTAGTTGTGTGTTAATTTCAACGAGTTTGACGTCAACAGTCAACGTCGTGCCAAATAAATCATATGTTAATCTATTGTGTTTTTGAAAATTACTTCAAGTATTTAAAAATATTGAAGTGAAAGTCATACTCGGCCCGCATCATGGATAATTGAGCATCTACTGTGTTTACATATTTTTTTCGTCCCATCATGTCGGGTATCTTAAAACATCTATTGTATTTCCGTTCATGCTGAGTTCGCCATTTATTGAGTCATTGACACACCGGTAGAAAATATATAATTAAATCACTCATCATATTATACAAATTTCACAAATGACTCGTTAATATCACTCGAACTTCCAGTTAGGTGGACAATTACAAGCATATCTTGCTTGTAAATGCGGAATAAATATATCACTAAAAAATGATCCAATTTTTGGTGTTGGCCCAAACAAATTATCATTAATGAAGACTCAATCTAAATACTTTAATACGGCTTTACAGTCAAAAACCTGAGTTCAACTTCATCTTTCTATGAGCGTTATTAAAGACTCAATTCATATTGGTGTCATATTTAGACGTTTTGGAACTTTACCGGCGGTAATAGCTGCTGCAGCTCCAAGAGCACTTGGTGATGAAAGATGTACTGCCGGATGGTTTGGTAGTAAGCTTTTTGATAACATAACTGGAAAAGGATTGGAAAAAGGTACGGGGACTAACATTACAAGGAACGCCCCATCGGTACGGAAATGTCTGAGACTTCCAGAAACATTGTTAGTTTTGATTTGTGTCAAATTTTGATTTACTCGATGCTTCTAAACATTGAAATATCCGTCACCAATTACCAAAACAACCGAACAATATTGAAACAGGTATTATAAATCATGATGAAAAATTTGGTTCAGGAACTCATTGGGTTGCATAAGCATTTAGTGCAGGTGTTTCTATTTATTTTGATTGATATGGGCCTCCACTGCCAATATAATTTTTAAAATACGCCAGAAAAAGTCCACTTTTATATTCATCATTTCCAACACAAACACTAATTGATCCACCGATATGTGGTAGTGAAGTAATTAATGTGCTCAATGCCATAGCTAAATCAGTATTACCACCACATAAGCTCGTGAATGATTATACAAATAACCGTGTCGTGCTAAACATATCATAAAGTATAATGGTACATATTTACGGAAGTTCTTTTCTTAGTGGTACCACTAAAGGCAAGATAAAATATGACAATACAGATATGTGAAATTACGCGACTAAAGATGAACTCACTGATAATATGAACCTCTCTGGAGTTGACCAAGATGACGTAGATATTTTTCAGGATGAACACGGTGTTTTAAAAAAGAGTACTATCAAATGGAATGACATAGTTAGTACAGTTATTGGTGCTACTAAGGATAATATTCCTGTTTGTCCTAATGATAGTAATATCAGAGACTCGAGTATATTGAACATATTTATAGCTAGACAAAACAACAGTTTATCTTAATCGACTTGTTTTTTCCTTAAACCATATCGTCTAACTAAGCAATTTCGGAATTTAGCTATGTACGTTTAACCCCTTCATACAAATTCGCAAGAGAAATGAGGGAACCAAATATTAAATCATGTACTTATATCTAAAGGATTTCGACGGATGGGATACAAATGGACTCCTGATCGAAAGGGGCCAAACATACATTCCAACGATTATCATTTGCCATGAAATATGTACAGTGTCGTTAAAAACAACCAAAACATTTCGTGATTGGTTATTTAATAAAATCCTGCTATAATAATGTGCGTCGCTCGTGGTCAAGCACCACCTTTTGCTGGATTGTCTCCACATAAATGGCTGAGGAAATGTGTTGATTAGTATGATGATCATATAGCACTTGATCGGAATTAAGGGAGTTGAAAAACGGATTCAGAATGCAAACAAATAACAGTCAATGTGAAATAATGCGTGAAATAATTTCAGAAACCCCTTTCAACATTTTTATAATTTGTGAAGACCAACTGATTTTATAGTGGCAAGAGGAAAAATATTTCTTGATACACTTCAGCGACAATTATGTATGTCATAAATCTTGTAGTAAATGATATTGTTTTAGTTCTTGTCAATGTTGTTAGTCATGAGCTACAAATGAGCCAGTATCTGTGGACTCAAGCATACGCGATGAAGATTCGTTCATCTCAGGGGTTAACTATTTCTGATACACGAACTTGGATCATTGATGATCCATAAAATGGCCAAATTCAATATATCTCGTAGTGTCTAGAGCTAGAAAAA
The DNA here is from genome assembly GCA_028554795.2 of Sinohyriopsis cumingii. Taxonomy (NCBI): domain Eukaryota; kingdom Metazoa; phylum Mollusca; class Bivalvia; order Unionida; family Unionidae; genus Sinohyriopsis; species Sinohyriopsis cumingii. The sequence goes on from JAPYKE020000284.1 coordinate 550,785, forward strand.
TATCTCAAATGCTGGGAATTGTTGTGGACGTCATACAAACCATTGACGACAACAACACTGATATAATAATAAAAAAATAATTATAAATAGCGTGACAAATAAGCGCCACTTTGAATTTTATGCTGAATTTATAATGACGTTGAAACAATACGAGAATATTTCTTGTGTGAGCTGTAATTTGTAATATTTTGGCAGAAAGTATTCAAATAAAGATCCAAGACAATTTACTATAGAAAGAATTAATATTAAATTTGGACATACTCGCGAAAATGAAATGCTGACCTGCCATGCATGTAATCGACGTCGCGGTGCTAGTTTACAAAAGTGAATGCGGTAGCAATTGTGAGTATTGCAAGTAATTGCTCGCGTACAAGTCCACGTTGAGGAGCAGTTGAATCAAATATGTAGATTGCTGGTCTACCCGTATATATTACCTCGCTAGATATTGTATGTGTCGAAACGCTCCTAATAGGATCATATAAATAGCTTACATTCAGATTACCTATTGTTTGTTTGTTTTTTTTCTTCAAAGAACAGGTCATTCTATTTGTATATTTTTTGTGGTAATTTCATTAAATAGGTTTTATAGAAGTTGCACGAGTAATTTCATTATTTAATGCAGCTATCGCACTTGGTAAAACTAAATGAACAGCCTGAACATTTCATTAGGAGTGCTGCCATCAAAATGTGCATGCTGAATTTGTTCAGGTTGCAGTCGATAAAATTTGCCATATTGCCTGTCGCTTTAACCATTTTGCAGCAGTAAAACGTGTAATATTTGCTGCAACAACCAGTTTACTAATTGCTGCTCTACCGATTACGAAAATAAAATCGCAAAAGGTCTCGGCAGAACAAATAATCGATACATTTACCCTAGGATGATGATCTGATCATAAACGAAATTGTACAAGACTGTTTATATACGATGATGAATTAGATTTTATAATTGATATACAACAAAAATATATGTTTATAAGTTGAATCATTGTCAACGTATCGGACTTGACTAAACTCGGTGAAATTGTGGGTTGTATTGATGGTGAGTAACGACAGTTTACAAATTTAAGATGTTCAATATTCGCGTACTTTTCGATAATTATATTTCCGATGATATATCTAGTTTTTGCGTTTGCTGTGAGAGTTTTATATCAATACCAATATTCAGAATGGTTTGAAAAATTGAAAATCGGCATTTATGAAAAATGGGTCTAATGTAGAAAAAAACACAATAAAGCATGCTTAATTCATCTGCATCAACCGACTTGAAAACTAATATATGTTTTAGAAAATAATCAAATATCAAAATTATCATATGCGCGGTCCTTGTAAGATCATGTGACCAAACATAAAATAGTATATCATAATGAATATGGGGTTCTGGTAAAACAACTCGCGTGACCGACCTAATTCTGAATTTCAATATGGTCGTTTTAATCCCTACACACAGATTCGATTAGAGAAATAGATATTAAATCATGTACTTACCACAAATTCTTTCGATGGAAGGGAAATAAATCAACTGCTGATCAAATAGGTGAAAAATACATTCCAGAGAGTATAATTTGGGATGAAATATGCACTGTATCATTAGAAACGCTTAAAAATATTTGTTACTGACACAAAAAAACTGCTGTGATAATGTGTGGCAATCATCGTCAACAGCTATCTTTTGTAGGATAGTCTCTGCACGAAAGGCTAAACAATATTTTGGATTATTATGAATAAATAACTGATAAGCAAGAAAGAAGAGAGTTTAAGCAATTAATCAGACTACAACCGATTAAACTGGGATAATGAGTGATATAATTTCAGGAAATTCTATAATCAATTTGTGGAACTTATGACATAATAGTTGCAAGTAGAAAAATAGTCAGCATTACACTTCAACACCAATTATTTCTGACACATAAATTAATAATGTCGATTTCTACCAGTACCATCATGTTATCTACCGGATGATAAGCGAAGGCAGAATATCTACGTCGATTTACCGGATTCGACATAAAAACAAAACCTTGTAATAATTGATATTGTCTTAGTTTATACGAATATTGTTTTGAGCGCGTCAGCCATTGACACAATGACATGGACGCTTGGATTTAATTCACCACATTGATTAACTATCTCCGATGCAACTGTTTGGATCGTCAATGATCCTATGGAATAGTCAAATTTAGTATATCTCGCAGAGTCTCTAGTCAGAAGAATATCTCAGTTGCGGAAAATTGTCATCAACTTTACAGACACTACTGGCAACACCGAAGGTATTGGATATGCTATTATCAATGATGTAGTAAGAACAAAGTTAGTTATAATCAGTGTGCCAAAAAAAAAAAAAAAAACCCGCGAATAAGATTTTGACGCTGAATGTATAATATCATTAAAACAACATCATAATAATTACTCTTTGTGCCAGGTGTAATGCAGTAATGTTATGACATTATTCAAATAATTATCCAAGACAATTTACGGTAGAACATAATTAATAGTAAGTTTGGTCATCCACACAAAATTTTGATGCTGGCCTGTCTTGCATGTTATCGTCCTTCATCAATTGGTCGATTAAATTGTTCAATAATTACTTGATTACTACTAATTGCGGTATGTCATCGTCTGATTTTGACATTATGCTGCTTCATCAACGATGATACTCCACCATTAAATTATTTGCCAGAATCAACCTGTAATAGCTGTGACCATCGTAATGGTCCTCATTGAGAAATTTCCTGAAAAGCAGAGAAAACCTTCAGTTGCTGGTTTAGTAGATAATAGTTCCGCTTCATAATACCTACCTGAATCGTCCACAACATGTAATGAGTATTTGTATGACAATTGACGTCTACTTATTTTGATAATGTCATGTGGTAAAAATAATATATCTGCTAGATGAAATTCATTGTGAACACTATCATCAAAATGTGTGTACTCGATTCGTTTAGGTGATGGTATATAACTTTGCGTATTGGCTGTCGTGCTAACCATGCTTCAGCAGTAGAGCTTGTGACATTTGCTGCATCAGCGAATTTACTAATTGCTTGTCTACCTTTCCAATTGTACTCTTCATTTTTAGATTCAACATCATGAGCGCGACATGCTCGATAAATATCATTTATAGGATATTGTCTAGGTCTTTATTGATCTTATTTATCACGTCAGATATCAAATCGTTTATCAGGACCACACTAAATATATCCTGGAATATATTTTTATAGTGAGTATTTAGCCCATGGTGTTCATGGTATGTTTCCAAATAAAGTAGCGAAGACACCAAGAATTTTAATGGCATAAATACATTTTATATTTTCTTTTGCCACATTTTACACATTTACCTATAAGTGCGCGTCTTTTACTTTTGTTATTTTTGACAACATACTCGTATGAGTATGTGTTCTATAATCTACGCAACATATATTCATATTATGTATTATGTTACTATAACATGATGTCATTAATTTCTCAGCGACACGAAAACAAGATCCTGTAAAACATATTCCAGCATTACCGAACTCCATCAGAATGATAATAATTGCTCCTTCCGGTTCAGGTAAAACACATTCGCTACTTGATTTGATAATGAACTAGCTCAAGTTTGACAATTTATATTTAGTTGCACCATCAGTTGATGATCAGAGATGCTAACATGTCCTAAAAGATTTTAATGAAAATGCAAAATTGCTAAATGAAGATGGTGGTTACATTTTTAGTTGAGTTAAATTAGTCTGTAGATGAGTTTGACGGATTTATTAATAATCTCGTAGTATATAATAATTTAATGCTAGATAGACAGTCAAATCAAGCTATAAAAATTATCGAGGTAGGCATACATGTACTGATGTGATTTATTATACTCAGAGATAAACAGACATAACAAATTTGATCAGAGATAACTGTAATACTTTAGTTGTGTTTAAGGAGATGATACACATACTCTGATAAATATTCATCAGACTTGGTGTAGTGGGGATATGGACATGATAAAGTTCAAAAATCTATTTTCAAAAGCACACTCTACTCCACACGGATTTATACCAATACATTTACACTATTCTCGAACAAGTTAAGATGTAGGTCAAGATAACATATCTGGTTGACATAATAATGATTTGATTACAGCAGCAGGGAGGGTGCGATCTAAATGCGAATTCAGGCTGGTAAATTACAATACACATACAAATTTCGACAAAAACCAAGTAACAAAAAAAAAACAATTTAGAGAAACTCTTGATAAAAATAGAAGCTTTGGTTTATCGTTATTGTGACTCGTGTAGGGTTGTACGTATTGTTGGTGTCAGATTGTGTTTATCGGTAATATAGTGATTGTTTATTTTAGGTCCGCGAAATCAATATTTCGGTCGTATTGTGGTGTGTACTGTTAGTTTTTATGTATGGTGGTGGTGGTTGCTTCACGTCCGTTCTCAATTTGCCAAAACATTTATATTTATTATATATTGTAGAGTGTTTCGGTCGTCTATGTCTATATTACGCTTTTACCTGTTAAAAAAATATTGTCCATAGACAGACCCTTAGTTCCATACGTCTTGTCCATGAACAAACCCTTTATGTTCAATACCAATGTTAAATTACCCCTTGTCCGTATAGTGACACACCCTGTTTAATTTCTATGTTCAAATTCCCCTTGTCCATTCAGTGACCAAACCATTTTTGCATAGATGTCCACTTGTCCGTATATCGCCCAATTTAACTACTGTCATAACTAGATTGCGCTAAAATATATATAGAAACCATGATTACATTCAGTTAAAGTAGCAATAATCGTCATTTCCTCTTTCCCAAGTTTCCATTCCTCCAAGTTAACGTAATTCGTTTTGCCTTTTGAACCGGGCAAGCGGATATGAAATATAATTATTGATAGTGAATAAAGTGATCATTGTGCATTATTCACACGTGTAGATAATCGTGTTCATGAGAAAATGGTTATGCAAACTGCGTTAAAACACAGATACTTTGTAAATCATTTTATAATTTTCATCTATCGCAAGCACAGATTAGAGAACTATATATAATCATTATCAGTACAGGTATTACATATTACGTTGAAATTTGAAAAATAAAATGTCTCAAAAAGGCTAAGATATCCTAAAATATTGACTGATGAGTTTGCACATTACAACATGGACATTCCCCTCATCATAGCTGTTATTTCGAAGTAGGCATATTAGCAACTTTTTAGGGTTTAACAAGATTTAGATTACTATTTTAATGCAGTTATTAATTAATATAGTTATCATTTAGATTCGAGCAAAAAACTAACACGCACACACACACACACACCTATATATATATATATATATATATATATATATATATATATATATATATATATATATATATATATATATATATATATATATATACACACATAGCAAGAAGGACAATCAGGTAAAACACCAGGTTGACCCTTAGGACCTGGTGGTCTAGAAATAATCGGATTATCAGGTGATCCGGGAGACCAGTTGCCCCTTTTCACCAGCTCAACCCCCAGCACCTATAGGACCTACCAAAAATACCTTGATGACCATTCACGACAGAGATACCAGACACATTCGAACTACTATTGCCACCTGCTACACCCGGATAGCCTCGGAAACCCTGCTGACTATGCATGCCTTACCTACAAGTAGAGCCTATTTGGCCAGCAGGCCCACTGCTACCGATAACACCAGGCAACCGGAAACCAGGAACACCAGGAGAACCAGAAGGACCAGCTAGACCAGGGGGACCAGAAGGACCAGGGAGACGAGGAAGACCTTGAACATAATATGAAGACAAGACCATTTTCATGCATTAATATAGTGACAACGTCTTCACATATAACATACTATAGTACATCACCTTTTCAACATACAATCTCCTGTTCTGGCCCAAATCTCCCATATTATCCTACCCTCCATCTCTCAGTCACTCTCCCTCACTCTCTCACTCTCTCTCTCTCTCTCTCTCTCTCTCTCTCTCTCTCTCTCTCTCTCTCTCTCTCTCTCTCTCTCTCTCTCTCTCTCTATATATATATATATATATATATATATATATATATATATATAAAGGTAAGTATCCATGCTAATGCTGACATGTTTGTTATTCATGTACATTTCACGAAAACAAGAATGAAGAACATTGTTGACTGGATCAACTCTAGCATCGGATGCTGGAGTGGTATTGTCCGTTTTGATCACTTTGAATTTCAAATACGCGTAACTGCTATTCAGATCTATTTAATATTCTGCCGAATGAGATTCTTGCAGCGTCATCATAGTGGGTGGCAAGGGATATACATATATACATACATACATACATATATATATATATATATATATATATATATATATATATATATATATATATATATATATATATATATATATATATATATATATATATATATATATATATATATATATATATATATATATATATATATTTATATATATATCCGACTTGGAAAAGGCGCAAGACTATCGGTGCATCACTTTTTTGTCTCTATGATTTAATAATCAAGAACGTCTAAGTGCCAGTACATATGTGTTGTCTTAGAGTTTCTAGCTTTATAAGTGTGAAATGATCTGAAGGTGTGTTTTTGCCGTCTCTTAATGAATTGCCCTTGATTTAGTGTCAGGGTAGTAGGAATGTAGGGCATTCACAGGGGTTTCTTGTCGACCCAAAATGTCGTTGCCTGTTCGCATCAAGACATTTTTGTCTGCTCTCAGACAAAGCTTCTATGGGGTTTCGTTTGCAGAAAGTATTTCTCTTGCGTCAAAGCGGCATGTTTCAAAGCGTGCATTTGTCGTGTCCCCGTCGCTTTCAACACGGGGCTACCTAACGAAAGGTCCATTTCATCATATCTCCTAAGCCATGCCAACGCTGTCGAGCTACGCCTTGGTACAATAAATACATGTCTTACGTGGACTATTTTGTCCCAGATCTCCTTTCATAGCAATGTTGACAGTGTCAAATACGTCTTGCTGACAGGTAAATTGTGATAATGTACGCATTAGCGGTGAACGTGAAAGGTGTTATCACCTTCCTCGTCATCGTTCGTCCACTTTAAAAGAAAGGACACGCTGTAACAGTCTGAGATGTGTCCCAACCACTTGTACTCCACCACATCAGATAACACAGAGATATAATTGAACCTTTGGTTCATTTCTACAGGGAAACGAAACAAATTGGAAAAAGAATCATTGTCGGATATTTCTGGTAATTCGGTTATCCTGGTCATTATAATTTTCATCTTTATGTCATCGCCGAAATTCACAAACAATTCAGAACAAAATAAAATGGAGAACACTTTACCCTCAAGAAATTACACCACTTTTTCATACTCTCCTAAACTTTACCAATCAATACATTGAACTTAGTGGCCATGCTGCTCACTAAATGATGACCACTAAAATAACAGCCTTGTGGGATTATAATGTTATCGGTCCACCTAAGGATTTGTCAGATATGTGTTTTATTCATAGTATTTACATTGTTATCAAAGTACTTTTGCTCTTGCACGTCATGAACTTCGAAAGCAACATATTTTGAATTGGAAAAACATTTTTTACTTGTGTCGAGTGAATGATTTATACCAAAGCCACTTTCCAATGGGCTTTGTGATCTAATTGTTTGGTCTAAGGTCATTAAGCCTTGCAACAACACAAATTATTGTTGGGAAATAGCTCCATGGAAATGTCACTGGGTAATGTTAAGTTAAATGTGTTGTCATTCATAATTCCAGACCTCTGTTGCTGGTTACGTGGACACATGAAGTCAGAGGAGTGTCTAAAATATGAGTATTATGGTGATTGTTGTTATTAGGTTTGTGACTAATTTTGAGCACATTGATAACTTTGTTCCCGTTCTAGAAGTATTTCGGGGAAGGATTGGGAAGTAGGTAACCTAGACAACTGCTCACATTAACTTATTTGAAGTGGCAGCTTCCCACCATAAGCATTCTTTTTTCGAGAATGTTTTCAATGTTGCACAAGTTGTCTTCATTTTTGGTTACGCGTTATAACTCGTACAACTAAAGCGTTCCCTTTCACAATTACCGGTGCATATCTTCCAAATATGGACGGCAGGATAATGGCCACGCACTCGTCAAGTGATACGATACAATTCGTTGGGCAGTTTTGTAAGTAACCTCTCTCGAGTGTTCGTTTGGTTTTCGCATCGAGCACCAAATCTCAAACTGTCAACACTCCACCTTTCTTGGGAATGGCCACTTTCGGCGACATACCAAACCGGCGCTCAAAAACGGGCACTTCGTTGTCCTGAGTCACTTTTTTGGCGGGGGCAGGCGCTATGCCTCGATGGTAATATCGGCTGTACGCTTGAACCAAGCATGATAAGTCGTATATGTACTAGAGAGTGCGTTGATGTGCGTTCTTTCAAGGTGCGTTAGAAACGCTTTGGTTTCTGAATTATCGTTTGGTGAAAAAAGGAATGTCATGGTGACATCCACTTTGATTCTACGCTAGTGTGGGAGATAGCTCAAACTTCCTACTCGATTTGAAAGTCTATATCTTGATCCTGTCAAATTTAAAAACGACTTTGCGGACACGAAACAAATATTTGTAACCGCGATTGTAGGTGGCCTAATGAGAGACTTTAGCTAAATCTGATTGCCACTAATGATCGATGGCCTCCAATGGGGTTTGAATTATAGAAAATGTTCGTCGAATGGGTTAGTGTAACGTTTACATGGCTCATTGATGACACCACATTAGCATTTGATGTAATCGGATACATTCAGACTCGTTTTGGCAGCACGATACACTTTCTAATCGTATGTGCAACCTGTAGAATGGGATGTTCGTAATAAGTGCAGGCTAACAACTTCCCCAATTATTATTAAATCACCCTCTCTTCACTGATGATACTCTTTTCCTTCGTGTTGTATTTTCTCGGCTTGTAATGTTTTGCATGTCCGATAAGCAATAGGTCTCTAGGAGGAGGAATATGTCTCAACATGGATAATTGTTTTTGTTTCAAGTATGTCTTCACCTTCCTTTTCTCTTCTGCAGAAGAAGTGGCCTTCCTTTTTGTAATCCATCATATTCGAAAAGTACGTGTTGTTGTTACATTGCGTTCTTTCTCTGATGGTGTTGTTAACTTGCGTATTTTGTTTGAAACTCTTCTTTTTGTCCTCTTTCTGACTTGGTCACCAAGGGTAGTGGTGGTGCAGGACTTTTCATCAGGTTTTAAAATGTCAAATTCAGCTGAGCTATTTTGCCTACAGAATTCTGGTGATAGAGATGCTTTCGTTGCAATTGTTGACCGTACGTTCGTGATTTTTCTGTTTCGGACGAATCGTTGTGATCCGTCAACGAATATACTTCTTGTTGTAACTGTGATATCTAATCTCGGTCAAATGAGCATTGGGAGGCAAATACGGGGTCCGTTGTTCTTGTCACTGATGGTATTCCATCCATCGTGTGTAAGACCAGAAGCCATTTTTCGTCATTCCATTATATTTGAATGATGACACCTGAGATCTATTGAATGCAGAGGTCATTTTATCTTTCTGTTTCCAGTTGTATTGCACCAGTGAGTCCTCCCAGGATTGTTCCCAATACTCCTTTTAACGAGGGTTCAAACAACATGGGTACAATTCAACAGCGTTGTATCAACATATTCGTCTTTTGACTGACGGGGATTTTCTTTTGAACAATTGGCGATGAACGTGATAATGTTGGGCTAAATATCTGTTCTGGTGTTTTTACAAAGGCATTGTTTATTTCAAGACATTCAAACAACATTCGCACACGGTATCGATCACGTCTTTGTTTAATGTTTGAAAGAGATTTTCTTGCATGGGTGTATATGTTTCGTACAGGACGGACATCATGTCCCCATGTTTGATTAATGATGAGGCAGTCCTTTCCATTTCTTTCTTTTGGGGTTAGAAGAGAGATTTATATAGTTGGGGTGAATTCTTTGGTTGTTTAAGAGCACAAAAGCACTGATTCCCTTTCTTTTGATCAGGTCTTTATTATCCAACAACGTGTCGCCACTGATTGTCTTTACCTCATATTAACTTGATGACTGTAATCACGCGTCGTGCATGGGTTCGCAACAAACTATATCGGGACAGTTCTTGGTTAAACAAATCCATTAACCATTGCTGATAAAAAGGAGTAGAAGAGTGACCGCCGGATGAGACGTTGTTTGAGATGTTAGTTTCCATTGTATCATCAACTGAGGAAGAAACTGTGTCAATTTTGCTTTTTAAGCATCACCAACATTAAACAAGTTTCAAAATTGCCATTGAATTAATATTATTTTTAATACAGAAATCATTTGCAATAATCACCAGTTCATAGGTGGAAGAATTGAATGGCAAGCAGACTGGGTACTACAAATTCGTACCCAAAATGTTACGTCAGATATGAACAAAAATATCTTTCTTGCAAGCCGTCTTGTCAGTCTAATTTCTGGACAAATGCAACATTTTAGTATTATTACGTTCTTATGTTTATAATGATAGTGCACATAAATTGTTATCTTAACATATTGTGAGGCTTTAGATGTTATGTGATGTATTTTGATTTTTAACGTTGTTTTAGCAATTTTTCAGTCATATCGCTACGATGCCTCCAATATTCCAGTATAAAGTGATGTTTAGTACCATATAGAAAGCGTCTCTCTCAGTTTTGATTAGTTTAGAATATGGACCTACATTCACACATTCACACGCACATAAAAAGATTATCAATTTTATTTGATTTTTGCAAAATTAATAGTAATTATGTCAATTCAATTTTATAAACCATTGCTCATGTACCTGCTACAACCACTGTAATCAAAAGTAGGAAATGTCACAGATCATCATTATTATCGTGCGAATAAAAGATAAGTACGAAACCTCTGAAACTGTCCGTATGTAAATATACACATTAATATACTCTTATCTAAATTATATAGTCAAATCTATAAATATCAGAGAGCCATTCGACAAAGAAAAAGCGGAATTTCCACAGATGTGTGCCGTGAAGGCTGTTGGTCATGATGTTTTCGCCAGATTTTGCATCAAAGTGAGGAACAAGATCATATAGATTGCATGAGTGTAATTACATATGTGTCATGTACTGAAAACAATCGGTCAAAGTACCCCATATGTACAACCAGATCGCAATCAATATCCAGTTCTAATAATGGCAAATAATAGAAGAATAATCTCCACACATTTCTTGTCCTTATAGATGTTTCGGTCACTCTGACATCTGCAATTCTTTTAATCCGTCAATCGAAAACAATCATTACGAACCTCTTGCCTGATCCCTCTTTATATCTAAACATATTCAGTGACGCTTGTGTTATCATAATGTGAAATTTAGATGTATTTTACGATGATAAGTACTTTCTTGTTCATGAATGAATCGCTTGAAAAGGTTTGTTATATAATGTGCCTAATACGTTTTCTTGTCACATGTGAAAACAATAATACATCCCATGCCATGAGCCTCGTAGAGAGCCATTACCATTTTTTTATTGCAAGCATTAGAATCTAACACACTGAATAAACATAAGACTTAGTGAAGTTTTATTTAGCCTTAACAAGTTGGAGTTCCGCAGTATTTGTTTGAGTATCAAGGCTATAAGCGGTCGTTTGTATTTCTTATGCAGCAAACACCATGGCCTCGAAGCAAACTATAACATGTTACTTTGATGTACAAAAATAATTAAAAGTCAATATTTTGTTCTTAAGTATAATATTAATAATACAAAAAATAAATAAATTTACTCTCAAGTGCTATTTTTCGGCATGCCAACACCACCATTAAACCTATTATCTCACTGTAAGATAATTAATTATCAGATACATAATTAGAATAAAATCAATATGGTCTATTACGAGACATAAAATATATATTCACAGTTATCACATGTACATCTAAGAGGTGCCCTAACAGTAGAATAAATTAATAAAAACACAGACCAGCTAGTATAATAAGCACTCCACTTCACATCAATTTATCAGTATACATCATAACATAAATATTCTCAGCATTCAAAATGGGTGTGCTACTGTCAAATATTTACAGATGTCAGATGGCAGAAAATCATTTCCAACCATAAATATATCAATACTTTTCTCTAGAGCAGCTAGCTACAGCCTCCATCTGAAATGTCCACGTCGCATTCTGCACACCCAATGGCAGGACAAAGTATTCAACATAAATATTCTGGAATGCACCAACATGAACAACATGCTCCTCATACTCCGAGAGAGGCGACCTTGTTGGTTCAGCCACGTCAAGATAATGAGCCCAGGCCGCATTACCAGCAACCCGCTATACGGAGAGCTAGCAGAAGGTGCTCAGCTGACTGGGTGGCAACGTTTGCATTATACATACCTCTGCAAGAAGGACATAAAGACGACCAACATCAACGTCAACGTCTGGGAAAGGTGTTATGACGACAGCTCAACATGACATCTAGCTGTCTGATAGGGGTGTTCAGAAAGTACATGAAGCGAGAGACAAAATCTTGCTGCAAAGAGAACCATTCTGAAGGAGAAACAACAACAGCCTCAACAAGCATCGACGTTTACCTACAGAAAGAGCAACATGAACCATCACTCTAAGGTCGGGCTCATCATCCACTCGGGAATATACAACTCTGTCATCCAACCGGAATCTACATCATCGTATACCGAAGACGGACGGATGCCAATATACCTTAAATCTGAGATCTCATGAGTCACATGAAATTCAATACCATTAATCACATAACGTCGATAATAGGTATTCCGTTAATTGTTTATAGACAAGAACAACTTAGGATATCATATTAATCGTTTTTGCTCATTGGTTAGTACTTCGCTGTAATATTGTTGTCTATATACAAACCCAATAACGAATGGCAATTTTCCAGTATATTAGCTACACAATCACAGTGAATTGAATTTTGTGCGGATCGCTTTTAAAGTTGTATATGTTGTAATTTTCTAAGTCTGTCGTTGCAACCTACTTGCTCCCAATGTATGTAGTGGCACACCCTTATTCATATTATACTACAAATATGTATAAAATGATATAATAATATCGGTCGCAGTCTAATCCCAATACTTGACTAAGATTTCTACATTTTAAATTACATTTTATCAAATGATTGGCAAACGTCTCTGCAAATTCATTAGTTTAGTTTCAAACTTTAATTATAATAGGTTATGTTAATACCACAACGATAATATTTCTTATTTGTTGATGTAATGTAAATTCGGTTCTAAATGCAATCTGTCTGTGTCTATTTATATATGTATGGCAATTGTCTACGCCTCATTTATGGTCATTAAATGGTGTGTATGCATTATAGTTTAAGCCCAATCAATCGGGTCAAAATATGAGGAACATCCATTGACAAAAATTATGTTTTAAGTGCAACTAACAATACATTAATAATAATATTACATTCTTTATTGTACTAAATTAAAAAAATTAAAATTTATATCCGTGTTAGATTCATTTGATATGATATTTACAAAGATGTAGTATTATGTGTAGTAGGTAGGAAAAAATGATATTCTTGTCAAGGAGATAAAGCGATACACTAACATTAACGCTCAAAGGTTTGTCATGTTTACTAATTAAGTGTTATTTACATTTTGACCAAACTAATATTTATTTTACGTTGACAATTCATACAAAGATTAAAATAAAACTGCAAGAAGTTATCAGTATCCATTGTCGGCTGTCTTATATATACCTTCTAAAAAGTGTATACTGTATTAAAAAAGCTTTGTAAAACACGTATAAGTACAATAACATTACTAAGTTTTCAACTTACAAAGCAAATTCTGAATCGTGTAAATGTTTCATATGCATACCAACACATAATTGTTCCTATGCAGAAAGATTTAAGTTGTGGTATATTTCAAATGGAGGATGAGATAAGAAAATATTGGTCTCGTATCCGGCGTAGTAATAAACTGTCTGTTTGCCTGTCTTGTCCCCCTTTGCGGTCATTCCACCCATCTTTGCCTCTAACCCCCTTCCATCAAGATTTCTACCGTACGCCACCATTTCATGTTGATAACTTTTAGTTGTTTTAACCACGTCGTTTGCACATCTGAGACAATAGTGATCCAGTTATATGTGGTATAATCTAGTCCGGTTGGGAAAGTCCCAAAGTGTTTTGAAAAAGGCAATACCTAGCGTTTCTTACTATTCTCGTGATTTCATAAACAAATTCCTTAGAGGGATGTAGTAGTGAAGTGAACATACCTATAAAAACACTGCCGAGTAGTGTATATTGGATAAATAAGCCGTTCGCTGAATGAAGATTGCTTTTAAATCGATATTAACATCCTGTTAATTCACGTTGTTTCATTTTGTATTCCGAACTGTCTGTGAATCTCTACCGGCACACTATCAAATTCAGCTGCACTAATGAATTATCGTCAATTGCTACCTATCAAATGTACTAATCATATTAAGATGCAACCATTTCGGAATAAAGTCGTAATCAAGATGGCAGTCGCAGAGAATATATGTTGCTCCCACCACCAAAGACACCATTTACTATCGATATAGCTCAGACACAATATACGGACTAGTGCACATACGATATTGTATGCGGTCGTGATTCCAGTCACACCTGGGGCAACAGCTGCCGTCGCGTACAGACCGCAAATAAGATATGGAACGACAAAACGCGCGTTTATATTTAACAATCAATTCAGTTAATTAGGTGATCTCGTTTTGCAGACGTTGTTCCGATGAGAAACATTTATAATTCTTATATTAAGAGAACATTCAAAATGGAGGAACTTGGCCAGTCCAATAATCAATTGCAGGAACAATACGCACGCAAATTAACCTGTTTTACTGACACAATTGTCATGCATTTATTAAAAATCTTTGCCTCAAGATTATTGATATTATTGAGAACTCACGTGATTGCCCAATAAATGTTAGCCGAAAAACTGCATCCTGGTTGAATAGCATTCGAGATACGTCAGAGAGGTTCCAATGGTTGATTCTAAAAATATTATATTTCAGTTTATACACGGGTCACGTAACACCGTTTTGAGGTAGATATGCAACCACAAGCGGTATACAATCAGCATAGGCGTTTACATCCTTAGCTGCCTCAGCCAACACAGCGGTGGTGGTACAATACGCATCCTCAATACTGCGGTCGGATTCCATAACTAATGTACTATTAAGAAATCTGGTCTGCAACAAAAATGCCAATTATTCTTAAGTAGCCTTCAGGTTGAACCGCTAGATTCGACTTTTATCTACGGCGACCAACGAAGTCAAATATATGGTTGATTTCTGAGCATTATTTTATGTGTCTGCATGTGTTTCTTGCTGCCCGCCACATTGGCTGTTATTTATCAATCTTGATAATACACTGCATTCGCCACTATAAAAACCGGATAGGTTAAATTAAGACGATCCATACTCACACACCTTTAAGATGTTATTTCTAGGTGTATAAAATCGTTCACTGACAGCAGTGAAAACAATTAAGCTTAGTTGTTTTAACTTCGTCACTTTAATTTCCTTCACTGATATATAGGCTTCTGAGCGTGATTTATGATGTTACTGCGCAAGGTGATGCTATTACGTTAGCGATTTGTTCGGCCATGTATTGTTTTGTTATAGCAATAGTAGCATGAACATATTATTTCATATACGCATCGAAAAGCCGTTGTTCTGATTAAACCGTTGTAAGTTACTTATTACCACAATCTCGCATGTCAATTTGAAAATGTATCCTTTAATTTGTATCTGATATGATATTATGTGATGTGATTTTGCTTTTAACGTAGCTTTTCACTTTTTCAGCCATATCGCGATTTATAGTGATGTCTAGCACTTGGGTATCATGCCTCATACATGTAGCATGCTGTTTCACCCAGTCACATTTTTCTGACACCAGGCAGACCAGTCCTAACACTAACGTCCTAATGCTGAACCCCAAGCGAGTCAGCTGTTAGTATCATTTTTGTAAGTCTCTGGTATGACTCGGCCGGAGGTCGAACCCACGAACTCCCGCATCCGAGGCGGACGCTCTAACCACTAGGCCATTAGGATACGAGTGTATCTCTTTGTTCGATTGATCTTTAAAAATCACAAGCTAATCTAAATCGACACCTCTGGTAAATCTGTTACTATCCTCTTTGATCTGCAAATCGGCTTAGAGATAATGAGCACCCTATGGTCAAGCTTAGTATTGTCCTTAAATGCTAATAAGCGTTGTTGTATAATATCGAATGTACATCGAAGTGAAATCGAGAGATACTGCAAGGATAAGATGACTGCATACAATGCTATCCAAGTCGGAAGCGGTAAAGTTAAATACATTTTCCATACGAGTCACATTACAAACTAAGAAGGGTGTGTTAGTATATATATGTGCCCGTGAGAGCCATTGCCTTTTGATGAATTTAGATTGATGATGTCAGTTGTTACATGTGCATAGTACCATCATAACTCATAAAACACCACGAACATGTTTGATCGATTTGGGCTTCATAGGTAAATCATGGTTAGTCAATTGTCAGGACAACAGTTACGTGGGTGTTCAACGATTCGTGTCCGTTGTTTTCTTTCCTAAATTTGACTGTATTGTTGTTCGTTTCTTCGCTTGCTCCGACTGGTTGAGGAATTTGTCACCGAAGACTTTGTTTCCACTACACGTAAACTTAGTAATTCAATATGTGGTTGCATCACAGGTGGGTCAGAACTTCTTTCTAAAGCTCTTAAGGATGCTGTACCTTATTTACTCTCTTCACCCTATATGCGGTCAGTATTTGATGAAATACAACCTACTTAGGACGTGTAGTTTGTTTCTTCCTTGTAAACTCCCTAAATACCATCTTGTACATATATCATTGATGCATTTAGTAAAAGCAGTTGATTGTAGTTTTATCATATGTTTACTTCGATCACCTCGATATAAGAGCAAGAGCGTGCTAAGAGCAACGACAACTTGATTAGTAAGGATATACTCATTAATTCTTTCCTAACAATCTGATACGGTGTTTTCAACTGCATCTTGCATCCTCATCAAGTTCACAATAGCTTCTTCAACGTTTCGTTTTGTTACCTCAGTCCCCTGTAGTAAAGGGCTAATGGCCTCTGCAGTTACGTTTGCGGTCTTTTTACGATGTCCATGGTACGTTTTGATATTTTACGAACTGGACAAGGGTCTTTCTTTGTTTTTGTGATCGCTGCTACATCCAGTACATTTGCTCCTTCTACCTTTATAATACCCTCAGTACCTTCCGCAACATGTTATGAGGTTAATCAGCGGTGTCAATGATTGTTGCAAACCTCTTTCAGATCTTTTCGTGATGCATGTTGCGACTGTATGATATATTTGATTTCTTTGCGGTTTTCCATCAAATGTGGAAGCAAATCTTGGTATTGTTGAGCAACGTTAAGGCGCATTTTTTTATAATCTTCCATGGAATCACTGCCGAACATTTTATAGATGATGCTTATTAATTTTTGAATTGGGGTTGCCTCGGAAGACACATTCGTGTCCAGATGAATACGATACTTACCTGGTCGAGCAGTCAAATAAATGGTGAGAAAAGTATGTGGATCTCAAGGATTCAGCTTACACATTCATCATATGTGTGGTAGGCAGGACACAAAGGGATATGACTATTTCCAAGAGCATGTGCCACAATCCCCCGAAACATCAACAGCATGTTAAGGTTGTCATTAATCAGGTTGCACATGGGCCAGTCACTGCTTTATCTAAATAATGTTTATTGTTTTTGGCCAACCTCGTGAAAATGGTTATCCTAGATTGATATGATTTTCAAGCATCACATTTTCGTACACCGCAATACTGGTTTAGTCTGCATCTAAATCGTCAAAGTGTGGTGATAAGGAATTGGAGTTTTCGCTTCCCTAATATGGCAAAGCTACTACCACGTTTTGAATATAATTCATAACATCATAACACGGTTGATCATTAGACAATGATGCAATCCCTTACAACCAGTCCTGGGTTAAAAATCGTAAGATAATTTTCAGCTAAGAGTTGAGTTTTTGTCTGGATTCAGAATGGAAAAAAAAACAAGTTAACAAAATATGGCTGGAAAAAAGGTTCATTCACCATACTTGTACGGTTTATGATTGGTTTGGAGAAATCGAAGCCAATAAATAAATGTATGTCGTTCTAATACAAACACGTCTTCGTATTGTGGACGATGTCGCGCGATTACGCGAATATGTGCTTGATGTGGAGCAGCAACATACACATTTATTATTTGCATTGGCACAATTTCCACGGGCACCATTACACATATTTGGGTTGCAAACACCTTCATTGCTACATTTGCTGTAAGTATGGTATACGGCTTGATATACGACTCAGTTCTGAAGCCAATCAAGGTCTTGTGAAGCACTTATCAGTTGTGTCGCTGCTGCATGTTACCGACACGACCTTAACTCATAAAGCATCCATGATATATGTGGATATCAACACACCAAAGTGGATCTGATCTATCACTTAAATGCGATTAATGCAAAATAGGGAGAAATAAATGTGCAATTGGTTGTCAAAGGATGTATAAACGCCAATATTGCGCTTGAAGATTCTGCTCCCATGTGAGTCACTGAATGTACTGTGTGACCAATAGAAACAAAGAATATACATAAAAGGCCGGATCTTATCTACAAATATACTACATTCAGGCTGTACAGATAAGGTCACTCTTGGGGTTTAACGATCATGAATGGTCATACACCCGCTGTGGAGTATGTATTTACCAGTAACAAAATAGGTTTCACTGGATTGGTTTGATGTTCCGTCAACAAACGACGTTCATCATGCTGATTTCATATTTGTCCCAAAAGCTGAGTATACATTTGCAAATGAGGCCTTGTCACAGTCAATCTCCCCAGCTGATGCAAAGAATCGGATCCGTTCACGTACATAGATTCCTCAAGTTTCGCAGATTCGCCCCGATGCATGAAAGAGAGTGATCTACTCACATGTCACCCATTGCGACCAGTGGATAATGGTAAAATATTTCTCGAATTTGTGACGGGGATGCTACATATATAGAGTGCTGCTATCTTGTATCTTGTATATACTCATGCACTAACCTATGTCACTGACGCAAGCTGACATGAATTCCTCAAAATTTTAAAAAAGGTGTCCAACAGAAACATGATTTTCCAGGTCAGAATAGAATAAATATAAACGTACATATAAATTATTACCTCAAAATAACACATCAATGTAATATATATTGTTTGTTAAATGTTAAAATCAATACAGATTGTATTTTATTAGCTTTCTCAAGATTGGTAATATTATCGGACGGGGTATTACATAAATGTGCAAACTAATTGATCATCATATGTTATCTTCACATGTATAACACATTGAGTGAGTTTCACTTCACGGTAACTGTTTTAAAACTTTGGAAGCACACATCATGAAAATGTAAAGTCCAAAAGTGAAACAAATTGGATTAAATTGCAATCGCTGCTACATATTGTTTTGTTTTCAATAGTAAACAGGTAGTTTTGTTGTGTGCTATGAAGCATACATCGTAATTATACAAATGTCTGATTTTTAGGAAGTTATACAACTTGACTTGATGGTGACTGTACAAGCAATCATCCTAAAGTGTCTTTTGACGCATTAAAACAAAATATCTAAATATAATATGCATGGTGGATTATATCTTACTCTTTCAGTTTTATCTGAGCAGATGGTATTTCAGTTTTGCACTGAACAAGGGAACAATATCATACCTATATTGATGCAATGAAAATTATTATGGAATGAAACTAATTATTGTTTTACTAAAGATTCAAACACGGATATACAATGCTTGTTCTTTCAGGTTATTTTAAGGCACGTTTGTTTTTTGAAATTCATATAATATAATCATGCACAAAGAACTGAAAAAGTAATACAGAAACAATGTTATTGATTTTCTTTGGCAATCAAGAAGCTGTAAACCATTTAAACGATTTTAAAATCTGAATTTTAAAGAGATGAGGTGAGGAAGAACTATAAGACAGACCTCTACATGGCTTCATGTTCTGGGAGAACCAGGCAGTCCACATATATGGTCTTTGCTACTTATGACAAGAAATCCATCAAAGGACAGAAAACAAAGTGGTGACACAATGCTCATATTCCCATTTCTAATAGATATAAGTAGAAATAGATACAATTAATTTGCTGTCAAGTTTGGCTTCTATAGAGATATATTTAGAATAATTCAGAAAGGAGTCTCTTGAATCAAGGTAAGCGAATACAATATCAGTCAATCACAGCATCTCAAGCACTTTAAAAAAGTCTCCAAGTTTGCACCATAAAATACAGCCGTGTTTAAATCTTCAAGATACTGTACATTGAAATATATCCAAAATGAATGTTTTAGAATTCCATTTCTCTAAATGAACGACTTCTAATAAGTAAAACGTAACAACGTAGAAACCAAAATCTTACAGAAACTTTGTACATTGTTGGTTGATCAATGGAAAACTCCCACTGAAACTCAAACACAAGCCTCTAAACATCAAACCTATAATCAGAAAGCAGTGTCAATCATATCTTACAAATTGCAATGATCACGTGATATTGTTTCTAATGTGTGTATGCTTATCTCTTGAAGGATAAACCTTAACTACAGTGCATGCACTGCAAGAGTTCATTGACAGTGAAACATATTGTGGTTATGAATTTGTCACCTTCCACCCTTTGTGATAACTGTTGTATAGTATGAATCAAAATAAAGAACTTTACGACGATTTATAACCTAGGAAATGATGTTCAGTACATATGCTCTATGTGAAACTGTGACCTATAAATGATGTGAACTTTGAATAGTTTTAAGCAAGAGGTGTCAGAAATATTATCACAAGGATACATATATTATTATAAAACGTTATACTTAATCAACAATATATAACCTGTATTGTGCTGATGCACTGTTAAAACCCATTATATATCAATTTGGAGGCAAGTTTATAACTGTCATGGGGAGAATATACTTATCAGGCCCCGGTGTTGTTATCAATAGAGTAATGGAACATAGAAATGCTTTCACAAATATGTTTATGAACTCGTTCAAAGTAAGGCTTTGCAATATATATTTCGTACTTGAATGAAGTCGATAATGCAGCTCCGACATTTGATAACATAATGTACGTCCTGATTAACGCCACATCTGTATATGAAGTGGAGAACATACGTGCATAGTTGTGTGTCAAACTAACAAATTCAGCGGTATATTTGACCCGAACAAAGTATTTACTATTTATGAATGTACATGAGAGCTGAATCTCCATTTAAATGGACTTCAGGACATTGAGAAAATTACTTTGTGCTATTTCCATACGTATTGTTGTTATTGATGTGCTTTTTAATATTAGTGTTAACTATATCCATCTCTGACACAGGCAACATGGCCTTGCTAGAGAAAGCCATGTAGCCAAAGTCGCAAATACACCTTTGCAGAAATCACAACGGTTGATATTGTAAACTTATTGTCACCATGTAGTCATATGTTTATTCCCAAACCATGAAATTTCATTTTCCGTTGATTTTGTCATCAGTTAATGTTATATATAAATACAATTTCGGCATGTGTAAATAAGCTTCAAATGGATATCCACATTTAGCCAGTGCTATATTACAGATTTGTTTATTTTGTTAGCAGCTATCATCAATTAACGCCTATTTTTCAGTAAACTGACTGCAAAATGAGAAGTGAACTAGACATGATGAAAAGTCGGACCTTGTTAGCAGATGACACAGCAGGACGTGCAAGATCACAGTTAAAACAAAATAAAAAAGCATCAAAAGAAACAAACTAACATATTCTCATAAAATTCACAAAAATAAGTATAAACATTATATAAAGTTCATAAACATGATTTCAGTGAGATAACTTTTCTTTTCTGTTCTATTTAAGATCTGATACAAATTCCATACAACTTTTTTCAATATCATCAAGATTGCTATAAACACTAATTATTGACCTCATATTTATGCAAATAAATATTAGTGATTATTCTGCATGATTCTGACTAATGCCAGTCAATTTCATTGTACAACTCAATATAAATCAATAGTGCGTAATATTCATCCGCTTTATATTTTATTATGTGCTAATGTAAAGTTTACAAAGGTTTACTCATTTATGTGTCGGGTCTTTGAACTTTTTTTCTTTAGCACATTTATGACATAAAATTAGACATTTATATGGCTTAAAGTGTATGTTTCTCAAAATTATATCCTTAATTATTTATTTAGCTCTTGTCGAAAAAAACCATGACAAATTTTATCTGGACATTTTTTCAGATGAAAACACATATTTTGTAGAGAACCAATAGCAAAAGTGCAGAAAGAGAAATTGACATACAACACCTGCAAATTGTCAATGAAGCTTGGCAGAAAAGACAAAGAGAATATATATACAGCTTATCTTGTGCGCAAATTATTTGGACATGTCACCAAATATATAATTTCAATAAAACGTATTAACAAGGATAGACTAGAAACTACAATAAGAAATTATCTAAAACAAGTCTAACAATCTTGGCACTGTGGCACAAAACTGCTAAATTGATATTAATCAGATGACAAAAGTAAATTGATGTACGATCTGTGCGATATATTTTCCTTTAGAGACCAGGTGGTCTCTTTCAAGATATCACTGTTTTGAGCAACATTTAAAACTTTGTTCAATATGAAAATTATGATATAATCTATATATAAAGTAGTTCTACTATCTAATGAAGACAGTATATGCTGACTTGTTATTGTCTGCTTCTTTACAATGGTTTGATCGTGCTATTATATCCACTATTGCTATTCCATTTAAACATGCATTGTTCACAGGAAATGAAGTTATTTAAGAATATATGTCAGGGTACATTGATTTCAATGAGTTAATTTTAAATTGATAACAAAATTCTAAATAGCATGTATGGGTGTGTACCCACTTTAAAAATGTCTTACCTGGGGACCCGAAAATGTTTTAATGGAACAGTCCTTACTATGGATAACTATGTTTATTATTCAGCTTAAAGCGACACACCTGTTAGGTATCTATATGTGTACTGATCATGGAAAGAAAACTAATTATCATGGACTTCAAGATGATAAACCTGTAAGGATGACATCTTTCTTTGTATCAAGATATGATTTCTAAACACATATAATATTATTACCTCTTGATATAAGCAAATATTAAATGATATTAAATGATATGTACATGTATTCAGGAATCACCTTACATTTAATTTGGTATTTGATATGTTTGAATAGGTCTCATATAAGCTTCGTGCTCTAATGGTATGTATCAGAAAGGCACTTACATGATGTTTGATTTGATTTATTGTATTCATGTTGTAGCAAAGTCAAAGGAAAGTTTCTTAGGAGATAAGAAATGTGTTAAAAAGACATGTTGCCTGTTGTTTATTTGACAATCATGCATACACTCAAGTAATAGGCAATTAAGGATTTATAGTAATTAACTACAGCATGTTGATATATAATTGTAGAAGTTTCTTTTGCTGTTACACATGCAGGCTTAAACAACTCTTTATAAAATTGTAAATTTAAATATATAGGCGTCTATACAAATAATATTACTACAATTACTTTGATTTACAGTCCTAGAAACACATATATACTATATGGTAATCTTTTTTAACAGAGTTTGTTTGAAGGTCATATTTTGGTAAAATTATTTTACACTGTCAGCTAGAAATAAATAAAGTAATGTTACTACAAACATTTGGCAATTGACAATGTAGTATTGGTACTACACCATATTTTACAAGGTCACAGAGAAATAGGGTAATATTACTTCGTGGGTTTGGTGGAGAGCTATGTAGTATTGTTACTACATCATGATTTGGAGATCACACAATTCGTGCATATACATATGGTATTGTTAATGCATGGGTTTGTTGGAGCTATATAGCATTCTTAATAAACCATGTTTTGAAGAAAACAAGCCACTGCATATAAATAGGGTATTGTAAACTACGTGGGTTTGGTGGAGAGCTATGTAGTACTGCTACTACGTTAGGTTTTAGAAATCCAAATTAGTAGTGGGTAATAGGGTGTTGCTAATACATATATTTGGGAATTAACCATGTATTATTGTTACTAATACATTTACTAGTACAACATGATTTACTTTACAACTTCTTGTGCATCTCTTCATTAAACTTGTGTGTACAAATTTTAAAATTCATTTTATATTTATAACCAATCATTTCCAATTTTATTCTGACAGCCATTCCATATACGTTGCGACAACATAAACAAGGATGTCAAGGAAAACACAACGTACCACACAGAATTATACAACAGTCCTGTATATAATATATGATATATCACCATAGAGAACCGAACCCCATACCACAGATAAAGTAATGACTTCGGAGACACATTGTCCCGATAAAATCAGACATGGAGCATTTATAGAACAGAGTAAATTAATAGAAGATTTAAACTAGTCCCAAAAGTCATGAACAACGATAACTAAATACGGGTAATTTATAAAGAGAGAGAGAGAGAGAGAGAGAGAGAGAGAGAGAGAGAGAGAGAGAGAGAGAGAGAGAGAGAGAGAGAGAGAGAGAGAGAGAGAGAGAGAGAGAGAGAGAGGAAGAGAGACAGCTTCCGATATATATGAGGTACGGAATGAGAGATAACATGCATAAACATCAACCTTAAACCATATCATACTATCATTAACGTCAATTCAAGTGTATTTTACCTCTTAAACCCATACATATAAAATTAGAGATAGAGCTACATACCAATTTTATAAAATAGTTATGAATGCCACTTAATATATGATTGCATAAATCATACACATTATAAACTTGAGTTTGAACGGAAAGTAAATGCCGGCCGGCGAAACATATCTAGCAGGAGATGAATACCGGTCTGAAAACCTCTAACACAAGAACCAATTGCTATTCAGGAAAGCAAAACAAAGAAACGCACCGAAACTCTTACCAAAATGCAAACATTAAGCTTTTGAATATTTAAAAGGTTTTCCTTGAGATAGCTCAAACACTATAACCAGGGCTATTTTCTGGACGGACTTGTTAGGAATTTCTTGAGACTATTCTTGCCATGCTTTATATAGAAAATAAACTAATGAATCATTCATTTTATTAAAAAAGGATGCTGAGGTTTAAAATACAACGTATAACGGATACAATCCACACGCCAACCCTACAAACATAAAAATTGGTTCCTTCAGGTACGGTGTATTACGTATTAATCAGCGGCCACCCATAAGGCACTTATTTTCATGTCGGCCAGCAAGGAAACTGGTTAATCCAGGTATTGATTTGATATGTGAATATATGTTCCTAAACTTGAGTATGCACGCTGATTCCAGAGACAGTTTATTCTCATTCCCTAATCATATGTAATATGTTATTTAGTCACTTTATGAGCTATTGAATCGATGAAAGATAGTAGGATAGTAATTTTGCTTGGAACGTACGTTTGCGAGTGAACAATATATGTATGCAGTTGCAAGTATGTTCCGTACACAAATCATGAGAAATAAACAAAGTTTGTTTATACACACTAATGAGCCTGTATTACTAGTATGATGATGTATCTTCATTTGGATAATCACTTATATAGACAAATTATAAATGAAACGGCAAATATATAGTCATATTTTATTTTGAGACGTATTTAGTTCAAAACTTTTACCAGATCAGAATATTGCCATTTAGGGAATCAATAGAAAACAAGTGCTTATTAGACCATCATCTCTCTGACAGAAAGTAAACATGATACAGTATGCTCCACTTAAATGCATATCGCTTAATTGCATAAATCGCTTTTAGTCCATAACAAAAATATGGCCCCGTTTTGCCTTCATTAATGTGCATATTACTCAATATCGGATAATGCATATCGGTTAAAAGAATAAATCGTTTAATTGCATATAATGTGTTGGTCTCAACTATTGTTCTTATACGCATTTGACAGCACATAATTGTATAAACATGGTCCAGATATCTAAAGTGCAGGTCAAGACTGGTATTCCAATGATCGTAGAAAATTTTGCGGATCGTGTGGAAGTGATAAAGAAGTCTGATTATAAAGAAAGTCATTCGTCGACTGCACATTTGATTGGTGTAAACCAAAGTGCAATATCGAGAATTGAGAAAAATAAGGAAAATAGTCTTGAAGAGTGGCAGAATGACATCAATCTTAACATAAATCGTAAATCGTCAGGAAAAGAGAGACATGTCGAGGAAGGCATGTCGCGATGGTTCACCCAATCGAGGAGTAGACATATGCCATTAACTGGGCCCATACTAATACAGGACTTTTGCATTGCGGAGTTTAAGGCAACACGTCGCTGGCTTGAGAGATGGAATCATCGCAATTCCATACAGTTCAAGATGTAGCTTGGGGAGAAGCAAGACGCTAATGACTTCGCTGATGAACGATGGATAGCTGTCGTTCTGCCGGACTTGATAAAAGATAATGGGCCAGCTAACATTTTTAATGCTGATGAGACTGGGGTTTTATGGAGAGCTAATCAAGATGGAAAACTTTACTTTAAAGATAATGACGTGTCCAGCACTAATGTTGCGAAAGATCGGTGACTCTAATGATTGCAGAATGGATAGGAGGAAAACAGTACTGATCGGGAAAAATCAAAATCCCCGTTTTGAGAACGTTAAGACATTATCCATGCCATACGAAGCAAACATAGACGCCTGGATAACAGGGGTCAAATTACAAGAATGGCTTAAGAAAATCAATAACCATATGCGAAACAGAAAACGCAATATTAGTATGCTGTGGACAATTGTGTTGCTCACGGTGATAATCTTCTCTTACAAATGTCAAACTAACTTTCATCTCCCCAAACACTACATAATTGATTCAATCGATGGATCAAGGTATCATGATTAACTTCAAGAAGCAATGAAGAGCATTATTGTTGCCCCAAGTTGTTATCGTCATTGCCAATGGAAGTAAAGAGCTGGCTGCAGAAATGGCGAAATAACTGAGCTTACTGGATACCTTGCATCTACAGAGAGGCGTGGAATTGAATTTCTAGAGCAACTATCGCCACATGTTATCGAGGTGCAAGTTTTGTCAAAGACTCCGCGTCCATTGAAGACGTTGCCTATAACGAAAACACTGAGGTTTATATCACACCCACTATGGCATTGGATTATTTAAATCGGTATGTGGAGGTTGATGAAGACCTTCTTACTGATCAAGAAAATGTATATGCCGATATATGTTCAAACGACCAGCAAGAAGAAAAGGATTCAGATCCAGATGATGTGGATGATTCTACCAGCCGCCAATCTTTGATACTGCCATTATAAGTCTGGAGACTATTAGAGCGTTTCTGGAAGCAAATGGGTGCGATTCGTATGACGGATTGTATAACTTGTAGACTATTGTCCACAAGATTGGCCGCCCCAGCTGTGTTCAAAAATCAATTACGGACTTTTTTACCAGGTTACTTTCAAACGTGTTGCAACGACTTTAATGTCTTTCTTTTTGCGTAAACTTATTACTTTACTGGGAAATAATATTAATAACGACTCGAATAATATTTTGCTACCAAAGAGCGATACACACTGTCAATAATAAGTTCGGCAATAACATTTATCGTGTTTAACTGAATTTACATATCTTTTGGAATTATATGTATGCATAGATGTTTAATAAACTGAAACAAGTTTGTATAGCATATAAGCTGTACAACTCTTTTAGTATTCGTTTCTATAATAAACAAATTAATTAACGCTGTAACAGGTTTATACATTCATCAATTGTGCTGTGCATTAAATACATGATTATTTAGATTATAATGTTAAACATGTAATATAGTTAGTTTAATTGAGACTTGCTGAACATGAATGCATATTGTAAGTTTAATTGCAATCACCTTTCTCTGGAAGAGAGGTGAAACAAATGTACAGCACATACATAATCAATTGTATCCCAAAGTTTCAACATGTGGAAGACTTCGCTTGCTTCCCAGAATTTAGAAATTAGAAGTCGTGCCTATCTATATCGTATTGTATATTTTATATCACATTTAAGTTTACCTGATTTCTCTATCTAGCAGTATTTTGAAAATAATAATAATAATAATGAGGACTTTGTATAGCGCCTAATCTTTAGAAGCTCTAAGCGCTTTACAACTTTAGACAACACCTATAAGATAATAAACCTAATAATATTATTACAAAAACAAACAACATGAAATTAGAAAAACATTAAAAAATATCAAAAAAACATGCTGAGGATATTTTAGGTAGGAAACATTATTAGGTCTTTAAGTTTGCTATTGCTGTCGAAATAAGTGAGTTTGAGTGCCCTCTTGAATGTGATCACTGTGTCTTTGTGTCTAAGTTCAGTGGGCAATTCATTCCATGTTGTTGGGCCCTGGTATGCAAAAGAACGCTGTCCATATGACTTTGTTTTCATACTTGGAATTATGAGTATACGATTGTCAGAAGAGGAGAGTAAGTATCTGCTGGTGTGTACACATGAGTGAGGTCAGATAGGTATGTTGGACTAGAGTCCGACAGTGAACTGTAGCACAGAGAACAAATTTTGTGTTTGATTCTGGATCGAATGGATTGCCAGTGTTGGTTACAGAGCAGCGGGGAGGTGTGTTCTGATCGTGATACTCTAATTATGATCCGAGTAGCTGTGTTTTGAACTTTTTGAAGTTTCTGGAATAGATATTGAGATGAACCAAACATAACTGAGTTACAATAGTCCAGTCTTGAAAGTACTAATGAACACACAAGTGTTTTCGTGGCATGAACTGAAAGAGATTTACGAATTGAGCTGATGAGTCTCAGCTGAAGATATGCAGCCTTGCATATGTCATGATATGTTGGTGCAATGTGACAGTACTGTCAAGAGTAACACCTAGGTTTCGTACTGATTGTGTGAATTTAATATTGGCGTTGCTGATATTTATTGTTTTAGGCAAAGGATGTGAATGAGAAAGTCTTTGTGTTGTGATCAGAATGGCCTCAGTTTTATCATCATTCATCTGAAGCTTGTTACATGTCATCCATGATTTCACATCAAAAATGCACGTCTGTACACCTTGGATGGTAGCATCAACTTCAGTTGGGTGGAACCGCTCCGGTGGCCTAGTTGTTAGAGCGTCCGCCTCGGATGCGGGAGGTCGTGGGTTTGATCCCCGGCCGAGTCATACCAAAGACTTACAAAAACGGTACTAACAGCTGCCTCGCTTGGCTCCTAGTATTAAGAGGTTAGTGTTAGGACTGGTCGGCCCGGTGTCAGGATAATGTGACTGGGTGGGACATCATGCTACATGTCTGCGGCATGATGCCCTAGTGCTAGACATCACTATAAGCTGCCACATTGCAGACATCGTAGCGATATGACTGAAACATTGTTAAAGCTACGTTAAAAATCCAAATTGCATCACATCACATCAGTTTGGTGGCTAGTTTTGTATATTTGCGTGTCATCAGCGTACAATTGATGAGACACTGCATGATGATATATGACACTGAAGAGCGACTGAGTGTACAGAACGAAGATAACAGGTCAAAGAACAGACCCCTGTGGAACACCACAACATATATCAAATGGGTTGGAGTGTATTCCATTTGCAGATACAATTTGTGCCCTGTTGATCAAGTAGGACTTGATCCACAGTAAGGCTGTATCATGAATGCCAAATACATACTGGAGACGGTGAAATAATATAGCATGGTCTATTATGTCAAATGCTGCAGACAAATCAAGGAGGGTGAGGACTGTAATCTGTCCACTATCCAATGCAGAGAGAATGGCATTAACTACTTTTAAAAGAGTAGTTTCAGCACTGTGGCAAGGGCGGTATGCAGATTGTACATTGCTGAAAAGAATTTAGATGAGATACAAGATGGGATAGAACAACATTTTCTAAGATTTTTTTATATGAATGGGAGATAAGAAACTGGATGGTAATTATTTAAATCCTTATGGACTAGTGTTTCTTCAGCAGAGGCTTTACAATGGCAGTTTTAAAAAATGATGGGAATTCCCCAGTTGAGAGAGAGGTATTAATACCATCAGTTAGTGAAGGCAATACTGGATCTAAGCATTCAAACAGCAGTGATGATGGATTTGGATCAAGTTCACGTGACATTGGTGCACTCTTCAACACGATTGTAAGTACGAAATCCATAGAGACAGGTTCAAATGCTGCTAATGGTTGCCGCTCAAATTCTGTATCCCAACTGTATGGTGACGACGAGTCAATTGAAATTGTGGTGTCAAGCTTATCTCTAATGGTTTGTACTTTGTCACGGAAAAAATGTGCAAACATGTCTGGAAGGTCGACTTGAGAGAAGGTAGTTGGAAGTGGTGTTGATTTTTTCCTTGACATTAGATTGTTAGTTATCTCGAAGAGCTCTTTGCAGCTGGAACTTTCCATGATCTAAGTAGTGTAGTGGGTTGATTTCGCTGCATGGACTATATTTGTGACCTTCCTTATAGCGACTTCATAGATTTGCTTATGAATAGTGAGTCTGGTGGAAATCCAGAGCCTCAGCTTTACGGCGTCTTTTTAGCAGTGCAAAGCTGGTCCCTAGCACTGCTATACCATGGAGAACACTTTTTCATTGATACTCTGCACTTGGTAGCTGGGGCATGTTTGTCAAGTAATGAACGCAGACAGTTATCGAATTGTTCTACGGTAGGAGGTATTCAAGTTGTTAGGTTAGCTTGGATGTCGTGCATTAATTTGGTTATATTTATCATACGGAGGTTTCTCTAAGTAGCAGATAAAGGTGTAGGGTTAGGGACTGAAAATGTGTGGGTGACTTTTGGACTCTGTTTCTAATTTTGTAAGGTGAACAAAGCTCTCAGTACTTATTTTCCGTTAGGAAAACGCATGAACGTTTAGAGTAATTTAACAACGTGCTACATTAAGGAGTACTAAAATAATATAAAATATCATTAATTTAAACGGTATGTTCTTATTAACTTCATCATGGAAAGTTGTATATTCAATCCGAATATATAGATGATAGAACCTCAATAATAGGATATAAAAGAGCGTCTCCTCGTTAATATACCTCTTTACTTTTATAGTTTGGTCGTTACAAGGCAAATATATATGATATTGTGTCTACACCTTGAAGCATCTTCACGGTTATAATACAAAATGAAACGTAACAAGAAAAAAAAATGATTCTGTAAGGCAGAGTGTCAGCCATTGCCTTTGGTAGAACGTTGCAAATGACAACGAAGTAATGATGAAGTGTTCATATTGTCATCCTGCCGACATTATATCAGTTTAGTCATGTTGTTAGCAAATATTGACGGTCAGAATACATTACGTCGAGAATGTTATTGTACATGGTAATACGGTGGTCGCTTAACATATGTTTTTATTTCGGCCTAATACAATTTGTCTACCTCTCATGAATGGAAACATATAAGATTTGTACATAAGTTTAATATATATAGTTACATTATGTTTAACATATTATCATTGACTTAAATATAATAATACTTCGTGGTAGACACATATAATTCCAATTTTTTTTTGTTGCCGAAGTATGGAATGTTTTGCTATGAATTCTCGTTTTTATGGTTTAGTATAACCAATGTGTTTATTTAATTTCAAGTGAATGCTTTCTTTTCATGCTTATTTTCATAGGTATCAAATAGGTTTCAATATTTTTGGCGGATCTTAAAAAATAATATTTTAGCAGAGTACCCATATTTCATCGATACTTTAGATGCCCCTGATAGATGTTCTCGTGCTTAATAGTTATAAAGAAAGTTTATTTTGTCTTTGCAAGCGAGTGATAAAGAAAGATAAATTCTTATCATTTTCCTATATATAAAAATTGATCATTAAGATAGAAACGCAACTGAATATTTATATTATAAACGGAAATCAGCTACGAGGTTTTTAAAGAGTTTAATACTTATGATTATGGTGATGGATTTAAGAGGATTAAGAATGTCAGAGTAACCGAACCACTATAACATAGCAAGCCCCTTGAAATAATTTGTAGTGTACAAGACAAGTCTTAGCATTGCCCCCTACATCTAAATTGAGCATTAAGATATCAACGCCACTAAATATTTATGTTATAACAGGAAATCAGCTAGGAGGTTCTTAAGGATTTTAAGACATGATTATGGTGATGGATTTAAGAGGATTAAGAATGTCAGAGTGACATAAACACAGTAGCACAACAAGCCCTTTGAAATAGCAAAATGCATGAAGTATAGTAATTTTCTCATACGAGATATGTACATCCATTAACGGGGTACATGGAATTTACACGAATTAATTGTAGAATATGAACTAATTGCAGGAACATTTGCTTAAGTAGAAAATATACGCTTTGTATGATGATCATTGGGTGTTAAGAAGAATAATGTTTACAGTAGACGATGTTTTTATATTAATTTTGGTTTTATTTTAGGTCTCTCGCTGTCACGAAAACTTCCCTGGGTACCTTTATGGATGCAAACATGCATTTGATTTTATACAAACGACAAGGCGGTATCAGACGTATACAATTCAGAGCGGCTATGAAAATGTTGAGAATAATATGTATTTATAGTTCTGTACATTTATATGAACCAATGATCAAGCTTTTATCGAAATACAGGGGCCATGATCCCGACATTTTAAATAGCTGTATTTATTTATGGCTTGTTTTTACAAACAAAATCACGTTTCTTTACCCTAAACAGACTAATGCTGGAAGAGATGCCAATGACTGCAAGTATATCTGATTAATACTAATAACCCACACTATCTAGTGAATCAAAAAGTTCCAAACATTTCAACACATGAAGGTAATTAACGTTATGTATTGCAATATATACACAAATGCACTGACCAATATAAATCGTGTAACCCTGCAGACGTAAATTACCAGGGCTCGTCTGATGAGGAGATATTATATGTGTTACAACTTATACCGTTAAATTCACATCAGTATAACATTGAGAAAACGGTGGATTGAAACTAAGCTATTGCAGATGGGCCATTTCTGAAAATGTTTATGTTATATACTGTCTGAGGCCATATATTGTTACCGTTGTATGGCCTGCTTCAAAAATTGGATGTATTTTGTTTTAGGGTATTTAAGGCAATTGTTGGGGAGTCCAATTAACATTTTTTCAAACCATGAACAAGACTAGTAATTTTATAGATTTTGTCCGTTTTGTTTTGTTTTGCTAATTAATTTTATTCTAGCAAATATGTATTTGTCCCGTTACAGTACAGTACATATCTACTATTTATGTCTGTGTATTCATACGTATATATGTATGTGCTTACGATACCATAAGAACACATTAGATAATGTATCCTTTTTTGAAATACATGATTTTGTACACTTTCGCATTAACATATGACATTATCAGTATATATTGCTTATTTAAACTGAGAGCAGTCAACTGGAGCATGCACCTTTAAACTCCTGTAATAAGACAGTAACCATACTAGATTGTATCATTCAAAGAAAGAAATTGATATTTTAGGAAATGTCCTGTCTTACCCAGTATCTCCTTTAAAATTCTTAGCAAACAAGTTTTCTCCAATTTAGTTTATAGGAAATGTGTTATCATTGTCAACTGTTGATATTTATTATTTAGGCTACCTTTATATCACTTTGAAACAGAGTTTAATGTCAATAAAGTAGTGTCTCTTAGGTCTGGTCATGGTCACGCTGACATTATTTTGTATGGACAATAAAATGCAACGTTATTTATAATTACATACTGCATATCTGTTTGCAGTGTTGTTCATCATAAAAGTGTTATTTACTTTAGATATAAATTTACTGAATATTTGTGTCTGTTTTAGTCTTTTTTTCTGACTATTGACACAAATTGTACATAATGTAGAGTAAACATAGTTGTTTTTATTTTTTAGCTCTTTATTACTATTTGTAAAGATGAAATGTACACAAATGCATAGACTTTGGATATAGTGTCAAGCTATAGCTAAACAACAAACAAAGCAAAGATAAAAACTATTTTGTCATAATCGGAACATCTATTATAATTCGATATGCCTTTTTGTACTAAAATATATAATTTTATTTCTTTAGCATATGGCGCAATTTGTAGTACCTTGTATATTTGAGACGCTACGCCAAAGGAGGGTATTCGTTAATATTAAATACGCTTTGCATGTTGTTTTGAGTTATGGCGATGGGTCTCACTAAGTGTGCAAAGCCATTGTTTCATACATTGCTGAATGTTGGCGAAACCTGGAATTAATACAGCAACGATACCAAGAAGCATCACCGTACTTCACGTGGGCAGCCTCATGATAATGAATAGGATACTATCGCAGGACGGAGTTCAAGAGGCTGAGGTTCTCACGCGAGCAGTCATTCATGTACAAACACTCTCCTTCTGACATACCAGTGGACACTAGTTGGCCAATCGACTAGAATGTCACAAGGAGAATTTTGAAAGAAGATATTGTATGGCAATCTGAATGAGGGTCATAACAAAAGCTTTAATGATTCGTCTAGTCATCCTTGAAATAGTTCGTAAAGTAAACATCCTCTTCACGGAGTCTTATCAATAGTCCAAATACAAACAACAAATTTTACCCTTGATCGGTATAATTAAAAAGCGGAAATTAAATGCGATCGGACCCTACTGATACTGAACGAGTTTATATAATGGTAGTGACAAGGCCATCAACATGGCGCGCTAAACCTACTGTAGTGACAATAACTACGCTCCATGTCTTTAAGTCAAAACTGTGTTTACGTTTTCGAAGAATTTAAAGAAATATAGGAACGGTTTAACAGTAACGCGGATTTTATATGCACAGCGTTATGAGAATTCTGAGATGAAATTATATATTACGATGTATTGTAAAGCATGTTTCATAAGCTGCATAAATGATTTGTTTTATACTACCATACGTGGCGAGTGATTCAGGCCCAATGCTGACGTGCATGAATTTATATAATCGATTTCATAACGTCTTACTCTTATGTAAGGATATTTGACACATTTATTATTTGAAAAATATGTATCTAACAAATCTAACGCATACGGTATATCGTGTTCACTATCACATGGAATAATTTAAATAAATATGTCGGTAATGAAGTGAGAAAGTTCAGAGTTGTTTCTACATTTGTCTTAAATCAATTCGCAGACCTCCTAAGAAGGAACTGCACCGACAAATCTGAATTTAGAATTTCCATTGAATTTGCAATTTTACGACAGAATACAAAACCTCTTATTTCCATTCGTTGTGCAATTACTGGAATCAAAAATGGTTAGGTGTGTGATCAGTTAGTCCTTAGTCGTATGATGACATTTGCCTTTGACTCGTAACATACTTTTGAGCAACCGATTCAAGCTATGTGTGTTTTCTTTATTGTTGCTCACTTTTTGACAGATGACAATCCCTCTGATTCGTAATTTGTTGAAACAATTACGTTGAGTGAGTCGTTTAGCTCTCAGCATTTAATGATAGCTTGATAAATACAGGATGTGGCTTAACATGCATTCAAAATTAAAATTGTTCTTCGTCAGTGTCAAACTAGCGTCATGATGCATAATATGATCACCTTTCTTTCATGTTCAAGACTCTAATGCACGTTGTTATTAAACAGGATTGATAAACGCAGTACTGTATCTAGTTTTTTAGACTAGTGTGTCAAGTCAAATTTACAGTGGTAATAATTTATAAATATAATAAGATTAATGGTCAGTTAGAATGTTATGATACTAAAGTCAACTTTCGTTATATAATATCAACTGTTCATTGAGGACAAATCAGCTTGCTGTTTATATATACATATACATACATACATACACATATATATATATATATATATATATATATATATATATATATATATATATATATATATATATATATATATATATATATGCATGGAATATTTATTATTAAATATACACACCTATCACGAGAAAATCACAAAATTAGAGCAGCAAGACCGAATAATTTACAGTACTGAATCAACTTTGAAGAAATCCTCATTATTACCAACGCGGACGTGTTCATGTGTATGTGTTAACCTGATCAATGATGATGTGTCAAAAGTGTTTTATGCTGACATTATTATAATTCAGATTTGAGTACATTATAACTTTCCAAGAACATTCTATTTTGTGCGCCGTTTATTTCCCGAGAACATATTAACTTGAAAATAATAATTGAAAGAAATGTTTAGTGTGAAAACGGTGATCAGAGATAAAATAAAGATATTGATGTAGTACGGTAATACATGTACTCCAGGTCCATTTGGTCCACCTACTTCAACTACTCCACCAGGTTGAGCTGATATAACTGTTTCCCCTGGTGATCCTTGACCTATCTGTGTCCTGGCCTAAAGACTATCCCTGGTTCTCGGGACTCTACGGGTCCTCGTGGAGAAATTATTAATCTGAGAGCAATGTTTGTTCAATGCATGCACTGTCCACATGGTGAGCCTGGTATACCCGGTCCCCTTGGTAAAGATGGCAAGGCTGGTCCTAAAGGTTATCTTGGTCGTTCAATTCGAATTCCTAATGTTGACCGAGTTCATCCGGGTAGTGCAGGTGAACAATCTATACTTTTGTTTACATGGCAACGAACGTTGTTAACGGTATTACTAAAGCTATGTGTCCACCTGGTACTGAGGGTGATGCTGGTCCTCCATGTCCTCTGTGTAATTCTGGTTAGAGATTTTTAATATAGTTTTCCTTGTTTTGTACTTCAAAATCTGAATGATGCTAGTCTTATATTTGTATATATTATATATTAATATCTTATAAGAGTAAATAGTGTTTAAATCAAACCATGTGCTACTAGGCTAACTTTGATTTAAAAAAAGTCGACAAACATAAATGACAAATCAAGGTTTAACATCAACGTTATGTCTTCATTAAAAGAATCATGTTTTTATAATATCAATACAACCTTTATCATGGTATCATTTATCGTTGTTTTGTTATCGTGCACCTGACATTCCCTGGAGAAATACAATTTCTTATATCATATGTATAGCGTACATAAATATCATCGAGGTTTCAAGACAGCAACGTTGTTTTACCACCACTGTCCACGAACGATAAGAAACACGCTTTTTCTTACACTGATGTAGTACGTCGTTTACATCCATAACGATTGACGTGTTTGTGTCAGTTTACCAGCACTACCGCCAACCCCAGGCATAGATGCATGTGGCCCTTCGAACCAGTGCAACATTATATTTTGCCCCTAAGATAATGATTTAGCATGTCTATGTAATCCAAAGATATGAGAAGTTGTTATCACACATGTCAATCCACCATTGACCTTAACTTATCGTCGTCTTGCGAAGCCTATGCTGAATTCTGGAATGGCGCTTTGTAGTGTCACATGAACAGAGGCAGGATGATGTATCATGGTTGTCGATTAAACATCTACGTATCTTGCAAGACCGATACTTGTCGTAGCAGCATCAACGTTATCAGGCATGTTTCGATTTATCTACCATAGATTATATATCTGGAACTGTTAAACAATGCCATAATACGGTTATTACCGAATCCACATCGTTCATTTTCAGCGTATGTAGTGTCATCAAGTTTCACATGTTTACCATAGATTTCAATAAATAATTCGGCGGGCAAGTCGTACATCTGTGTATATTGGACTTGTAGATCGATTCATCCACTTTGGTCTGGTTTTTACTACTTCATAGGACTATAACACATAATCAGGCACGTACTCAGTCTTGAGTACTTGTGCATCTATGCCGAATACGGGATACGATTCATGCGTTAACATTTTAATGTATTCGTTGTTTTCTAAAACTATGTTCTAGCACCGAAAAATGTCAACAACGATTACGATTCAAACAACTACGCGCTATCATATATGCGGCTATATTCTTTCGATCTCTCATGTCGCTTGTTTTGTCAGAGATGGAAACGTGCTAATTATTTCCACCACTCATTGGCAGCTTAATTTATTCTTTTACCAACACTGGCTGGCATCACTTCGATACTGGGGTGTTTTAGGGGTTGTCGTCGGATCGCTTGCGGTCTGGGTACTAGTTGCGCAAGCCTCTCTTTGATCGCCAATAATGATTTACCAGCAAGGTCACTAACAGTGTTACAATACTCTTATCACGAAAAACTTCGATGGCTTTCGTGCTAATTGTTTTGCAGTCGGGAGCTTTTGGTGCCATCCTTGTCACTAATTCTCGAATAACAACGCCGAGTCCCTCCTCAAGGTCAATGCTTATTTTAGGGGGTCGGCCTCCTTCATGAATAGTAACCATGCTTATATACAATCCTCGGATTGGTATTCGATAGATAATTAGTCAACGTTGATTTGATAAACTAACCTATTTTTGAGCCTCAGATTTTTAAAACGAGTATTAATGTGGTCCATCCACGAAAGATTATGCCGCCCAATTTTGGAGATAGTCCCTCCCCCCTTTATGGATAGTAAATTTGTTTACACACAATCCTCGAATTGGCATTTGGGTAGGTAATGGGTCAACACTACTTAACTAAAATAACATGTTTAGCCAAGAGTTTGCAAAATGTTGAATTGAGGTCACCTCCCAAGTCGTATATAATTTGTGTCACCCGCCCCTTTCTTTCTGGTGCTGGAAAAATGTGCCAGACCCAAGATAAAAAGACCTATTCAGGTCGATGAGTTTAGCCTAGTCAACACTTCCACTTCTCCAGTGATACCAGCATTAGTGATCTCTACCAAATGATGTATATGATGAGGTCACCCAATGAAAGTTGTAATCAACTTGTTTTGGTCGACGACCAACTTTCCGCTGCTAAACCTCTAAACTCTACCAAAAAGTCAAAGAGTAACATGGTGTTTGATTTTCACTATGCTCCTTATTTCCTGGACATTGTTCTTCTCTGGTTATTCTTATTAATTTCATTTCCTTCTTGCCTCTTCTTATCGCCGCTTGTTAAATGAGAAATATGTGTTCTGCTTATTTATGCTATTGCAAAGGTTTCTCTAATTCTTCTTTTTGCCGATGTATAAAATCATCGAACTTAGGTAAGGAATGGTAAGGCAGTGGTGCAGGAAAATAATATTGTGAAGTAGTGAGAAAATCCACTAAATCCCATTCAAAATCATATCTCTTCTATAAGTATCACTGTCGTTGTTTTTGTACCCACTGCTATCCCATCCCTCCTCGTATCCACTACCGGTATATCCCAATTCACCATCTTCGTAGTTTCCGTCTAGTTCCAACTCGGTGGGATCGATTTACTGCACACAGAAGCTAGAGGCCCTATTTAGGGAATGTGACATCACCAATAGCTATCATATGGTCCGCGCTGTGACTGAAAATTGTAAGACGTGTTTGGATCGGTGAATGTGGTCAATCTGCCTCGACCAGCTATTAAACCAACTATGCAAAGTTGGCTGAAGATTATTTTCAAAACACGGGTCTTGACTGATAATGTGTATTAAATGGAAGAATATATTGTGACCTAATGTATGACTATACATTTCAGTACATTATCCTCTTTTCAATCGGACTGCGTTTGCGTTAGAATAATACGCTATGCCTGACCAATGATAACAATCTTCAGTTAAAATAATGAATCCGCAAACTGCCATGCAGTTTGATTCCAAAGTTAAGGCTCCTATAACTGGCGAGTGTGAATAATACAGTGGATTGAAGCCATGTGTTTGGCAATATATGTCGTGGCTCACATTTGAACGCATACAAAAATACAATAAAAAACAGAAACGTGTCTGATTGTCAGTTGTATATTTGTTTGGTACAATCGCAGGTGTTGCTCAACACTGTGTAATAATCTGTTTGATAACATAAGACTTAGACTCATTAATATACAAAAAGCAGTTAGGTTTTTCTGTAGCCTGTGTTTGTGATCCATACATGTGTTTTCAATACACATGTGAATGTACATACATATATGTGCCTTTTACTGAATACAAACTTTGATGTATTTTTACGTCCAGGACACTGTTTGAGGTAAATTCATTTTTTAATCAATTTTCTGATCATAATGTGAATGTAATAAAAATTATGTTATATATAAACATCCACATTTGTCTTTCTAAGTGGTACGGCTGACAAGTAAAATGATGCTGGTTCGATATTCATGGCGATATCCCAATAGTTTAAATATTTGAATGTGTATGTTAAATCTTAAGCATGGTAATCACTATTCGGATTAATTTGTGTTTCGCTTTTTCTATTCAGTCCTATAACGGGCAATTGCCTACTACATAGTTTCATGGGGCTTGTTATCTTACGGTGTTTCGGTTACGCTGACATTTTTAATCCTCTTAAATCCATCGCCATAATCATAATTCGTGCAATCCTTAATAACCTCCTAGCTGATTTTCCTTTTATACCAGAACTATTCAGCGGTGTTGATATGTTAATGCTCAGTTTTGATGTATGTGGAAAAGTAAAAGAATGTATCGTTATCAGTCCCATACAAAGGCTTGTTATTCTTAAGTTTGCTTCAAAAGCGAAACACATATGGCGTAACCACTACCTGACCCTTTTTAACTAAATGCAAACAACATCAGATAAACAATAGTAATGCTAGATTTGAGTGTGAATTAGTAGAAAATGAGTATAATGTACAAATGCATTTGATATTTCCTTGCAAATGGAATACATACTATAAGGATTTCTCGCACAGTGTATGTGGAATCGAATCTTTGGTGTACTGACCTTTTGAAGAAACATTTACGCTATATGTGAAGTTATTTTATAACCGGTTTCGTTCAAAATGCATGATGATAAGAAATATCATTAACATATGAATGAAATGGAAATACAAAAGTTTTCTTTATAACTATTAAGCAGAAGAACACCAATCATGGTCTTCTAAATTATCGCCGAAATATGGGTACTCTGCCTAAACTATTTTTTTTGATCCGTCAAAATATATTAAAATCTATTTGCTTACTTTTCAAATAATCATACACAGGAGGCATTCACTTGAAACTGAATAAGTGCATTGGTTGAACCAAACCGTAAAACGAGCATTCATGGCAAAGCATTGCATGCTTCAGCGGATAGAAAACAAATGAAATTATAGGTGTCAACCACACATTATTATTCTATATAATTCAATGTTAATATATCAAACGTAATATAGCTGTATATGTTAAACTTATATGCAAACCATATATGTTTCCATTCAAAACAATTAGACAGGTTTTATTCAGCCTTGAAAAAAGCATGTTAACTGACTACCGTATTGCCTTGCAACCTGAACGTTCTCGTACTTAATGTATTCCGACCGTCAATATTTCCTAACAAAAGTAAAAGAATGTAACAACATTACTAAACTGATATCATAATGTCGGCTGCGTAACAATATGAACACTTGATCAGTATTTCGTTATTATTAGTAACTTTCTACCAAAAACAATGGTTGACACTCCGCATTACATAATCCGTTTCTCTCCCTCGTCTTACATGTTTTATTTTGCATTATTACCTTGAAGATGTTATATATAGGTGCAAGATGTGAACAACATATCAGAATGTTTTACTTATAGCAGCCCAAATATAAAAGTAAAGTGGTATATTAATGACGAAACGCCATTTTCTAGCCCTATCATTGTGGTTCAATAATCTATATACTCAGTTTTAATAGACAAACTTTCCATGATGACGTTAATAAGAAAATACCTCTTAAATTAATGTTATTTTATATTAGTAATGTGTCAAGTAGCACGTATTTAAATTAATCTAAACTTTAAAGCGATTTCATAACGGAATATAAATATTGAGACCTTTGTTCACAATAAGAAATTAAAAACATAGTCCAAAATTCACCCACACATGTTCACAATATTGCTAGATAGAGAAATCTTGAAAACTAAACTACGATATAAAAATACAATATGATTTGATAGGTACGCAGGATTTCTAATATGTAAATTCTGGGAAGAAACCTAAGTCTTTCAAATGTATTAAAATTAGGGATGCATTTGTTTAGTTATGTGCTGTAAATTTGTTACACATCTCTTCCAATGAAAAGTGATTGCAAGTAAGTTTACAAATCTTATTCATGTTGAGAAAGTCTCAATTAAACTAAATATATATAATGTTTAAAATTACAATCTAACTGATA
Source organism: Sinohyriopsis cumingii (assembly GCA_028554795.2). NCBI lineage: Eukaryota > Metazoa > Mollusca > Bivalvia > Unionida > Unionidae > Sinohyriopsis > Sinohyriopsis cumingii. The sequence continues at coordinate 592,896 of JAPYKE020000284.1, forward strand.
ATGTTAGTTCATGGGCATCGAATTTGATGTATGTATTAAGTTGTTACAGAGTTAAGTAATTTGTTTAATACACACAAAAATTTACTAATATAGATGTATCTAAATTTGACAAAAGTTCAAAACCACCTGTACCTATAATGTATATGTATGATTTCATCCTTTTAATTGTATGACAGGGAGATGTGATTCTAAGAAGGTCATGAATTCCATAAATGACAATATTGTGATATGATAAAGGTTTTTAAATATATACGTTTCAAAGCAAAATATTGTTACATTCCTTTGCAGTTTCTTTGATAATTTGTCTACATAGGTGATTCTCCCAATGAAGACACCAGTAATCCATTTTTATTAGGGTGTATAAACAAACTTTGTTTATTGTTCATGGTATGTGTACGAAATGCTTGAAATCCATTCACATTTGGTTTTTGTAATAATTCAAAATACCAGTATCATTAGAGCTGTTATTTAAATAATGATTGCTACAATTGCACTGATATTTATGATATTATGCGTATTATTTGTATCATTATTATTGTTAGCAGTAGTAGTAGTAGTAGTAGTAGTAGTAAAGGCATATTGATGTAGTTCCCTTGTAAACGTAATTGCAAACGCATGCATATATTTTTCTATCGTAGACTTACGTTCCAAGCAAGATTACTATCCTACTATCTTGTATCCATTCAATAATTCCTAGAGTGAATACTTAACAGATTACATATGCTTGGGAAATAAGATAAACATTCTGAGGAATCAGCTTGTAAATTAACGTTTGGGAACATATATTCACACTGCAAATCAATAGCTGGATTAACCAGTTCCCCTGTTGACCGAGATGAAATAATTGTCTTATGGGTGACCTCTGATTAATACATAATGAGCAGCAGGGGGGGGGGCGAATCCGACATTTTGTCCAATCGTCATTTTGCTTTATTAATACTTTCTGCACTCAGCGGATCCGGTGTCGTCAGCGCCCGGTAAAAAAAACGACGTCGTCGTCGGGGGGTCGTCCAATCGTCATTTGGTTTAATTAATACTTTCTGCGAGCCGATCCCAGCGTCGTCAGCGTCCGGTAAAAAAGCGCGACGACCGCGTCGATGTCATTGCCTCCCCCTGCTGCTAAGGGGCTATTTACAATGAAAATTAGTTACAATTTAACCGAATATTTGGTCAAGTCCGATACGATATCGTGTCCGAGGATCATGTAAATTTATCGTTACAAATCCATGTGGGGTCGACTGAGCATGACTAAAAAAGTTTCGAAAACCATTAAAGTCCATGTCACCGCCGCACCATGTCTGCCAAATATTTCGTAGCGTGTGTGTATCAACGCCGTTGAATACAGCAAGAATATTACAGTTGTCTCTGATTACTTTTGGAATCTGAGTGTATCGCTGAGTGACATATATCACGTCGGTGTTTTTATGCCTGCCTCTGGAAAATATCCTAGCTGGGTTTTTTTGATTGTCTAACATAACATCATCGTACACGACTAGATTGTTAACGTCGCCATCAATATCATCAATACCTGGTGCATCATTGATATCTGTAATAAACTCAATAACATTTTTTTCAGCGATCGCTGATGCATTCTCGTTAAAATCTTTCAACACCTCGTAGCATCGTTGATCATCCACGCTAGGGGCGATTAAATACAACTTATCCCACTTCATCCATCTCATTATTAAATTAAGTAATAATTGCGTCTTGCCGGATCCAGATGGTCCGATGATAATCATCCGGATCGAGTTTGGTAACGCTGCAACATGCTTAACTGGTTCTCTCGTTTTCGTCGCCGAAAAATCAATTATATTCATATCTCTATACATAAATTATGGATTTATATTGTGTGAAGTGTAGAGTGCGTACTGGCACAAATGATATGACAACCGTTACAACAAGAAATAACAGATCGGCACTTACTGGTAAGTGTGTACAGTGCGGTACAAAAAAATTTAGATTTATTTCTGCTAGACCCGGGGATGCTTTAAAAAAAAGCGAGGAGGTGATATTGCAGCCAAGTTATCAAAACTCCCCGGAACCCCGTGGGCAAAGTATCCAGGAGAAAAGCACCTCCCAGGATATAGCTACTGTGGCCCCGGAACACGATTAGATATCAGACTCGATGATCAAAATCAGCCCAAACTCGGTGAGTATCCAATAAACGCTATCGATAAGGCGTGTCATGCTCATGATGTTGCTTACTACAAAAGTAGCGATCTGCAACAGCGTCATATCGCGGATGTAAAATTAATTCACGCGTTAAATGCTATTCCTGATAAATCATTCAAAGAAAAATTGGCTTCATGGTTGGTAAAATCGGCTATGAAAGGTAAATTAATGATTCGAAGCGGAGCTTCTCGCGCTGGTAATTGAAAACGCTAGCGTTTATAATAACAACATGGAATCCATCTATTATTCTCTGAGAGGATACTGGAAGGGGAAGGCCGCAATTGGTAAACTCGCAAGCTCTGCAAAGGTAACAAAGGCCGTTGCGGCTAATTGGTTATCCAAACAGGCTATATGGCAAATCTATCTACCACCGCCTAAACAAATCAACTTTTCGCGCTTTGATGTCAGAGTACCTAATGAAGTTCATCAGGCTGATATACTATTTCTGCCGCATGACAACGGTTACTAATACGCGCTAACTGTAGTTGATGTTGCGAGTCGATACAAACAAGCGGAGCCGTTAAAAACAAAGTCAGCAACTGAAGTAGCCAATGCGTTTGAGCGGATTTACCGAAGGGGTCCTCTGCGCTGGCCAAATCTATTACAAGTTGATCCTGGCAATGAATTTCGCGGCGCTGTTTTATCAACGCTGAAACATCATAGCGTCGCGATACGACGAGGTCATACTGCGCTACATCGTGATCAGGCAATTGTTGAACGATTCAATCGGACTCTTGCTGAACGGTTATTTGGGTATCAATACGCGAAGGAATTCATCCAAGAAAAACGATCTCGTGAATGGGTCAAAAGGTTGCCAGGCGTAATTGCAGCGTTAAATAACGAGATTACCCGAGCAATCAACATGAAGCCCAGCGACGCAATTAAAAAAAAGTATATACCCGGAAGATCAAAAATAGATAGCGTTTCCAAGCCGATTCTCGGCGATGTCACTGTTAGATATCTGTATGAACCAGGAGAGCTTGAAGGCGGTAAAAAAAGAGCTACTGATCCTATTTGGAGTGTTACCACACATAACATATCAACGATAACACGATCAACTGGTAGACCACCGATCTATAGACTGGATTCAACTGCCCCACAGCGGGGGTTTACACGCGAGCAACTACAAGTGATACCTGACGATACTCAATTGCCCCCGCGTGGTCTTAACTAGCGCCGTTGCGTCTATTGCACTCAAGACAGGTCAACCTCACATTACCACGGATATGACCGAAACTGTTATCGATCCTGTCCACGGTAAATTGGCGAGCGTCTTTATCCGAATAACGCCAGCGCATTACACAATTGCAACTCGCGCAGTGATTATTCTGTTGTTGTCGTAACGCAATTATTAATTCGGCATCAATATCAAAACGCCGCTGTTTTTTTTTATCCTGTTGGCGGTAACCCGAGAGTTTTCTATCAATGACGCTAGCATCAATAATGTCATCGTTGTCACTGGCTTCGTCAATAACAATTCTTCGAAGCTGATTCATTCTCCGTACTCTGGACACTGCAAGATAGACTAGATTTGACCATTCGATGCGATTATCAACCATCCAAACAATTGTGTCCGTGATGGTTAATCCCTGCGAGGAATGTATTGTCGTTGCGTATCCTAGCGTCCACGGGGATTTATCAGCACGTAGCGCGTCCTCGACGACGCTGATATCAACGAGCACGATATCATTCAGCACGAGAACTTGTTTTTTTGTCCCTGACGCTGTCGGGCCCGGGATTTCAACTTCAATGTTCTGCCGCCGTGTGTCCGCGGGTCTATAACATAACGGCACTGGGCGCGTTGGAAACTTTTCCTTATGCAACGCAAACAACTTTTGCTGAAGTGTGTCTCTGACTATCTTTCTACTCGCTACAATTAAATCGTTTGGTCTCCATGTTTCCCAGAATTCATTTAACGGCGTTTCCGGAATCACCTCGCGGATTATTTCACATTGAACTCTATCCGGCTGTAATCTGATTAATTTTTTAACCTCGCGCAGTTGTTCATCAAGTGCTCGGTAATCAGTATCGGTTTCTTCATAATAGTCCACAAAACCCTTTAACCAATCATGTGGACCCTCGCCGACAAATGGTGGTGGTTGGCCATGATCTCCGCACATTATCACCGCTGTATTCGCGCGCAGCAACCACTCAAGAAACATTTGTAAAACATCTAATGAAACAGTACATATCTCATCCCAGATGATAACCTCAGGAATAAATTTTTCCCCCATTCGATCAGGAGTCCACTCACCGCCGCTGTATCGAAAAAAGCTGTGATAAGTAACGGCGTCAACATTTCGTTGTTTTATCTCTCGCGCTAGTCTATGGGTCGGTGTAAGCACGATTATACTTGCCCGCGTTCGAAATAATTCAATTGCCCGAGTCGTCTTTCCTGACCCGCCACAGCCGCTTAAATAAACTGTTTTATATCTACAAATTGGATCAGAACACGGTGGTGCATTAGACCATTCTGATAGATTATCACCGCGTAAGTAATTATTTTCAACGGTGACATCTGCTGACGGGGAATAATCGCGTCGTATTTCATTTTTAATTCTCCATATACCCCAACTCTCGTCCGGACTAGTAAACTCGGCTATGTTTCCCTTATACTTTACGTCTATGTAAAATGAATCAATCGCAACTCTAACCGCGGTGTCGGGAAATCTATTTATCATCGAGAATAAATTGATAGCGGCGTAACCCAGCATAGACGCCCTCAAATGTGGATATGCCGGGCTGTCTCCATCGCTGTAGGTAACAACTCTACCCAACTTTGTTCCATTGGACAAGAAAGCTGTTTTGCAGTTCACGTATCTATTTTTTGCCACTGCGTCCTTGATTACGAAATCATATTCGGCGTCATCTATAATCAGCCGTGAGCAATATCGTTTGTAGTCGCAGTCTTTTCCACCTTGTGTGAACTTACCAATTCTTCTTCTACCGAGATCTTTTGCCTCGCGGTTTCGTTGGTTGAATATCTTTTTGGACCATTCGATGATATATTCCTCGTTGGCATCAATGTGTTTTCTGGACTCGTCAATTATGCTATCTAGACGCTCTGGTTCTGGTAACCAGACTTCAGTCTGCGCCCGGTATGATATAATCGCGTCACTGACAATCAACGATACAAGCATGCTACAATCAATCATATACGGTAGCAGCGCTATTGGCAGCCATCTCTTTTCAGCCATGTGTCTACCGATCCAAATATAACAACAGCGATGAAGTCCTGCTGCGAATTCAAATGATACTATGCGAGCGAATCCGGTTAAATCAAAATCAGGCAGCGGCCCATTAATAGCAACACGAGTCATTTCATGTCTGGGGTGTCCAAATCGTTTAAAGTACTCAGCGGCGGATCCATACCCGAGAAAACTCGCTGGATAACAGGCAACCATATCAACGGAAATCATAGCGTCGCGGTTGTATTCAGTGTTCCATAGTCCACCGTGATAGTATTCCAAACAACTGGATTGTACATCCGGTAGAAATTCCTTGCGCGTTGGTCTCCATGCATTTTTCCTTGCTGCAACATGAGCCGCAACCGATGGAATCGTAAAACAATTTGTTAGCAGTTGTTCATCATGCTCTTCAAATTCCATGGCGGTTTTTTTTCATCTTGTTGTGAAACGCTTCAGTGCGATATAATTCACCGTTTGGTCTTACAAACTGATCAAAGGTATCCATGTCGTTTTCAGCGCTGCGAAGTAACCACACTGACACAGGGTCGTTTTTACACAAACAAGCAATAGCATCAAATAGTTTCCTCTCCGCGAGAAAACCATTCTCTACCAGGAATTCCCCCGGGATATACTCTACTGTTCGATCCCGTGGAAGTATTGTGACCGCGGGCGTCCACGCGTGTTCGTTATGATCAATAATTTTGATTGGGGCTCCATTTGATTTATACTTTGATTCATATAATACTTCACCGGTTATCGTTGTAACGGTTATTGGAAATCTCAGCGACGTTTCTAATTTCGCTATGTCGCTGATGGTTGCTCCTCGCTCGCGCACTGTCTCCTCCCATTGGTTTATTTTGCTACGTCGTAAATCGGTCAGTTTATTTCCTCGACACGCATTTGTAAAATGCTCTATTACTCGTTCTGCTACACAATTTATCCCCGTTGACTGTTTCATCGGCGCTAGTTTTCCGATATCAGGTTTCTTATTTAACGGGTATATTCCATAGACAACTGCTGTTTCAGGATACGCTCGTTCATAGTATGGTCTGTCAACTCCGGTTAACAGCCCTGGCTTGGAGTCGCGGCTAACAATGACTGATTTCTTGTCGCTGAGAACCGGTTCAAATTTATCACGTATGATCCAATTACCTGATTCCACCCGGACAATGAATTTTACTCTAAAGAAATACTTTTTACCGTCAAGTTGTGATATTATCGTTGCTGCGCGGTTGTCGTTCATGGTAGCATCAACAACACCATCAATTCGAAATGTTGACCAACTATGAGATGCACCATCACGCTTGAATTCATTGATACAATCGCGTATTTTATTCAACAGGGTTCTATCGTTTATTAACGCTTTTGGTGCGTCCTTGAGGACTCTATCGAGATTAAACCTAATATTTTTCCAGGGCTTAATTGCTGCTAATCTTTCGAACTCCTCCATATAATTAAAACAAGTATTTAAATGAAAGAATATAGTATAATGAATCACTGCAAATGGTTGATGATTGGGTCGACAACCCCGTGCAATAAATCATGTAGAGGTGAATTCTGCGGGTATCATTTACAAAGCGTTCGTAATGGTTCTCTTGGCCCCCTTCCGTGCTTGGTTTGCCACGTTGGTGTAAGAGGAAAATCACAGTTGTGTATTAATTGTGGCGGAAAGCGATACAGAGAGTTAAAACGTTATTATGATAAACGAATAAAAAATGCCGTCATTGACCCCACCGCTGACTCAGTCAAGGACAAAATCATTAAAACTCCTCAGGACTACATTGCAAGGTTTATAATTAAACCAAATAATGAATTAGACAAGTAGTATTATTATACAAATGAACCAAGAATTTCAGCCGCATCCTGTGCTCGTTAATTACGAGGCATCTCGCGACGGCGTTGTTAGAAATTGTAGACTAAAAAAACCAGTTGGATGGAAAAATAATCAGGGGTATTTGATGTTTGGTGCCGGAAAGAAGAAGTATCTTGTTCACAGGGTGGTATATGAAGCGTTTAAGGGGCCAATCGAGGATGGTTTCGTTATTGATCACATTGATTCTGATTGTCTAAATAATTCTCTTATAAACCTGCAAGCCATCTCTCAGAGTGAAAATAATAAAAAAGGCCAAACTATTAGTTTTCAAAGCAAGCAAGGGGTGTCAAATCGTTTGATACATCAACGCACGAAGAAAAAATATTTCAGTCGATGAATGAGGCAGGAAAATATTTCGATATTTGTAGAGCCTCAGTTCGAGATGTTGCAGAAAATATAACTAAAACAGCGATCTCAAAAAAGACGGGACACAGAATTCGATTTTCATATATAAATAAATCCTTGTCACCGTGACGAAGTCGCCATGACGAATTGTCTGTTTCAGCTTCATACTAGATAACACACCTCGGGATTGATACGCAGGGTTCATTTTGTAAAATAATTTTTTTTTTATTTAGAAATAAGATGTTTTATAAGAATATGAATATCGAAGACATCAATAATATATTAACCGAGATTTCAAAACTAAAAAATCAAGGAATTGAATTATCTGATAAGCTTGATAACCAAAAAATATTGTCCGATTATGAAATTATTAACGAGCAATCAAAGAAAGGTCGATATACCTTGCCACGTGAGTATTCTTTTATAAAGCGATTACAATATATGATCAATGAAAACCTGTATGGCAATGACGTAAATGCATTTATTGGACTATTTACTGCCGTTGAGACAGTACGAAAAAAACTCGGACAGGCTTTTGAACGGCGTCGAGAAATCTCTAATAAAATTAAAAACATTAGAAGGATTATAGACGAAAACTCCGTGGAGCCCCCAATTTAATGGCATGTAGCGTACGGAAGTGAATTTTTACGTTGTATACATTTTTTTTCCCACGATAGGTCGTGGTAACGTGCGTCTGACGCTGCCACAGGGAAATTAGAAATTACGGAGCAATTTATAATAAATGGTAGGCGAATCACTTACTACTCGGCTAGCCAGAGAGCGGCTAGCAGCGCTTAAAAAGTTCATACCGTTACGAGACAGGGTCCGAAAACAACTTCAAACGCGGCAACAACTACAAACTGATTTTGCTGTTGGAAGTGAACAACTCTTTGCTCCGATAACGAGTGCAACTGTGCCCGTCCTCGGTGCGCTTGAAAAGATAGCGGCAGAGACAGAACAAACAAAAGAGTCTCTGAAAACACTTCCTGCGAAAATAGCGGTTGCTACAACACACCAACGGAGGGAGAGGCCGCCACCACTCGCTATAACGGACCCACAAGAACCCTATGTTACAATGGCCGATGAAGAATAACTAGGCGCCACCGCAAGAAAACCAGAAGAAGAAATACCGGAAGAAATACCGGAAGAAATACCGGAAGAAATACAGAAAGAGGGGAATATACCCCGTAATGTACTTAAAAAGAGCACAATAGACACAATCAGAAATCTTGACGATGAAGAATTAGTTAATTTTACTGCCATAAATTTTGATAAGGGCACACGAGATGAGCATATCAATAGCGGCTACGAGAAAAATGTAAATTCGGTGGAAAAATGGACAAGAATAGTGTATTTAGCAAGTAGATATAGGGATATAATACCACGTGGTGATACCGATTACAAGGCATTCCTTGATAAGGTTAAAAGTAGGAAACCAAAAAAGGAAAAGGATACTCTGTTGGTAAAGACGGTACTTGTCCTGGTAATGTTCTCAGTGATATATCACGGTTAGAAGTACTAATCGGAGGAAAACGAGCCGGAAATAACTCTCCGGAAATAATCAATGAGGCCGCTGATATTTGCAGACGGTTATTTGCCGGTGGTATCATGGGCATAAATGTATATCGAACGCTCATAGACGAACTTGTGGACCACGGTCATTACAGCGATTGATCAATCACTGGTGATCAATCACTAATTGGAAAACACTGGTGTTTTTATAATAAAGATGATTATACACTATAACCATAATAAACCAGTCAGCGTCTACGTGGTAAACTCACGATTGCCTGTATACCGCGCGTGGTACGGAGACGGTCTCGGTAGCACCATTGCGGGTTATTTACAAGAATGGCTCCAAAAGTAGCGCCGTTAGCCAAACAATTAGGAATGAAGGCTATTGATGTTATTCGTGATAGGGGTATTAGTGCTATTGGAGATGTTGCCGGAAGGGCGTTTTCTGCAGCACGAGATAAACTAATGTCGTTGGTGAGAAAAAGAAAACAGAAACCACCGGTGATGCCATCAACGACAGTGATGCCTGCAAATGTCAGTAAAGTAATAAATAACGCCGTGGAAGAAAAACTAGAGTCGTTGGCGGCTCTGGCAAAGCCATCCACCGATGCAACAACCAACGCGCTCATGAACGCAATAGCGGGAAGTGGCTTAAAGAATTTACGACGAAAACGACGTTGATGAATTGCAATTGAAAACATCAACATGATAAATAATAAAATGTTTGCGGGAACCGCTGATCCCGCGTTTGATATGGACGCCCCAGTGCGCAGGGATGATTCTGTCCGTGATTATCAATTTTATTCCTATCAACCACCACAAGCCGACCTACGATCGCGAATTGAACTTCAAGTCCAAGATACCAGTAAATACTTTTTGCCGTGTGAAGCGTTTATCGAAATTGAGGGAGAACTTGTAACAAATGCTGCCGATAATGCACCATACGCAAATGACGGTCGTGTTGGGGTTGGGTTTGTCAACAACGGTATCATGGCGTTATTTGAGAGTGCCAGATATCTTATTGACGGGCGAGAAATTGAATCAATAGAACGCGAGGTTGATGTTGCAACGACGATGATTGGGCTAGCAAGATACTCAGATGATTATACAAGATCGGCGGGCCCATCTATGATGTTCGCAAAGGATACCACTAATAACGCTGATCATATTCAGTACATTAACGTGCTGATGAAAGAAAATACCGCAGTTGACCAACAGGCTGAAGCAGCCAATCCAGACCGCAGAGCAAAACCAGGCGCTGATTTCACTGTTATAAAAAGTACTAACGATAATTTTAATCTAGGGTTTGCAACACGATTAGGGATGTTGCAAGGACAACGCCGACAGTTTTCATGCGCGATTCCACTCCATCACATATTCGGATTTTGTAGAAATGTCAGAAAAGTTATCTATGGGGCTAAGCATACAATTGCGCTAACGCGAAGGGGCGATGATAACAATGCAATATGGCGTGCTGCTGGTGTCGCTGCCGGTAAAGTCGTTTTAACTAAAATAGCATTGTGGATGCCGGTGTTGACTCCATCAGTTACCACGGAAGCACGATTGTTATCATTTATGGAACAGGGAGGGAAATCGTTGTTGAGTTGGCTAGCGGTAACAACTGATGCTAAAGAGAATAATGTCGCTGATACATTTACATGGCACCTGGCATCAAAACAAGGCGTTTCAGCCCCGCGTCATATATTTGTTGCGTTACAGGATATAAGACGATTGAATAATCAAGAACACAGTCATATGATATTTGATCGATTAGGAGTCAGGGAGGTTTCGCTGAGAATAAACGGACAACAGGAACCATCCGAGGATATACAGCTTAACTACGACAACAAACATGTCGCACGTGTGTACCATCGATTGCTGTCATATATGGGTCGTGATCAAAACGTTGACACCGGTTTGCAAATATCACAACTTGATTTTAAAAACCTGTATCCGATTTATTACTTTTCGCTGGAACATCTTGATTTAACGAGACAGTCCGTCGTTGATATACACTTCCGAGCTCGTATAGCCCCGGGTGGTGTTGATTATAGAGCGGTTGCTGTCATTCTCAGCGATAAATCAATGCTGTTGGAAGGTGTTGGTGGACGAATGAGAATCGTTGATGCACCAGTGGAAAACATGTAATTGAAAACATAAACGCGTTTACAATAAAAATGTCGTATAGTGTTGTCGGTGTAGAGTTGACCGATGGTCAAGTCAAGAAATTACGATCAAAGTCGGCTAAACAATGTGGAACCACAATAACGTTAAAGCCGTCACAGATGGCAGGTGGTAATCATAAGATATCGTTGACGGCGAGTCAAATAAAACATTTCAATGATGCGATGAAGAATAAAAAGGGTGTTCAAATAGATTTTTCGGCCGCAGCGATTAAAAACATGGAAAAGACCGGTGGGATATTTCCGCTGTTAGCTGCGATTCCAGCGTTGATTGCCGCGGCGGCCCCAGCAGTGGCGAAGGCGGCGGCGTTAGGAGCCGTTGGTACCGCGGCGGGGATGGCATTGAAGAAGGCAACCGGGAAAGGCTATAAAAAAAAAAAGAAACGAGGACGACGCGTAGCCGGAAAGGGTCTAAGACTACCGGGAACCCCGTATTCATGGTACTCGGGGAAGGGTCTAAGACTACCGGGAACCGTTTATTAACGCAAGGGTCAATGACTCCTATGTCTAATTTTGATTTAATAGATGCCGCAAACGCGTTAGCGATAAAAAACTTCAGAGGTGTTTTTATGAGGGATCAATTACCGACAAAACCAAGGAATATTGAAACCGGTATAATTAACCTCGATAAATCCTCCGGAGCGGGAACTCATTGGGTTGCATACGCAATTGATCTGCGTGCGATCGTCTATTTTGATTCATACGGGTTAGCCCCGCCAAACGAGTTTATGCGGTATATCCGGGCGTGTTCAGCCCCGGTTTTTTATTCCACGCTGCCAACACAACAATTAAGTGACCCACCGATATGCGGCCGTGAGGTATTGAACGTACACGCGGCGATTTCATCATCGCGGAAACCACCTCATGTGGTTGTGAACGAATACACTAGTTGGGTCGTAGAGGCCCGGCGGGTTAATTAAAAACACTGTTTTTTTACAATAATAATGATTGATATCTGGGGACGACCGGTTTCGGCGCTGAAAGAATCCATAACGTCCGCCACCGATGACATAAAAAAACTAATTGAGGATGAAATCGCTGATACGTTAAATCTAACCAGTGTTGACCCGGGCGAAATAGTTGTATTTCAAGATCGTCAGGGTAAATTAAAATCCAGTAATGTGTCGCTGGATGACGTTTTAACACGACAGCGTAATGCCGCCGAGAACACTATCGCGCTATATACCGGCGACGAACGACTTAAATCAGGTGAATCCATCTTGACGATAAATGGAAAAATAAATACACTGGGCGACAATTATATATCCATGTCGAATTCGTTAAAAAATTTCTATGATAGATTTAACGCGCAAGCAAATCAGTTCGAGGGGATACAAAAGTCTGTCACCGATATACAACTCACTACTGCTAGTTTTTTTGGGACCCCGACGGTGACCGAACCGAATCTTGTAGGGATAAAAAATAGTATTTTGAAGTTTACAACGCTGTCGGGCCAATTTACCTCGTTACGAAAAAATTTTAACAGGGTTGATAACGCCGTTGATAAATTCTTTGGTAGAAAAAATGTCAAACCGGATGAAATTACAATAACTATAAATGATATCACTGCGTATGGACAGGAAATAGAAACAATCAAAACTGATGTTGCAACGAACAAAAGGAGTGTAGACGTGCATGAACGGGAAATAGAAATAATCGGCGCTAATGTTGCAACGATCATAAATAATGTAGACTCGAATGGACGGAGAATAGAAACAATCAAAACTGATGTTACAACGATCATAAATAATGTAGACGCGCATACACAGGAAATAGGAACAATCAAAACTGATATTGATGCGAACAAAAAAAATATAGACGCGCATACACAGGAAATAGGAACAATCAAAACTGATATTGAAGCGAACAAAAAAATGTAGACGCGTATTGGCGGGGAACAGGAATAATCAAAACTGATGTTGCAACGAACAAAAAGGTATAGACGTGCATACATATGAAATAGGAACAATCAAACTTGATGTTGCAGCGAACAAAAAAAGTATAACCGAGAATACACGGGAAATAGAAACAATCAAAACTAATGTTGCAGCGATTAAGGGGAATATAGACGCGCATACACAGGAAATATGAACAATCAGAGCTGATGTTACAGATATCAAAGACAGAATACCGGAAATGACAAAAATAAAAATCCCTCACGAGAACACCATCAACACAGTATACACGATTCGGCATGGATCATTCACTTGGACTCCTACACAGAATATAGTAAATATTACCGCAACTGTTAAGGGCATTTATCGATTGACACTGGTTTCAATGATGCAGTTTAATATATTATCGTCGAGTTCATCCGGGTTTAACAATACAATATCAACAATTATAGACAAGGACGCAACTGAACCGTTTACAATTTATGCCGTTGATAGAAATTTAACCAGGGCAAACATTACATGGTATGTGGAATTTGTAGCGGATCTAAGTAATTAAAAACACTAGCTCTTTTAAAATAAAAATGACCACCAAGGTAATTGAATCAGAGGTATCACCGACGTCACATCAATATCGATTCAATACCGTAAAAGAATTCTCCGCGAATTTGAAAACGCTTTCCGAACAATACCGTGTAAAAATAAAAAAATACCGTCGAAAAATAACCGCCATCGACGCGGTCGTGTACTCGGTGTCAGGTATAGTAGCCGGTACCGGTGTTATTTTATCCACGGTGACCATGATGGCCCCGATCGCTGTTCCAATCGCTATCTCCGCGGCGACAACAATTGCTGGAGTCGCCAACGCAATCACTAGAAAGATATCATCGTGTTCTCAGAAAAAACTCAACGAGTATACAGTAAAACATCAAATAGTATCCGACGCGTACTCGAAATTATCCGGGTTGATCTCGTTGGCGATAGATAATTCGTTTATATCCGATGTTGAATTCTCCACGATGGTCCAGTTGTATGACTCCGCGATGTCAAAAATCGAGGATTTTCAACTGGAAGCTGGAAACCACGTCGCTGAAACCACTTCAATGGGCTTAAAACATTCTCCTGAAAACAAGCAGGTTGTTAATATTCGGTGTTGAAATTAAACACTAGAAACGACGAATAATAATAATGTCGCTGAACCCCGAAGGGTTTCAATTACTTCAACGGATCGCGGAGAACACCACTCCGGTACAAACAAGTATGATATCGATAACATCAACGAAGCCAGAATTCAGTGTAAACTTCCCTTCTCCGATTCCAGTGAAGGAAATAGCGCTGGCAAAATTGCGAGTATATCACAGTTGGCCTAATATCCGAGCGGAAGCATTTAACGGACAACAACCTAATAACTCGCTGGTTTTTGCATGGACAAATAAACCCAATGGGACCCCAGACTGGAAGGAGGTTACAATACCAACTGGGTCATACCAAATAGAACAAATCAATAAAGAATTTCAACGCAGGATAAAATCGATCACAGGAAAAGAATCAAAAATCGATATTACGGTTCATGAACCGACGTTATCGTCGACGATTGAAATAAGCACACCGGGGTATATGGTTGATATTTATAACAGTTCAATAAGAACCATACTAGGTTGGCCTGAGAATCCACCTCATGAAAGTCCGCGGGAATTTCATACGAATGCGCAATCGTATCATGAAATTAATCCCAGTTATCGAGATGGTTTGTCTATTATAAAAAACGCGTTATTACCCAGCGAGTTTATATTTCAAGACAGGAATACCATGTATTGGTATTTTCATTATGAGAAAACTCCTGAATCGCTCGCCGTGTTCACAGTTAATTTAAATGATATCGATAATGTTTTTATCGAGATTAATCGTAATTACCGATTGCAACTAGAACAACTACGGAAAACAAAAGCACAAAAACACGTTGAGGTGTTAAATCAACTTATATCAGACATGGAATATATCAATGAACGAATCGTTAAAATAATATCCGATAGCAGCGATGATAATAAACAAAAATTCCTAACCGAGTATAATATCACAGAAGCCGATTTACCCGATTTCAAGTTTCCAGGATACAACGCGCCAGAACTAAGAAGTTATCTTAATGATTTTCTCGGTCCATCAACTATCCTCAAACACGATAACGGATATGGTGGTAGGCATATTGCTCCATACAACGTAAATATCGCATCGGTGATAGCAATCAATCTAGTGTGTGATGTTATCGAAGGGAGTTACCAGGTAGATACCAAGCAATCAAATCAAGCTCAACAGGGATATATCCTTTATTCATTTTCACCAACAGCCCCTCCCGGATTCTTAATCGTTGAGAGCCCGATTAATCCGGTCTATATGCGATGCCATAATCGGTTTTTAACAAGAATTAATTTTAGACTTACCGATCAGTCAAATAACCTAATTGATCTACAAGAGGAGGAGTTAGTAATCACTCTGTTTGTAAGATCATTGTAAATAGCCCCTTAGCAGCAGGGGGAGGCAATGACATCGACGCGGTCGTCGCGCTTTTTTACCGGACGCTGACGACGCTGGGATCGGCTCGCAGAAAGTATTAATTAAACCAAATGACGATTGGACGACCCCCCGACGACGACGTCGTTTTTTTTTTACCGGGCGCTGACGACACCGGATCCGCTGAGTGCAGAAAGTATTAATAAAGCAAAATGACGATTGGACAAAATGTCGGATTCGCCCCCCCCCCCCCGCTGCTTAATGCAACGTACCTGAAGGAACCAAAGATATGGTATTCGCAGGTTTGGCGAATGGATTTATTTTATTCGAACATGTGTTACATTTTATTTTAAACCTCAGCATCTTTACATTTTAAAGAAATAAATGGTTCATTAATTTATTTTCTCTATAAAGCATGGCAAGAATGGTTTCAAGAAATTTCCAACAAGTCCGTCCTGAAAATAGCCCTGGTTAGAGTGTTTGAACTATCTCCAGAAAAACCTTTTAAATATCCCAGAGGCTTAATGTGTGTATTTTTATTGAATTTCCTTGTTCTGCGTCCCTGAATAGCAATGGGTTCTAGTGTTAGAGGTGTCCATATCAATATTCACCTCCCTCTAGATATGTGTTTGTCGGCTTTCATTTACTTTCCCTTCAAACACTTTAACTTTCAAGCTTATAAATTATGGTTTATGCAATCATATATGAATTTGTATTAATATTTTATAAAATTTGTAAATAGCGGTATCTCTAAATTTGGCTCTATGGACTTAAGTGGAAAAATAATTTTAATTGACATTTACAAAAGTGTGATCTGCTTTAATGCTGCTTTATATGTATGCTATCTGTCATTCCGTCCCTTGTCTATTTCCATCTATCTCTCCCACTCTAAATTGTTACCGTTGTTGATGGCTTTCTATGGCTAGTTTGACGCTTCTATTCTTCTTGCTTTTTAACAAATGCTCCTTGACATAGTTTATCGGGAGAAGGGGTCACAGACAGTTATTGCTGTCTCACTGGTCTAGGGCTTGGTGGTGTATCACATATTATATAAAGGAGTGTAGTATCATTATATGTTGTTGGTTTCAGTGTTCCTTAACATCCTTATTTCCTGCTGTTGGAAGGTATATGGGTAATTGTTGTCTGGCATGGCGCACATTCTTCTTGGCTTTTTTCTTCAATGGCCATTTACTAATAATGTGAATTCTTTATGTTTCCTTTACTCTTATTTATCTCGGCCGCATATAATATTGGCCTTGTTTTGGGGAGAGGCTCATAACAATAGTTGGGTTTGTCACTGTTGATTTGTTTCCCGTCAGGTCCATTGGATACATTTCTTTCTGATTTTACCTGATGATTTATATATAAAGAAACTTCTTAAATACATTTGTGCACTACAATTGTTGCGGTCTTTATGTGTTTTTGTTTCTCTATTGTCCATAACTTAAACGGAACAAGCTAATCAACAAGATATTTTGACCAAAATGAATGTGCTCAAAACTCTTTATGGGCTGCTTTTATTTGGTCAGCGCTTGTTTGAAATTTGCAATGACTTCAACGTCACCATGACATTACCAGTTATGACAGCTTTAAATACGTTGCATAAATAAATAAATAAATAAATAAATAAATAAATAAATAAATAAATAAATAAATATATATATATATATATATATATATATATATATATATATATATATATATATATATATATATATATATATATATATATACATAGCTATAGATATAGATACAGATAGATAACTAGATATATAGATAGTTAGATAGATAGATATCAAAGACGAAACACACATTCATGGATATTCAACACTGTATTTCATTGGGTATCGCCATGTAGCAAATGTGCACATGTATTTCTGATATTGTCCTTTAAATAAATGGATCACCAAATTTATTTAGTATTTTCCATTGGGTCCCGCCATTGACGCCTTTGCATGTCGCGTGCGTAATGTGAACATCCGCTTGCTGCTATGTGTCAATGCTCGGGGATATATTACATTTACTAATACCATCGTTACAATGTTATGCATATCGCCATATGACGGTCAATTTTCCACCAGCTAACCTGAATTTGCCTATCCCTTATGTTCCTAACCGGCCGTCTGAAACCATCATATTTCCTTTGAGAGCATTAAAGGCCTTCGTTTCGTAAAAATGACGTATTTAAATCCGGGTTTTTTGATCAGTTCCTACTATTCCGCGCGTTGTATTTCTGAGAATAATTACTACCTGGGTTCGTGTTATTCGGTGTTTTACTTTGACAATGTGAGCCATGTTCAAGTATTATAATGCTTATAGGAATATAACTACTAACGTTTGCAATGCATATTTAATATACGTATAGGGATAATTTCCTGGAATGATATAACAATTGAACAGCGATGCATATAGAGGTTTAGCTGTCACTGAGCCAATTTTCATGGTAGCTGCCATTCTATGCACATGGTACGTTAGCCATTAAACTACTTAGAATTAATCTGTACCAGTATCAGCTGTAATGTGTTTACATTTCGTATTCTCGATCGCACAGTGTTAGGTGTTTAGGCTCGAATACACATTAACACAAGAAAGAAAGAAAACAACAAGCTTTGAAAAAATAACCCTTGGAGAATGTTTTAAAAGAGGAAAATAATAAGACCTTACGGTTTCCAGAATCAAAGCAAAATGAACCCAAGATTAGTCCACGAATTAACGTTTGGAAAACCTAATAATGAAATGTTTCAATGATTTCAGGTTCGAACTATCAGTCCACAGCTCGATGTAGAAATAAAATAATTGATCATCCGGTCTCGGAAATCCCAAATACATTTTTTTTGAAGAAATATCACAAATTCAGTAAAAGCAAAACTATTTCCAGAGAAACTAACTAGTCTTTTAGAATCCCAAACAATTAAAATAAAACTCAAAATCTCAAAATACAATAATAGTCACAAGAAAAGAAAACAACTTGAAATCAAGCGTGTAAAAGCCCCACAAACTAGATGATTTCTCTCTCTTTCACCATCTCTCTCTCTCTCTCTCTCTCTGAACATCACTATTAATAATAAGTATTTCGTAATTTTGAAATAACTCATGTTAAAATAGAAGATCATGTGATCGTCTTTACATATAAATATCACATAGCTCCTGTTTGTCCTTGATATGAACCAATCATTTTACTCCAGATAATACAGTTATTTACTTGCCCTTCAATCAAGGCAAGGAACTAGGTCAACATATAAGCTAGTGATTATATTATTAGGCATTATGGAAAGGTTCATACTAAACTGAATGTTCTGGAAAATACAAAATTCCTTGGAAATCAAATTACATTACAGTGACATTCAAAAAAAAAATATTACGATCCCACACAAACAATCAAATCAAATAAAACATGCAAATTACTTCAATATAACTTAAATCAAATATACGTTGCGATTTCCCCATAAATGAAAAGGAAAACTTGATATTATAAATTTTCCATTTTACCACAGACTAACTATATATGAGGATAAAAGTCTAACAAATAAATTATACACAGTGTAAATAATAATACTTTGTTGTAGAAGGGAAAGTACGACTGCTATTAATATGACTTTTTCCTTGGTGTGTCTGATGTCATAATTGTATTCCTGTAACAACATTATTTACCTTAGTAGTCTTTGATTATTTTTTAAATCTTGTCAATGAATGTTGTGGTCACTAAACACAATAATTTAAGAAGTAGCTGAACTTAGGTAAATTTGAAATTGTTGTAATGTCAATATCAAAACCAAACACTTCTCTTCGATTGTTGAATACTTACTTTAGTGCTCACTTAATTTTATTTAGAAAAATAGCAAACTGGATGATCAATATTATTTTCATCTTTGTGAATCAAAACTTGTCCAACCTCAGCATCACTTGAATCAAGAGTCAGTTTAAATTAGTGGCTGAAATTTAGAGCTGTAAGAACCGGCACGTTTTTAAGCATGGCTTTCAACTTGTCAAAATTCTCTTGACATTCTTCAGTCCAAGGGACTGTTTATTTTTAAATCAATGAATCTGTCAGGGGTTCAAAAATTATAGAAACATTGGTACACAAATTTCGGTACTATCCGGCCATATCTAAAAACGCATCAGTTGCTTTTCCTTAACAGGCACGGGGAATTCAGAGAAAGCCTCAGTCTTAGCAAACATACGTCTAACTTGTCCATGTGCCACGATATGTTCTATAAAATTTACACTTGCATTGCAGAACTTACATTTAGAAAAATTAATTGTGAAACATTCCTCTGAGAGTCTGTCAGTCAGTTTCCGAATCGTTAATAAGTGTTTTTTGCCGGTGTCGTTGTACATGATGAAATCAAGGATGTAAGCAGCACAGTTGTCTCGACCAGAAATAATACTATTCATGAGACTTTGAAATGTACTTGGCGACCTTTTCATCCCAAACGGCATTAGTTTATGTTGGTAAAGGATATCTGGAGTCACGGACGCAGACATTTCTTTAACTATTTCCGTTAGCAGAACTTGCCAAAATCGATTCAGAAATTCAAATTTGGTGACATGCTTGGCATATCCGAACTTGTCGATACAGTCATCGATTCTAGGTAATGGGAATGAATATGTTTTTGTCACACTATTCTCCATCCAATAATCGGTACTCACACGGAAAGTGTTATGTGCATTTAGAACAAGCATGCAGGGTGAACTAAAAATACTTTTAATTTGTTCTATGAATATATTCTCCAGCACAGTCTGAATTTCTTATTTCATGTATTTCATTTAAAAAAGTTTATCCCGTACTGGTGCTTTTCCAGAGGTTTGGAATTTAAAATTTCAACATCGTGGAAAATTGTGTTCGTTATTGTGGGAACATCTATAAATAAGTGCTAATAATCAAACAATAAATGTTTCAGTTCATTTATTTCATGATCTTGTCATTGTGAACGTTTTTGGTCCTGATCATATATATGCCTGAATTCCGAAGATTTGTCACTCCACTATCATTAAAATCCGATGCTACCCCTTAACATACATTTAACTAATTCATTTTCTTCTTAAATTTATAAGGTCCGTATTATCTACTCCGAAGTAGATTTTGAAGAATGAGCAAGAGAGACATAACTCATTTATGACAAAACTCAAACGTTCTCATCACTGAAGTCCTTACAAACCGTAATTTCACTTTTGAATTGAATAGCGGAATGTAAATTTCAAGCATAATAAGCTTGAATGTTCTATACCGAATAGTTGAACCTTGACCTGATCGGATTGATTTGGGAAGGCAAAATTGAGTAAGCAAAACGTTATCAAAGTTTTAATATTCCTCAAATGATTTGCCTCTGAAAACTTTGTTGACGCACACATAATGATCAGCATTTATTTCTTACCTGACTTGGTCTTATGTTAGGGAAGAACACATTCTACCATAATTTTAATAAATGGTTCGGCAAAGGCACGACTATGTTGTACATACGCCCTATGAATTGCCTGATTTGGTTTTCGTACCATTTGACAGTTATGACAAGATCTACAGTATTTATCAACATCACTTTTGATTTCTGGCCAATATAAGTGAGTCAAGAACTTGTGATAATATTTATTGATCACTAAATGACCAGCTAATGTAGTTTCGTGGGCCAGACTAAGAATTTTCAATCTGTAAGGGTTTGGAAATTCGATTTTGATAGTTCACTGACCATTCGTCATCAGCAGTTACCTCAGGATGTTTCAAGTATATCTCAAGGATTACATTTATAATGAAATAATATGCAAAGGCCCTTTGAAATAAACATGATATATCTGGATAGTTTTTCAAGTTTGAAATATAAGTGATTTTCGTTTATCACCCTGATTAGGATAAAGAGAATGAGTCTTTGAAAGAGGGTCAATGTGATGAATACGTTCTGATTGATTCAACAAAGGAGTGAAAGTGACCTAATCAAAGCGTGACCAGTACATGTGTTAGCTAAAGTAATACTTTCTTTATCACATCATTCTCAAGAGCTGTCATCGCAATATATCTAGTAACTGCACAAGATTGGAAAAATCAGGGAATTAGTTTTCAATTGGATAAATATTATGATCCAGTCAAGGCATGTGATTTACGATTGGATACACCATAAACTTGTCTGCAGCTAGGACGTTGCCTAGTAATAATTGAATGTCCTCAAGTGATGAAACAGAGACTGTTTCGACTGTCATTGGTTCTGTGACTAAGCCTAATAACAAATGTACAAAATGGAGAAGAATATTAACACAACCGTACTATACGCCCTTAAGACGAATACTCTCAATTAAAGAAGACTTCCCTGAAAAGGCAAAGTACCTGACAATGAAAACTCCTAGAAGCTCATGTGTCCATTAAAACAGATTGGGGTTTATTAGACCAAACAAATGTATTGCTTTCAACACATGCACGTAACCTTGACCTGTTGGAAATAAGAGCATTTGAAGTAGGTCTGTCTCGATTATGATCCCTAGTTTTAGTTGTAGCAATTAGTAATAATGTGTACGTTTTTCTTGCAATACTTACAAGTAGGGAGAGACAATGATCCTGAATCAATCTTTTCAGAATCTTGAGTTATAGAAGTTGTGCTAGTTTTAGTTTTATAAGAGCTTGTATTATAATGAAACTAATTTTCTGCGAGTAGAAGTATTAGTTACAAAAGGTTTCAATCTTATGATAAACCCTAATGTCACTATGAACATAGTGTTTGAACTTCTTGAGTAATATAATGTGATGTTTGAGATTTGATAATCTTTATTAACCTTTTTAGACGAGCACCACCTATCACATTGTCGTGCTTTTTCCCATGCAAATTCGTCATAGGTCTGCTCAGCTTCATTTGTATAGTTCTCAATTTTTGCTGATAACCTCTCAAATGTAAAATACTATTTGGTGCTGGTAAGTAACCATCTGATTAGTTGAACAAAAATGGAATCGGTACATTATATCCCAAGAGGATGTTTTAGGGGTAGAGCAGCGATTCCTAAACTCGCTGATGCAGCAAACGTCACTCGTTATGTTGCTCCGATGGTTAACACGAGATGCAATATGACAAACTGACCTACCACCGCCTAAGCAAATTCAGGATGCATACTTTGATGTCAGCATTCCTAATGGAGTTCTTCAAGCATATATTTTATTTTACCACATGATACTATTAAAATTGGAAGACGTCAATTAACAGACAATACGCGTTATCTGTCGTTAACGTTACAAGTATATCTAAGGAAGCAGATCCATTATCAAATAAAACAGCAAGTGAAGTTTATTCTGCTTTCGAAAAAATGTATGAACAATGACCCTTGTCATAGTAAAATCTAGTAATATAGCATATACAATTTCTAGCTTGGTAAGAACAACGGGTACACATGCAATCCGCATAGCATATTCAACTGTTCCTCAGCTTGAATTTGTAAACAAGCAATTACAGGTAATTTCTGAGGACACACAATTTCCACCGCATTCGCTCTTGTAAACTAGAACCTCGATTACATTCAAGACAGGTCAGCAGCATATGTTTGCATGTATGACAACGAAATTACTACTAATTATGTATATATTCAGTTATCTTGGATGAGTATGTGAATACTGCCACACCATTACTGTATTATAGCTCGGATAATTACTATTTTGGTGGTGATTTAATATCACGATACATTCAGCATCGATATCAAAGTCTCAATTATTTTTCTTATCATAGTGTTTATAATTAACTAATATTTTTCTTACTGTATCATTGTCAATACCATCGCTATTACCATCAATTTCTGAAAGGTCTATGACAATTCTTCGCAACTGATATATTCTTCTGACTCGAGACACTGCGAGAATAATTAAATTTGACCATTCAATACCATCATCGACGACCCAAACATTTGCATCACAGATGGCTAGTCCTTGTGATGAATGAATTGAGGGGATGGGGTGGACGTATGATGGTCTGCATTGCCCCTGTATAAAAAACGCAATGACTTTTAAAAATGTGATCATCATGCACAATAATACGCACATCTGCAATATTAACATTACCAACAGCACATACAAGTTAGCTGATGTTACACTGAGAGAAAGTAAAGAAGCACTTTGGGCCGCCAAAAAAAAAAGAAAATGTGGTGAACACTGTGATTATGAATAGACTGCTGGCTGCGATCACACATAAACTAGCGCTATCTTAGCGACATATCGTTCATATCAATGAGGCATACAAAACACGCTGTGGAACGGTAATAATGATCCACATTGCTACACTTACATACATGTCCAAATGCAGCCACCACACAAGGCACTAATGATATAATGGTGGTAAACATATCAAAGAAAGCAGCAGACGCAGCTTGGCCGAGGACAACATATATGCCTTATCACTGATTATCCAGAGATGAATCTCAACTTTAAGCCAAAACGGTCATTACTGCACTAAATTTGCAAAAATGTTTCAATATTCTTTCCATTAGTTCATGACAATGTTAAACAACGACATAACGCGTTTGATAACAAAACCGACTTATCTTCAAAGGCATATGCTGTATCATCTGCTTTCAATGATTGCCATTCCTTCTCAATAAATGTATTGACAGGCAGAAAAGCTCTTCCTTGTATCTTGGACTTTTAGGTTGATTCATCCACGTGTGTCAGGTACACGCGCATCATAAGAGTAAGACTGATAATATCTTACAGACTAGTCTGTAAATACTGGCGCGTCTATGGCGATTGCGGGACACACGCTTGAACATGATATTATATTATCCGTTGTTTAAAACGACGTCATGCCAGGTTACTTACCTCTATTACTTGCGATTATATTTTTATTTTTTGGCGGCTTGTTGCTATGTCAGTGACTAAACGCCAGTTATATTGTAACTTGTTTATTTGGAGTTGTGATATAAATGTTATAAATGTTATGATTATTTTTGAGTTAATTCAGGATGCTAATGAAAATGATACGTGCTTGTATTTTCTTGCCATCTTAATGGGCATGAAATGTATATAACATATTGTTCCTAACGTTTCTGGTGCTTGTAAATGAATCATGTCTATACAATGCAAAATATATCCCAATATAATATTAACCCTAATTAGTTTGAATAATTTTTCGTTTCATCATTACTTAATTCATCATTACTTCATTATGGACCTTTATAAGTACATATTTTAATGTACTGTTAATCGACTTCACAACTGTTCCACATTTGTGCATATAATTTGTACCAATAATATATAGAGAGATGAGTCCTTTTGTAAGTTACACTGGACAATATAAGGCATCAGATGATATTCAGCAAGTTGCCCTGTTAATATAAGGCTTTCTTTTTCTTAGTAATATACAATTTATGGTTCCTACTACAGTCTGTATTAAAGCCATTGCGGATGCGGTTACGACTGCCCTAGTTCTATAGGTTTCGCAATTGCTTTACTGCAGGTGCTAACTACAATGGACCCCTGAAAGGAATGAAACTATTCGAATGATTGTTTTCATTTATTGACATGGACATGTAAATGTCACCGAGCTGTTCTTCCATTGGCCGCATTAAGCTCAACTACATGGAGACACTCACAGCCAGAATAGTAAGAAAATGCCTCAGTGTGAACTTTGGATCATTTTGTTATTATCGTTTTTTGTTCTCATAAATTGGATTTCATTGAGGCTAACGTTAACTTCACGATGAGCCTTATCTTCATTATGGGACAATATTACTTAATATTTATCGATTCTAACTGATATAGCCAAGCTAAATGGGCATGACAAAGACCCTTACTCATTACCTCTAACAATATTTTATTGTTAGATTAGAAAAGAACTTGCCATTGGCAACCACTATCACCTGCCACATTTCTATGTGCGTGAATGTACATGGCTAATTATTATTGCCTAAATGATTCGAAAGCATGGACATTTGCAAACCTGTCATTTTTTATACAAACATAGATTATTATATGATAATACGATATGTTTGTGAAGTCCAGCTCGACATGTTCTAATCGTTTCTGATAAATATGTATCTTACAAGATTAAGTTACTTCTAATTCGTCATATATCACATCTTGCTACAGAATTGGTGATTTTCAAGATTTGAAATTTGATAAGCCAGAAATATGTGTTTTTGGCATAGTAAGACAATGTTGTGTACTTATTTGTTTTTTATGCTGTCCTACAATTTAATTACTCGATGTGCAGCAGGGAGGACGAACAACCGCTAATTGGTTCACCTGTATTTTTGAAAATTAAGACTTCCTGGGGGATCGCAAAAGTCGTTTTAAAAAAATACGATACTCGGCGTAAGACAACTCCGTCGATGACAAATTGGCTTACCTGTTATCGCTGATGTTTTTTTTTTTCTTCGATGCAACTTAAGAAAATATGCGATAGTGTCGTTGACGCGTTGAGAGCGTCGCCCTCCCTGTTGCTATGACTTAAACATTGCTATACCAAATAATGGTATTCGGAATCTTACACAGCTAGACTAGCTAGAGAGCGAGAAGAAGCACTTAAAAAATATATCCATGTAAAAGAGGATTTCAAAAAAAATTGTGCA
The DNA here is from genome assembly GCA_028554795.2 of Sinohyriopsis cumingii. Taxonomy (NCBI): domain Eukaryota; kingdom Metazoa; phylum Mollusca; class Bivalvia; order Unionida; family Unionidae; genus Sinohyriopsis; species Sinohyriopsis cumingii. The sequence goes on from JAPYKE020000284.1 coordinate 619,099, forward strand.
GTCGCGACAGGAAGCACAAGTTGAGTACGCAGCGGAAACGGAACAGTTTTTTAAACCTATTTCTGCGGTTAATGGAGATGTTTTAACTCCTATCAGGGACCTAAAAAGGAACCAGATGAGAAACAAGAAAGCCTTATTCAGGTATTAAAAGAATCTGCTGAAAAAAATGGCTGCGGTTCAGCCTCAACCTGAAGGTGCTGTTAAAGAACCCCCCCCCCCCAAAAAAAAGGGGGAGTTGATTTCAGGGAGAAATTTACTGAAGCGGGTCTAAAATAAATTCGGACATATAAGACAAAAATCCGCCGAGAAATAACCAAATTTGGTGAGTTCGCCGCTTTAAGATTTAGTACCAGAGGTGATTTTTTAAAACCCGAATATGTTAAAAAAGTAGCAGGTAAAAAAAACGTGGACTAATTGGTTGTATAAAATAAATCGAGGTGATGATCAAATAGTGAGAATACTGATTATACAATTTATTCGCAGGGGATAGCGGAGTATAACAGGAATTAAGAAGAACGACAAGAAGAAGAAAGAGAACAAAGGCTAAAAGAAGTAGAAACGAAACGAGAACATCGACGAATATCGCTGGCAGAAAAGAAGGAATATCAACGAAAAGTACAAGAATAAAAGAAAAAAGAAAAGGAACAGAAAAAAAGGAAGAGAAAAAAAAGAAGCCGATCTTATTGTTCCGCATCGTGAGATTTCTCCTACACCTGAAGAAGAAGATGATTCTCCTTTATATCTTTCGTTGTCTCAGCAGCAAACAGAGCAAGAACAATTCTGGGCCGGATTACCATCGAATCCCGAAGAGGTGTTTAACGAACTTTCCATAAGAAATCTTCTAGGAATTTTAAAACCGCGTTTAATCCATATTGCTGCGAGATATAATTGTGAGCTTTATTTAAAACCTGAGTATCTTGGAAAAGTAACACGTGAGCAGTGGCCTGCTGCAATATATTTCACTGCTAATAATTTATCATCTGTTGACCCAACTGATTCCAGATACTTGAAATTTATGAAAAAGGTCGAAGAAGAACGACAACGATGTACAAAACCACCCGGTGCTACTGGCAGTGGATTGGGAAGTATTTCCTGCCCTGATAATATTTTTAATTACGTTTCGCGGTTAGAAGTTCTCATAGGAGGAAAACGAGCTGGAAATAACTCACCAGAAATAATTAATGAAGCATCTGATATTTGTCGGCGATTGTTTCAAGGTGGTATCATGGATGATGGTCTTTACCGAGAACTCGTTGATGATTACAGCGATTAAACAATAGTAAATAGCATTACATGGTCATATATAACAGACACACACCTGTGCAGATCAGAGCAGTAACCCCACGGTTAACAATCTACAGAGCAGCTTACGGAGACTGATTTGGTGATGTGACCTTGGTGATGTGACTCAAAAATTATTTGCAGGGTTAGAACAAAAATGTGGTCCTCTTGCAAAACAATTATCGTTGAAAGCCATTAATGTAGTTGCCGAAAAAGCTCATGGCGCAATTGTTAGTGCTGCTGGTAAGACGCTCTCTGCGATCAAAGAAAGACTAGCGCGATTAATAAGACGAAAATCAGCACCGGTGAAAGTACCGAACTTATGCCTGCGGATGTCAGTAAGGTAATAAATCAAGCTGTAAATAAAAAACTAACAGCGTTAATAAACCAGGAATCTGACGCACAAAAAATATAAAAGCAAATTTGATAGCAGGAAGTGGACTTCGTGTTCGACCATACAAGCAATAGTACAAAATGTTCAAACGCATATCCGACCCAGTATTTAATATAGATGAGCCGGTCGAGCAAGATAACTCACTGCGTAATTATCAATTTTATTCCTATGATGCAAAGAACCAAATCAGCAAGGGCTTATCGAACTTCAGGTTCATGATACAAGTAGATATGTTCTACCTCACGAGGCTTTTATTGAAGTAGAGGGTGAACTTACATTGGCGAATGGTGTTAACTACGGCGCCAATGATCGAGATGGTTTTGTCAACAACGGGATCATGGCCTTGTTATTAGCACCACTTACATGATTGATGGAATAAACATCGAATCGATTCAAAGTGATGTTGATAATGTTACAAAAATAATTGGTCTAGCAAGACACTCTGACGACTTTATAAGATCGGCTGGTCCATCAATGATGTTTGCTAAAGATATTACCGACAACGCTGACCATATTCAGTATGTTATAGGAACGCCAAAAAAGCCTCTGACGCTGCTCAAGACCAGGATATAGGGCTGGTGGTTATGGGCTCTAACCCCCAACCAAATCTAGGATTTGCAGTAGAAATTTTTCGTGTCCGATTCCACTCACTCATATCTTTGGATTTTGCAAGGATATTAGAAGGGTTATCTTAGGAGTTAAACACACAATCGTGCTTTACAGAAAAGAAAGTGATAACGATGCGATCTGGCGAGGAGCTGGTATTGTTGATGCTGATGCTGCTGATGCTGCTCTTGCTGGCAAAGTAAAGATAACAAAACTTTCACTGTGGATGCCGGTATTAACTCCATCGATTACGGAAGAACCGCGATTACTTTCTTTTATCAAGGTGATTAATCATTGTTATTTTGGTTAACAGTGACCACAGATTCCACTCAAATTTCTTCCGCGGGTTTGTTTACCTAGCATATAGCATCACAACAAGGTATTTCTGCGCTACGACATATTTCGTAGTCGGGAAAAGTCGGGAAAAGAACCAAAAACCAAAAACGATCTCATATGATATTTGACAAACTTGATGTTACTGATGTTTCGTTGAGAATAAACGGGCAACAAGAACCATCTGAAGATATACCAATAACTTTTACACAAAATCATGTAGCGCGTGCGTATCATCGTTGGCTGACGTTCTTGGCGCGTAATGCAAATATAGATACTGGGACACAAATATCACAGTCTGATTTTATAAATCTGTATCCGAATTATTACTTCCGTTGGAGCATCGCGATTATCCAAGCATTCCGTCGTCGATATTTACTTTCGAACTCATGTCGGCGCTCTACCAACAATCGCGGCTGGTCCCCAGTTGTTTATGATCCCTGCAAAGCAATTGCTGTTATACACAGTGATAAAATAATGTTACTTGAAGGTATTAGTGGCCGAATGAGAATCATTGATGTACCAGTGGAAAACATGTAGTTTTCAAAGACAATTAGATCAGTCGCGTTTATTGTAAAATGTCATATAATCACGTTAATATTACTTTGACTTCTGGTCAGATAAAAAAAGTTACAATTGAAAAACACAAAAGTATGTGGGGCAACGATAACACTAAAAAATAATCAAATTGTTAATGGTGGTCCAACCAAGTTATCGCTGACTAAAACCCAACTAAAACATTTCAATAAAGCGAAGCAAGCAAAAACCGGAGTTCAATTTGATTTCGCTTCAAAAGCTATCAAGGATATGGTTAAAACCTGTGGTATATTTCCCCTTCTGGCAGCAACACCAGCGCTGTAGCTGCTGCTGCCCCAGCTGTCGCAAAAGCAGCCGCGTTGGGAGCTGTTGGAACAGCTGCCGGAATAGCATTAAAGAAAGCAACTGGAAAAGGATACATAAAAGGACGGGCTCTAAGACTTCCAGGAACTCCGCCTTCATGGTACCCAAAACGGTTTTGAAAATACGAAGTATTTCACCGATGTCAAATTTTGATTTGCTCGATGCTGCTAAACAATTAAATATAAAAAACGTCAAAGGTGTTTTTATGCGAGATCAATTACCACAACAACTGAATAATCTAGAAATCGGAATTATTAATCTCGATAAAAGCGATGGTCCAGGAACTCACTGGGTTGCTTACGCGATCGATCCACGTGGAATTATCTATTTCGATTCGTATGGATAAGCACCGCCAGTCGAATTTCTCAGATTCGCACGTAGAGTACGAAGTACTCCAGTGCAAAGCACTCCAATCGGGCATTCAACGGTACCAACACAACCACTGATCAATCCTTCGATATGTGGTCGTGAAGATGAAGTTGTTTTTTTTCAGGACCGATAGGGAAAACTAAAAACCAGTAATATCAAATCAAATGACATAATTATCAAGGTTCTTGGAGCTGTCCCGGATAACATTCCTGTGTTTAATGACAGTGGAAATATCAGGGATTCAAGTGTATCTCTCACAACCATCAGAGACGAGATACAAAAAAGTTGTAGTGAATCGCTTAAAAATACCGGTGCCACAATGACAGGTGAACTCAGCATGAGCGGAAACAAAATAGTTCTTTTGAGAGATCCAATATCCGACGAAGATGCTGTAACGAAAAAGTATACTGACGTTAACTATAGCGCCGTAGATAATAAATTATCCACGTTGCGGGCTGAACATGACGTTCACGTAAGCGCGTTTTCAAGACTTCGAGAAACTTCCAAAAAATTAATGAAATCACAGAAGGATCGTTCGACACTCCGCTCACCGTTGACATAAATCTTTCTGATATCAAAACCAGCATTGACACGATCAAACAAACACAGCAAGATATCAAAACCAATATTGACACGATCGAGAAAACACAGCAGGATATCGTAAATGGGATTCCTGATATCGTTAACAAAACCAATTTGATTATAATTCCACCTGGAGTTACCCCGGGCATTTTACCAACATAGTATACATAGTATCATCTGGATTTGCAACATGGTCTAAACAAAATAAAACTATCAAATATACCGCAGCAGTTACTGGTGTGTATAGACTGTCTGTGTTCAGTGCTGCGCGATTTGAGATTTTCACAAATTATCCTGGCGACGGCATTTCATCGACAGGTTTTCGGTTGTTGTGACTATAATAATAACTAGCGGAACCAAAGAGGAATTCATACTGGAAGCAGCCGATAAGAAATTAGAAGCAACATCTTACTGGTGGTGTTTGGAATTTGTAGCTGTAACACCTCAATTGTTTATTGCGTAAGATAATAAATGACCCCCTTGACGAAGGCAACGACGACAGCATCGACGGCTACATTGGATACGCAACAATATAGATACGATCAAGTGCGCGAATGGCAATCAGAGTTAAAAACCCTCATCCACAAATACAACCTAAAAGTAAAAAAATATAAACGACGAGCAGTCATCCTGGATGCGTTAGTATACTCGGTATCCACGTTAGTTACATAAACCGGAGTAGTATTATCAGCACTAACAGCAGTAACAATCGTAGTAATAATCGTCTCTTCATCAACTGTCATCGCAGGGGTTTTTAATATAATCTCGAAAAAAATATCCTCGTGCACGAGCACAAAATTGCACGATTACGTCATACACCCAACCACAACCACGTCCGCATACTCAAAATTATTGTCGTTGATATCACCAAGCATCGATAATACAACAATATCATATTCCGAATTCGCTCTAATGGTTAAGATATACGCTATTTAAAAACAACCAAGATAGATAATGACATAATCGACATAATGACATAGTCAAAAATGTAATCCCCAAGAGAATTTCAATGATAACGGTAAGTTCGACTAACCCTGAATTTAGTATAAATTTTCCAACTCTGATTCCCATGAAAGAAATCACACTAGCACAATTACGAGTATACCATAGTTGGCCCAATATCAGATCAAAATCGTTCGGTGGATTACCAGCGAATAATTCGTTCGTGTTTGCACATAAAAATAAACCCGATCGCACTCCCGTTTGGAACGTCATAGTGATACCAAGCGGGTTTTATCAAATCGAAGAAATCAGTGAGAAATTACAACGGCGAATAAAAAGTATCACACGAAAAGAATCCAAGATAGTAATAACTGTTCATGAACCAACCCTGTCTTCTGCGATTGAAATAAGCACCCCAGACTACGCTGTGGATATATATAGATGAGTTCGATCAGAACAGTGCTAGGATGGCCTGAAATACCACCACCAACACCACCGATACCAACAGAACTACAAAAATCTGATCATGTCACGGACAATAAGTCATACCACGGATTTCAACCATTATACGAGTTTTTTTTTTTTACATTCTTTACAGCTGGGAACGTTAGGTAGTATATTTGAACTTCGCAGTTCTGGTTTTTAATGGTTCTTTGCTTATGAACACGATCGACAGGGAAGAAAACAATATACCAATATTAACCTGAATGTGATCGATCGATACTTTATGGTTGCTGATCAGGATCATCAAGCACAACGACGGCGACTACGGCAAAGTTTTCAGGAGTATCTTTTCGATATAACAAGTTCACGCAGCGAAATCATTAAACATATTGAAATATTAAATCATATTGTATTCGATGTGGAATATTCTAACCGGCGATTAATTCAGGCGATAATCGATCATGTTGACAGCGATAAAAATAATTCCAAACGACAATTTTTAACTATATATGGAACAACAGAAGCAGATCTGCCGAATTTTAAATTTCCCGGGTATAACGCAGACGAACAAAAAATCCGTTACTGATCTCACTGATGAGTTCTTTCTTGATATACTCGCTGCGTGGAGAAAAACACTGTCACTGGCAACTATTCTCCGGCACAACAATGACTCGAAAGGGACAGGCCGACATGTGTCCCCGGAAATCGTAAATATAACCCCTGTGGTCGCGGTCAGTCGTGTGTGATGTAATCGATGGCAGCTACAGCACAGACACAACAGTATAAAATCAAGCCCAGCAAGGATTTGTTCTTTATTTATTCACCCCGAAAGACCACACTGGATATCTGATTGTGCAAGAGCCGATCAATCAGGTTTATCTGCAATGTTATAATCCACTGTTATGAAGAATAAATTTCAAACTAACAGACCAATCTAACCACCTTCTGGATTTAAGAAATGAAACTCTACATATTAATCTACTTGTGAAATCATAAAGATTTTGTCTTAAGACTTTCATTCTAAGGATTTCCATCGTAAAGATTTTCAATCTTCAAGATCTCACTCAAAAACAAAAAAAATCCTGACAGTCAGGGTGTTTTACTATCGTTCAGAATTATAAGAAATTTATTGTTTACTGCAAAAATGTCAAATTTTTCAATTCCGAAGGGTAATATGCCTGACAGGATCATAAAAATTGTCCGATTTGCTAATTCTGCAGGGTTAAATCAGTATTTTCCGCGAAAAATAAAATTTCTTTTAATAAAAAAACTTTGATGATGTTGATCATCTGACAGGGATTTTTTTATCGTCCGATTTGCTAATTCTGTAGGGTAATATGCCTTTCAAATCATGAAAATCGTCCTATTTGCTAATTCTGAAAAGTAATATGCCTGACAGAATCAGTAAAATAAAATATACCTGTGAAGAATTTTATTCCTGACAGACCCTGATTTCTAATTAAATCATACGAGTATTATATATGTACCAGCACGTGAACGTTTTTATACACGACAAGCAAGCACTTGAAAACTACATCAAAGAGGTGTTTACGCAGTTCCCCGTCTGCACAGTTGATTTAGTTATTGATATATTCTGTAATGAAGACTTTTTATTAACGCAGGAACAGTTAGATGAACTGCGGAAGAAACGTATCTGTGTGATCACATGTGACAGAGATCAGATTTTAAATTACGCGCATTCCTGCATTACATTTAGTCAACTTAAGGAAATATTATTTAACCCTGCAGATCCAGATCCAGATGCAGATGATAAAATGATACAAGTGAAAATAACTTATCAGATTCATTGATGCAGGTAGGATTGATATGGGTAAAAAAAAAATGTGGGTAAAAAAAAAATTCTGTCAGTGCGAGACCGACATTCTACTTTCGATTTCATTTCCACGTACCTGACTTCATTTCCCAGTAATTTCATCCTTGATTTTATCAAGGGGGTTTAACTCACGATCTGATATAATTTTTCTCAACTGTCTTGCACGCGCATTAATTACCTTCCTGGCTTCGGATTCTTCGGATAACGCTGATCTAATTTTTTCGATTGCAAGGTAGAGGGGGACATATTCATCTAGTTGCTGTTCTTGTATTGTAGCTAGTGATTTTTACAGCTCTGCCTGCATTCTCTTTATTAATTTATACTGAGCGGGTAAAATATACCGACCTTCCAATTTAGCCTCATATAGTGCTTCAAAATCAGACACGATTTTTTCAGGATTTAATTCATCAGATATATTAATTTTGTTTTCTTGTAATTTTTTAATAGCAACAATTACATCATTGATATTTTCGTAGTTCGTATTTATATAATTATATATTTAAAAGAAAAAATAAACAGTTCTCTTGATGAGCGGTTATCAATCATGGGTCTTGCACTGGCCTGTGTGTCTCCAGAAAGGTCCTTTCAGACTTTTTGTCCCAAGATTTTATCTCAGAGACTTTTCTCTTACAGACTCTCGGCCTCCTTCGTGACCGTTTCATTTTGGACGCATTCTTTCTGAATGTTTTGCTTTTGTGGGACCCATGTGACGTACAGCTTTCTGCATCCAAGGCAACTGTTTATTTTTGGGGGGCTTATTCACAAACATACCTCCAGCGAATTCTCTAAGCGAAAGCGAGGCGAAATGTTAGAGTATTCAGAAGGCTGTCTATGTTTTCATCTACATACCCCCTGAATTAAATCCCAGGGGTGATAAAACGTCACCCCCACGATTTAACGTGGAGGAGTATATGTACATGAAGGGCCTTTGCTGGGGCCCCCACTTATAAAAAGCAATTATTATCGGCACCGTCGACACTTTGTCCGTTACGAGGCTCGATCTGAAGGCAGCGATAAGTCAGGGACGAGAATCGGCTGAACTAACCACTCCACCACGGTCGCATCTGAGACTATAAGATTTAAAAAACATCATGTACATAACTATTGACAGAGCTGGCAGTTGAAATCTAAACTGCTGATGTTCTGAATTAGATTTTAAGTTCTGAACTAGATTTTAAGTTCTGAATTAGATTTTGTGAAAATAACATTTACCTGTACTGAAAATAGATGATTTTATCAAACGCGAAAGTATTAATGCGAAAATAGACCGCTGCTAGTGTGTATACAATAAGACGGTTACCTTTGGCTGTGAAAAACTGTATACAGTTCTGCCCGCCACTGGACAATGTATATTACCTTTACAGGTAATGATATATGTTGTGTAATCTCCTTGATGAAACATTTATCTGGACTGACAATCAAACGCAGGTGAAAATAGACTGCTGCTAGTATGTATACAATAAGACGGTTGCAATTGGTTGTAAAAAATAGATTGTTGTTCTGCCTGCGGCTGGATAATGTATTTAAAGGTAATGACCTTGACTCGTCAAGGGAACAACTGCATCATTGACTTTCACACAGCCGCTGCAGAGTTATCTCCGTTATCTGCATCTACATAACGAAATTAAATCCAGCTATTAAATTTATATGAAAACGTTGATTTGATTATATTTTCTATTGGACGGAATGCGAATGAATACCCAAATACTTGCTAGCTGCATACATTGACTTAAATATTTTTTCTTCACCTGTGCTTATGTTGAGAGATCTGTCAACTTACCTTGTAACACTCTTAAATTGACCAGTACCTCCTCGTGCAGAATTTTAGCTCTGTGAAATGGCTTGTAGGTTAGAAAAAATATTGTTAAATTTATTATTATCTATATGATCGATCACAAAACCATCTTCATTCACTCCATTAAATACCTCAAACACAAAACGATGACAGAGATATATTTTCTTCCAAGCGGTAAATCTAAGATATCCAGAATTATCAACAAAACCAACTAGATTTTTCAACCTGCAATGTCTAATTTCACCATTACGTGACGCTTCGTAATTCTCGATGATAGGGTGTCGGACAAATTACTAGGTCATTTTATATAACAATGTCATTTGGTGTAATTTAGAATTTGTCTGAAACCTAGTTATATATTCGCTCTCACATTTCAACGTATCATTTTTATTTTGTTTGTTATAACATCGCTTACGTTCACGGTATCTTTTTCCCCCGCAACCCGCGCATAACTGTGCTTTAACCCTGACTCCAATACCACATTGCAGACACGGTATTGGTCCTGACCCCCCCTCCCTTCAGATGTTTTGGGAATGTTCCCCGCAACTTCTTTTCTGCAGGATTTGTTGCAGACAGTTACAGATCCTACTTTGAACCACTTGCATTGATTCTATATATATATATATATATATATATATATATATATATATATATATATATATATATATATTTCTTATTTAAGTATTTGTCTTAAATATAATATGGAGGAGTTTGAGAGATTATCTGCAATCAAGCCCCGGAAAGCTTCTTGATTTGATCTCGACAGACTAACACCTGATTCGCGAAGGCGAGCCCTGACTGATCTGTGTGATAATATCAGGGATGCCAAAAAAGAATTTTGTAATGATGGAGCATCTCACGTGTGGTCTACATTCAAAATTATAAGCAACGTTGACGAAGTCAATGTCGACGAAGTCATTGATGCTACAATGAACGATACACGAGCGAAAACAATTATCGATTACCTCAGTCAGAAATACCATTTCAGAATAAAGTTGATTGTGCAGGCAGATTCCGGTACGTGGATTATCCGCCACAAACGTGACCCTGTCCTTGCTAATGGAAAAACCGCTCTGCTAGGTTCAGATTCCAAACTAGGAATGCTGACTGGGATCGACAGACCATATTACGCTCGAGCGTATCCTGTAACAGCTAAATGACAGACACAACATTAATGATCTTACCGCGATGAGATTTTCAAAGCTGAATTGTGTAGCCGAGCGAGTAATAGAACATTGTAAAAATGCGAGGCGTGGAAACGGTTTAAATGATCTGCGACGTGAAAAAAAATAAACAAATGGGCTGAATCGGTTAAGGATACAGGAGCGTCAATAAACGATGCGCTGAGTTCTCAAGTAAATTAAAATTTCCAATGGTAGTAAAAGCGTTAACGGGGGAGGTTTTATATGAATCAGCGAATAAAGGAAAAGGATCACCAATTGAAATTATTGACCACAAATCTCACGCTTGGACCTCCGCAGTAACAATATTTCCACGAAATCCTGTTGTGAGATATTACTCGTCAGAGTGTATTTGGGGTGGAATATTTGATGTTATCAGCCGAATAAGTAAAAAAGAACCTGTGTCAGTGTGGTTGTTTAACAGCTCCGAAGAAGGCGAGTATGATCAATTTGTAAGACATAACGACGAATTATATCGTAGAAAATCTCTTCACGAAGAAATGAGACAACTCGCACAGAGATACTCAGAAAATACTGAGCAATTATTAACTAATTGTTTCACAGTCACGTCAATTGCTGCCCATGCCGCGAGAAAAATAAATTCATGGAGACCAACATACACTGAGTTCCTTGAAGATATCTAGAATAGTTGTGTCGAATACGGACACGCCGGTTTGTGGAACATGAAGTATAATATCGGTGAGATGATTTCCGTGGACATGACCGCGTGTTATCCTGGAAGTTTTCTTGGGATGGGCGAGTGTGCTGGATATTTTGCGAGGTTTGGTCATCCTTGTCATGCGATGGTAAGAGTATCGATTAATGGCCCATTGCCTGATTTTTCCCTGACAGGATTTGCTCGTGTAACGTCGTTTGAGTTCACTATGAATCTTCATCCGATTTGCTATGTTTAGTCTGGCAGACATTTTTCGGAGAAACGTTTGGCGCCAATAGTGTTATTACGATATATGTTTGACAGTAAAATATTGATATGGTTGGTTGTCAGTGAAGCAATTATATCGTACCGAAAACGGACTTCGGTTTGGTTACCAACACCGGAGCGTATCAGTCTCGAAGAATGCAAACAGGAATATCCGGACCTACCCATGGATGTCATTGTTAATATTCTAAAGATTACACTTACCAACAATGACAAAACAGCAAAAGATCTCGGTAGAAGAATAATCGGTAAATTTACTCAGGGTGGTACATATGACCATAAACGGCATCACTCACGATTGATTATGGATGATGTTGAATTAGATTTTATAATTAATGATGCCACTGCGAGAGATATACTTTGTAATCGGGAAGACGCTTACTTGTCTGACGGAACTAAGTTATGTACAATTGTTAGTTACATTGATTGAGAATCACCTCAGTACACCCATTTAAGATCTTCAATGCTAGCTTATGTTTCTATAAATTTACTATCGATGATAAATATATTTTTTAACACTGCATTTAGAGTTGCAACGGATTCATTTTATATCGATAAGAACTATTCAGAGTTACTGGCTCGTTTCACAAGCAATGATGAATCATGGAGATCGTGGAGAATTAAAAAGGAAATGTTACATTGTTATTGTGAATCGGCTGATATTGCGGTTAAAGATAGTTATTGTAAGTCAGAATTATCAGAAATGTCGAGTGCACCATCCTTGTATGATCCAAAATCCAGACACAAAACGGTTTATTTGAACGGGGTGGGGATCTGGTAAGACAACTCGAGTAATCGAATTATTTCGTGGAAAATCGGATATAATCGTGCTAACACCAAGACACAGACTTGCCAGGGAGATGAAACAACGAGGAGTTAATTCAAGTACTTACCACAGCTTTTTCAAATACAGCGCTGGTGTGCTGTCTGGACTTCAGATCGAATGTGGGAGAAATATATTCCAAAGGTTATTATCTGTGATGAAATATGTACGGTACCGTTAGAAACATTAAAACATTTCTCGATTGGTTATTAACAAGAAATACAGCTGTGATAATGTGCGGCGATCACGGTCAGCCACCTCCGTTTGTTGGACATCTCCACACGATTGGTTGAAGAATTTTGTTGATTATTACGAGGAGATAACTGATGATCACAGATCTCTGGATGCAGAATTAAAGGAATTTAATAAATTAATCAGAAAACAACCGAATAAAATTCAGTGTGAAATTATGCTTGAAATAATTTCAGAAGCTTCCTTGAGCGACTTTGGGGAAACGTGGAAACCAATGGATTTGATAGTGGCAAGTAGAAAGATAGTCAGAGACACTTCAACGGCAGTTATTTCAATTACACAAAGAAAATTCCCAATACTGCCAGTGCCATTGTGTTATAGACCAGGTGATACGCGGTTACAGAATATCTATATTGATATACCAGGACAGACCGAGAAAAGAATTTAGTATTACATGATGTTGTTGCAGTTGATGTCAATGTTGTTGAAGATGCACTGCGCGCTGATAAATCCCCGTGGACGCTAGGATACGAAATGACGATACATTCGTCTCAAGGACTAACTATATCTGATACAGTTGTTTGGACCGTTGATGATCGAATCGAGTGGTCAAACTTAGTTTACTTGGCTGTGTCCAGAGTCAGAAGAATATCTCAGCTGCGAAGGATTGTCTTGGATGAGTCAATAGCTGATGACATTAATAATGAAAACAACAATGTTATAATCAGAACAAAATTAGCCGGTTAAAAACAAAGTGACCAAAAAAATAATCGAGAATAACCTTGATGTTGAATTTATTATGACACTGAAGCAACAGCAGAATAATCACTGTGCAAGCTGTAATTGTGTAATGTTATGGCAGTATTCGAGTAAACACCCAAGACAATTCACCATAGATAGAAAAGATAATCGTCTTGGTCATACATGCGAAAATGTGATGCTGACCTCTCTTGAGTGTAACCGAAGTCGTGGTGCTAGTTACGTGATTTGGGCGGTAATTGTGTGTCCTCGGGAATTACTTGTAATTGTTCACGTGTAAACCCACGTTGAGGAGCAGTTGAATCCAACCTGTAGATTGCTGGTCTACCAGTAGATCTAGTTATGTTAGATATATTGTGTGTAGTGATGCTCGAGATAGGATCAGTCGCTCTTTTTTACCACCTTCAAGTTCACCTGGTTCATATTGTCACGGAATGGTGTAAATGTTGTTAATTAAATACATGTACTCGGGTTTCGTTTCTTTTTCTCTGTACAACGATACCCGAGGGTGATTATAATATGGTCTATGTATTTCGAAATCGTGAGTACGATTCGTCCTGTGCCACACGTGCAAGGTGCCTTTGATAAAGAATAACGAAAATTCTAAAGGTATAAATACGTTACATGTAAAGGACCTTTACAATACTAATGGTTTTGTCAGCAAGCGGCCTGCTTAAAGGATTTGCACAACTCCAGCTGTAGGGGTAGGTAATGTTTTGGGTTTTAAGTGATAACTAGTGTATTACCATATTTGCCTTTGCATGTTTGTTATAGTTTTCTTTACATACCATAATGCGTGCATTTTTTATTCTTGTTGCGACGTAGTGCAGGACTTATATTGGTAATGTAAAGCTACATTTTTTAAAAGAATTGTTTACTATTGTCTTATCAAGCAAGGTTAGGTTACTATTGAACCTCTGTTTTGTAATTGCCATTATAATATAATCTTTTTAACTTACCATGTATAACGTCCTTACGTTATGTCTGTATCAAGTTTAGTACACTGTATCGGGTATATTTTCAGCTGAGTTTTTGATGGTAGGAATATCCGGGGTGTCCGGTGTTGTCAGAGTGTAGAAACGTCCGTGTGTCCGGAGCGTTTAAGGTGCCGGAGCGTCTAATGTCTAGCGTCCGGAATGTCAAGAGTGACTAAGGTGACCCAGCTGTAGAGCCGTCAAAGGACCAGGGGGACCGGAGGGTCTAATATTTCAAGTGTCCGGAGGGTCTAATGTTTCAAGTGATCATAGTATTCCGAGGGTCCGGAGTCTATATTGGTTGTGAAATTGATTCGGAGGAGCTGTGGAGCGGATATGGTGCACGGGTGACGGAGTGCATCTCCACACATGTATTTTTAGCTGTATGCTAATTTTGGGTTAGTAAGACCCAGTGTGTTATTCAGGACTGGAAGGATAGATTGTATATCCGTTCTTGTTTAGTGACATAATTTCGCTACCTGAGCGAATACATTTTTTACTATGTGTAAAGACTATTTGAGTGAACTATATTCATCTTTCCATTATTGAATCATTTGTGAAATCATTTATCCTGTGTTTTAGGGTTACTGACCTAAATTTATTTGTACATTTTTTCCATCTTTGAAACTGTGCGTTTTTTGTTAAATAGATCCAATATTTGGATTATAAATACGCACACATCTTCATAATCCACTACTCGTATAAATCGCCACATTAAACCATATATCTGTGTCGTCAAAACGTGTTCTGTTGTTAATCCGAAATATCCCACCCGGTTATCTTGTTACACATATAAATATCTCAGTGACATTACCCAGTATCGGCTGTGTTGAAAAATCACATCGTTGTGGTATATTTGTTTTGGAAATTGCATTAATAGGTTTCATGTTTGTTGTTCGAGTAATTTCATTATGTAATGCAGCTATCACGCTTGGTAATCTTGCAACCCATTCGCGTGATCTCTTGTCCTGAATGAATTCCTTCGCGTAATGATATCCAAATAACCGCTCAGCAAGTGTTCGATTAAATCTCTCAACAATTGCCTGATCACGGTGAATTTCAGTATGTCGTCGTCTGATGGTGACATTATGTTGTTTCAGCAGCGATGATACTGCACCCTGAAATTCTTTGCCAGGATCAACTTGTAATAGATGTGGCCATCGCAGACCACCTCGTTGATAAGTTCGATTCAAACACAGAATCAACCTCAGATACTGTTTTAGTCGTTATCGGTTCCGCATCCTTGTATCTACTTGCAACATCAACTACAGTTAACGCGTATTTGTATGTGTTTTGACGTCTTCGGATTTTAATGGTATCATGTGGCAGATATAGTATATCAGCTTGGTGAACTTCATTTGGCACACTAATATTGAAATGTGCAAAGTGAATTTGTTTAGGCGGTGGTTGGTAAATTTGCGATATTGCCTGTTTGGATAACCAATTTTTAGTAGTAACTCGCGTAACTTTTGCTGCTGCAGCGAGTTTACTAATTGCTGCGCTACCCCTCCAATATCCTTTTGGGGAATAATAAATCGACTCCATTATTATTAATTACCAGCACCTAGCGCTAATTTACCTTTCATCGCGGATTTTATTAACCAGCTAGCTTATATTTCCTTGAGAGATTTATCAGTGATGGAATTTAACGCGTGAATTAATTTCAAAACCGCTAGATGCCTATCTTGTAGATTTTTACTTTTATAAGCTACATCATGAGCATGACACGCCTTATCAATAGTATTTATGGGATTCTCACCTGGTTTTGGTTGATCCTGGTCATAAAGTCTTATATGAAGTCGGGTTCCTGGGAGGTGTTTTTTCTCCTGGGTATTTAGACCACGGAGTCCCGGGTAGTTTTCCTAATTTTACTGCGATGTCACCTCCGTGCTGCTTTTCTTTACTTGACTTTGGTTTTGACTTTGGCTTTGGTTTTTAACCTGACTTGCCAGTGGAAATACATTTAAATTTAGTTGTACCGCACTTGCCCGTAACCGCAGATCTATTATTTTTTTGTTGTAATGTTTGTTAGATCACTTGTCGGTGTGCGCGACCTGTGTTTCACACAATATAAATTCATAGTTTTTATATATTTTCTAATGGAAATCACTGACTTTTCTGCTAAAAGAAAAAGAGAACCAGTTAAGCATCACGCAGCGCTACCAAATTCTGTTCGTATGATTAATATATGACCATCTGGAAGTGGTAAAACGCAGTTGTTACTTAATTTAATAATGAAGTGGATGAAATGGGATAAATTTTATCTGGTAGCTCCATCTGTAGACGATCAACGATGCTATGATGTAATAAAGGATTATAATGAAAGCGCAGAATCATTAAGCGGAGATGAAGTTGTTGAATTTATAACTGACATTAATGAAGCGCCAAGTATCAAGTATATTGATGGGTCAATTAACAATTTAGTTGTTTACGATGATATTATACTGGATACACAACCAATTCTGCCAAGATATTTTCCAGAGGTAGACACAAAAACACAGATGTAATTTATGTAACCCAGCGGTATAGACACATTCCTAAAGTGATCAAGGATAACTGTACTATTCTTACTATCCTTAACGGAGTTGATACTCACAGGTTACGAAATATACATCAAACATGGTGTAACAGCGATATGGACATAAATAAATTAAAAAATGTATTTAGTCGTGCTAAAATAACCTCACACGGATTTGTAATAATAAATCTGCACGATCCTAGAACACGGTATCGAATCAGGTTAGATAAAAAATTGAATTCATAGCAGCAGGGAGGGCAACGCTCTCAACGCGTCACCGACACTATCGGATCTATTCTTAAGTTGCATCAAAGAAGAAAAAAAAACATCAGCGATAACAGGTAAGCCAATTTGTCATCAACGGATTTGTCTTATGCTGAGTATCGCATTTTTTTAAAACGATTTTTGCGATCCCCCGTGAAGTCTTAATTTGCGAAAATACAGGTGAACTAATTAGAGGTTGTTCGCCCTCCCTGTTGCTCGATGCGTGTCTGTGGTGAGGATGAGACACGGCAATGTTAACAGGCATTCAGTCATCACACGAAAATAATTAGCTTGCATAAAGTGGTGTTTCAAGTCACTCTGTTGAAGTCCAATGTTAAAAATATTCTTCATATTCATGATTAAAGCATCTCAGTCTACTTTCATTAACCAGAGCTCTTCGTAGTTTATGTTGCTGATATGTTTACAGTCAGGAGTATGTATTATTGGAATTATATCTGACAGGTGAGATACCTGGATTTAGCATATTTCGAGGAATAATAGCTGCATACCGATTTTTTAATAATGGTCGTGGTAATGTCAATGTTGTCAAGAATAGCTTCAATTTCCTTCCAATCGTCGGAATACATTTATTGTTGAATATCGAAAGGGCAGCGTTGTTAATAAATACAAATGTAATATTGATGTAACATTAGGTACTGAGACGTTCGCTTGTGTAATGAATCAATCAATTCCCAATAATGCCCCATATGGAAGAACAAAACCAAGATTCGTCCTGCACTTATAATATAATTTGTGTTAGCCTGGAGCTCTCACATCAAATAAAAAAAACCGTGATGCGTCCTGCACTTATACTGCTATATAGTATTAAGTTGGGACATCTAGATGGGAGTAGATAGTATTTAAACATAAACGTTGAGTTCACCGAACTATTGCTGCTATGCAGGGCTGGTCTGTGCTGTCATGTAGGGGTGCAACTTGTGCATGATCGCACAGCCAAACCTATCATATTTTGGTCCATTTCTCCAAGGTCTCAAAAATCATATCTAACCTCTTTTTCTTCTATTGTATAATTAAAAGCCTTGTTGTATTTGCGGTTCATGCTTATAAGGATAACCACAAAGATACAAGTCTGGTATGCTTAATCCATTCTTATCATCGCTAAATGGCTGATTCGAATCTATTGGAAAATATTGTTTGCATTTACCCTTGGGATGAATGTTTCATGTAACATCAGTACAATTCCTAGATGCATTTCTCAAACCAGTTGCACTAGGCTTACCTGACACGTATTTAATATGAATAATATATCAACATTTACATGATAGCCACTATCGCTTAACCGGCTGAAATCATACGTTATATTGTTTGTGCCGTTTTTCATGAGATATGTGCGTCTTGCCTGTCTTCGTATACGTTTTTGTGTTCGTCATACAGTGGTTGTTTAGTTTGTATGTGTTTCTTCATCTCCTTGTTTAGAAAACGAGAAAAATTAGACTTTTTTGTAAGCTATCTTGATCCACTGTTTCTGCTTCCTTTGTTGTTGAACAGTAATAACAACACAAAAAAGCGTGCACTTACAAGCCAGTGAGTGTAATGTGGTACAAATAAATATAAATGTATTTCGTATCGCATGAAGACAGGTGTTGGTGTAGCTACTTTATTAGAGAAATTACCAGAAACTCCACGGTCTAAATATCCAGGAGATAAACTTCTCTCCCAGGATATATTTAGCGTGGTCCTGGACACCGACATTATATCTGACTTGACGAGCTTGAGCAACTAAGCAATCCAATAAATGCAGTTCTTCAAGCATATCACGTTCATCATGTAGCTTTTCAAAGTAAAGATTTACAGCAACGACATAGTGCAGATGTGAAGTTGATTCTCTTGTTCAATTCCATAAAAAAAAATATTAGAGAATCACTACATATTTGGTTGGTAAGATATGCTATGAAAGGTAAGCTAGTATTATGATTCGTTAATTAGGCAAAATAATAGTATAAAATAATATAATCAATTTATTATAGACCAGGAGAATATTGAAGGGGTAGACCAGCGATTATCAACATCGCTGATGCAGCAAATATTACAAGTTATGTTGCCGCAAATTGGTCAATGAAGTACAAATAAACACGCTTTGATTCTCTTTGACGTTGCAAGTAGATATAAGGAAGCAGGTACATGAAAGGATGGCAGAACAACTATCAACTGAAACAGCAGCTGATGTGGTATCTGCTTTTGAAGGAATGAATCAACGAGAACCCTTGAGAAGGCCACAGTTACTACAGGTTGATCCTATTAAGGAATTTCTTGGTGCAGAGTCATTTCTGATAAAAGAACATAATGTCAAAATCAGACGAGGACATAATGCAGGTCATCGTGGTCAGGTAAAATGCTGAGCGAATTAATCGAACAACTCATGTGCAGTTATTCCAATATCAATATGAGAAGGAACTAATTCAGAAAGATATAAGATCTCACGAATGGTTTGCAAGATCACCATTTGTGATAGCTGCGTTACATAATGAAATTGCAAGTGCAATATATATGAAACCCATTATTGCAATTACCTTAAAACCTTATACCAATACAATGACATGACATTTCAAAACAATCAGTACTAGGTTATGTTACTGTAAAACATGTATATGAACCTGGTGAATTTGAAGGTTTTAAAAAAGCGACTGTTCTATTTTTAGTGTGAAGACACAATTTCCAGCGTGGTAAGATGTACGGGTAGACCTGCAATATACTGAAAAGATTCAACTGCTCTTCCCAGTTGGCTTGTACTTGAACAGCTACACGTAATTCATGATCACATACATTTACCACCTTATTCACTTTTGCAAACTAGCACATCGACGTCAGTTACCTTCAAGACAGGTTAGCGTCACATTTTCGCGTTTATGACCAAAATGACTATTAAATCTGTCTATGATAAGTTATATTTGATTAGCATTTGAATATTGACACAACATTAATGTCTTACAGCTCGCACAGTGTTATGATCAATTCAGAACTGAGATCAAAGTCGCGCTTATTTTCTTTGCCACAATGTTTAGACACACACACACACACACACACACACACACATATATATGTGTATATATATATATATATATATATATATATATATATATATATATATATATATATATATATATATATATATATATATGTGTATATATATATATATATATATATATATATATATATATATATATATATATATACATATATATATATATATATATATATATATATATATATATATATATATATATATATATATATATATATATATATATATATATATATATATATATATATAGATAGATAGATAGTGTTACTGTATCAACGTTAGTGTTTAATTTGATTATTATTTTCCGTGACGTCCATGACAATTGTCCGCAACTGACATATTCTTTTAACTCGCAACACTGCCAGATAAACTAACTTTGACCATTCGGAACGATCATCGACGTTCCAGAACTGTGTAGCAGATATAGGTAATCCTTGTGATGAATGCATTGTCACTGCATATTCTAGCTTCCATTGAGTTGTGTGTATTTTTAACGCGCTCTCAACAAAACTCACTTGGAAAAAAACAGTATATTACTGAATACATGTTTTTGTTTCTCTGTCGATCCTCGTATATCAATATCGATATTATGTCGTCCCGCTGGTGATAACCACATCGTACGGGTAGATTTTAACATTTTTATTTTTGTAACATAAATAATTGTTGTTGAAGTGTATCATGAACTATCGTTCTACTTGAAACAATCGAGCATTTGTTCTGCATATATTCATACAACGTTTATACGAGTTTCTGAAATAATTTTGGGCTTTATTTCACATACAATATATTTAATTCGAGTCGAATGTTTTAAACTCACTTAATTATGGATCAGATGCCCTATGATCATCAGTTATCTCGTCATAATAATTCACCAGAGTTTTCAAGAATTTATGTAGAGACAATCAAAAGGTGGAGATTTACCTTCATCGCCACACAATATTAGATCAACATTTTTTATTAATAACTAATCAACAAATATTGTAAACTTTTCTAACGAAACGGTGCATATTTCCTCCCACACAATAATCTTTGGAATATATTTCACGCGTATTCGTTCATGAGTCCGGTTATCTCCCTTCCATCGAAACAAAGTATGACAAATGCATAATTCAATACTTATTTCTTTCATGTGTAGGTTTCAATAAACAACTATATCAAAGTTCCAAAATAATTCATTGACACGAGTTGCTTTACTATAACATCCTGACCCACTGAGATAAACATTCATATTTCTGGTCACAGGACCATATACCAATGGCGCAGAAGACAATTTTAATATTTGACTTTTTTGGCAATACATATCCTTAATATCAACTTAGGCGGAGTTAGCAAGAATTGAGTTAATTTTCTGGTTTTAATCTACTTTCACCGAATGATGCATACGTGCCGATATGTAGTTGTCCTAGCAATCCTGTATTTGTTATTGATATGAAATTAATCTGTATTAACTCTGACAGCTATTTCAGAAACGAAATTGATAATATATTTATCGAAACATACGCGAGCATTGAAGATCTTAAATGGGTAAACTGCGGTGATATCACCATCAATATAAGTCACATCTGTACATAATGTAGTTCTGTCTGATAAACATTAATTCGATTTATAAATGTATATCTATTCGTTGTATCAGCAATTATAAAATCGAGTTCTGTATCATCTACATTTAATCTAGTACAATGTTGATTATGATCATATTATCAGCCTTGGGTGAATTTACCGGTTATATTTAAGCCAAGATCGTTTGCGATTTTATTCTCAACATGTGTAATATCAGGATTTTCATCATTAATATTTATCTTGCTGTGGTAACTAAACATGTTTACGTGAACTATATAATTGTTTCATTTACAATCAACGATATCAGTAATTTGTATCGAGGATATATCGTAATAACAACAAATATATGGAGAACGCCGTGCAATTGTCGTAGAGATTATTAATGTTGTAACGCCAGGTACGGAGTTCATGTATATACCCGTAATCTCAGCGCAATGTCTTATAGATGTATTAAGCGGTGACCAAAATACCTGTCCAGAAGGTACTGTATATATTATCGGGAATTATTTGGTGTCAACGAGTTTAATATGGATGGCTGGTGGACTTCTAAAAACAATGGATATATGTATGTTTCTACGAACACCCATAAACAATTGTACATGATTAGAATAATCAGTTTTAAATGAAGTCATTGTATAATAAACTGAAACTTAACAGTTCATAATTCAAATGATGCATTTAGTCTGGTTGTGTGGTTGTGGTTCTCAAAATCAGTAATTTTATTATTAGACATATTGAGAGAACCAGTCATTATATCGCCTGATGTTTGAACTCGACCTCATATATTATCTAATATCGTTGACATAATACAACCGGGTTTAATTTATGCATTACTATCAAACACAGCTTTGCTATTATCAGTTGCTCCAATAAGTTTATAGAACATATATTTTAATGAACAATTGCTGGTTTTAATAATAATTGCATATCTTGAAATACAATCACTTCTTTGGATCTACATTTGCAAGATTTAATAATTCAGAGAGTGTATCGCTAGTCATGAGTTATCCCGTTGGTTTATTGTTTTTGTAAAAGAGAAATCTCTTTCGTGAATATCAACTATTATACACTAAGATCTGTTTAAAACGACGCGTCTACTTGTGTAATCGTGCAGGGCTTTATATGGTTTTAATGTTAACGATGACACGGCTAGTACATACATTACTTCAGGGACAAATGCTAACAGATCGGTTATTGTTTGTGTTGGTAACGTTTTTATTGTGTTTAGGTAATTCAACAATTATGTTGTGCAGCCTACCAATACGAATCAAACTAAACAATTCCTAGAGAATCAATTGGGTGTGCCACCCAGTAATTACCAGGACCGGAACGTTTATCGAGATAACTTATACCAGTTTAAATATTGTTGGTTGTTTTGACAATTTATCACGCATAAAAACACCTTTAACATTTCTTATATTTATTTATATCAACTTCGAGTAAATCAATATTGTACATATGAAGAATCAGCGAAGAGTTCATGTGAGTCCCATACATTTTCCATACCGATTGGTAGTTCCGGGTAATATTAAACCCTTTCTCCGTTTAAATCATTCTCCTACTGCTTTGTTTAATGCCATCCCATCAGCAGTTCCAACAGCATCGAGTGCAACTGCTTTTTCAACAGCTGGTAGTTTAGCGGCAATTAACGTTTCAAGACGTGGAAATATTCCGCCTGGATTACTTAAGTCTTCAACTGAGCTAGCGAAACAATTACGTCTAATACGATAATTTGAATATTTGGCGCAATAGAAGTGTCTGAGTTGGCGTCAGCTAAATAATACGTTTTTCCACTGCCTTTGAGTTGTTATTTTCTTTGTATAATGTTGAATCCACAATTTGTATTTGCTCATGCTTGAATATTTGTATCTGGCCAGCAGTCAAACTAACATAAACATCATGATATGACATTTTCATAAGTAATAGATTAATTACAATTGTAAAGCGGTTTACATGATTTATATCGGTGAGTGGATAACTTGCATTCGTCTCCAATTTCCTTCGAGTATCATTGCTTTATCGTCAAATATAACTGCAATTGCTCGGAAATTAGCACCACATACTGGGTTTACACGAGATTTAAAATCAATATCAACGGCAGATTGTTTGAATAATTTGATATAGTTTAATTTTAAAAAATATGTCGATATAGACTTGTGAAATCGAACTGTGATGCTTGCAAACCATTTCCTATATTCTGATCACATCCCATAAACATCAATAAAGAATTATATGCACGTGCTACATGATTGTAAGTATAATCTAGCAATGTATCTTCGGTTGGATTTTGATGTCCATTGATTCCTAAGGAAATTTCACAAACGCTGCGGTTGTCAAATATCATTTGACTATGTATTTGTGAATTTTTAAATAACCCAACAACATTGTTTTGATTTATATTTGTTGCCATCGTCAACCATGATAACAATGATTTTTCGCCTGTATTCATAAAACTAATTAACCTTTGTTGTTCAACAAATGTTTGAGTTATTACTTGCATTAACAAGGCAAGTTTCGTCAGCGTTATGTTTTCCTTTTCAGTGCTGGAGTTTCATCAGGATTATTTCTTAAGCATGCCATATTACATCATTAGCATTAGCCTCTGTTACAAATACAAGTCTATGTTTGGATCCAAAGATATTTTTCTGACATTTCTAAAAAATCCAAAGATATGTGACAGTGGAATTGCACATTAAAATATTATATAATCACCTTTCATCATTGATCTACGTGCAGCAAATCGTACGTTGTAATTTTCGTTCCTTGACATAACTGCTTGCCCATCAGCTGCTCCTCCACCGGTTCATGGTTAGGATGGTCAGTGTAATCTTTGACAAACATCAGTGTCTGTCCAGCTGATTTTGAATACACATCTCAATATCTAGCAGAATGTAATATTAATGTGTAAACATCAACATCGTTTCCAATTGTTTAAATATTTGTGTCCATCAGTTATGTAAGTAGCGCTGGCAAATACAGCCATAATACATTTGTTAACAAACTAGTTTTATCAATAGCTATATATAGTGTATGATCTGTTTTTAAATTTTCTCCTGCATCAGTTATTGCTTCAACAGGTACACATATGCTTGTTTCTAGCTAATATTTGTTTAGCTGATGTAAATGATTTACCAGCAAAATTACTAACATAAATTAATGCTTTATCTAGAACAGCTTCGATATCTTGAGTTCCTAATTATCTTGCAATCGGTATTGCTTTTGGAAGCATCCTTTGGAATAAACCCATAAAAACATATCCAGATCCATCTCGATAAATCGTTTTGTATGTTAATAAACGTGAAGTTACTACCATAGCCATTATAGGTCTACGTACTCGTCCTGCATGGTCTATAGCCATTGTGTAGAATTATAAGTTTACTAATTCATTGTTTTAGTCGCTGTAATAATAATATACAATTTCTTTAATTATACGTTGATAAATGACCCATAACACCTCCATTAGATGATATTTGACAATCATCGTATATTGTAATACTAATTTCTGGAGAATTATGTATGTCTGCACGTTTCTTCCGACCAGAATGTCTAATCCATTAACATCATCAAGAACACTGTCATGACAAATTCCTAATCCATTTCCTGTTCACACTAATCATCTCTTTTTCTACTTTTTGTTGTAATTTTTGTTTTCTTTCTTTCATGATACATATAAACGTTTGGACAAAATCTTTATTAAATTTGTATACCCAACTATGGCGCAATACCAGCTTTATAAAGTTGTCTTTTTCATAATATTTTGAAGCGATTTATATTGTCCCAGAATAGTCTGCGTCCCTAATAGTTTCACCATTAGTAATATGTTATGGTTGGGTTTGCTGAGGTTAAGGTTGTTGTGGGTTGCCATTGTTATTCTCTTTTTCTTACTTCATCATTAATTGTTTGAGAACCAGAATCATAATCTTTAAGATAAATTTGTTTAGTAAAGATGATATATACATCCTTAACCCAATAATACTAAGTTCAAGATGGATCTTATATGTTTTCCATTTTAATTATAATTTGCAGCACAATCATACACTTATCATGCTCTTGCATTATCGATAGCATTAAAACTTTTGATTGTCAATTTATCTTTAAGAACAGCTTCAGTTTTATGTTAAGGTTGTCTTATATTTTTAAATTGTTGCATATCGCTAAATATTTATTTATGTGATTCATATTTCCCATATAATCAAAATTACCTGTTCTAGATTGCTTCTAACCTCCTTTTCTATTGGACATTTCTAGTTGTAGTAAGTGTAATTGGACAACGGTTTATCGGCATATCCAGGTTTTACAAATATGTTCTATATAAATATATCTCTCAGCGGCAACTGCAGCTGAAACAAATCCGTGACGAAATGTCATGAAGCAATTTGAAAATATTTAAATATTTTTATTTTAATGTTGTTGTGTTGTTTTTTGTTTTTTGGTGTCCTTTGTATAATCACTCTATAACTGCTCTGTGCAAATGAATCAGTAGATATGGAAAGCGTTAGGGATCCTTTCACGCCAGATTTGCATTATCTTTTCAATAAATAAAAAAAAATTAATTTAATTTCTATCATATAAAAGTTGTTTCGCATTTAATAAAACATTACTGTAACAATACCTGACAACTACACTACACTAATTGAAAAATACTTGAAAATCTCAGAAACAAAACATTAAATTGATTTTAAGGATGAATAAAATTATCAACATAGAGCTATATATTATATAATTGTCCTACGGATATATTAACATCATAGGGCACATAGAATGTATACTATATAGGTTATGTCAGTCTGAAGCTTTTCGTGATTTTAAGTAGTCCATAAGATGTATAATACCATATGAATTGAAGAGTTCGTGGAATGTTCAATCAAAATTTGTTTTTTATATTGTTTCACATCAATCCATTGCGTCATTCCAGTGCCTATTTTGTATTCATAGAAGTTTGCTAAACATTGAATGATTCATATTGATATTTTTGTCCTAGAAATAATTAAAGTTATGTTCGTATATAGTTTTAATATAATTGTGCATTTAAATTATTCACTGGAATTACAAAATGCTTATTAGCTCTTTTTGGGGGTATGGACACTACCTTAGGAGTTTTGAGAAGTCATTCAAAGACATTCTGGATTGTAGTAAATCATGACATGTACGACTGTTAATATGCATGAGGAACATTCTCTATTTGAACTGACATTTTGACATTTGGCATTATGTGAATTTCACAACATACTCCAGTAAACATATTGATTGTAGAGCAGAATAAGGATGTTTCAGTGTATGTGTCTTGCATACATGACTATATCTGACGTTACTATATATTACATGAATAATTATTTTTTAAGAGCGAAATTGATCACTTCTCAAGGTATTTAATTTGCAATATATGTGCACATATCCTGGAGTTGAATTACTTAGCAGCCTGAGTCTAACTTCGGAACCCACTGTAATGGAAGGGGTATTTCGAAATGTATCATTAGAAATGGATTAGTTTATAGGGACGTTTCTACATAAGGGGAAATAAATGTTCGCAAGTTGTTGTACCTCAAATATACCTGTTTCGTGTATTGAGGGCAACCCACGAATCTAGTATAGCACAGGGAAGACTACGAGATAATAATGGCGGAGTTAATCTGGCCTGGTGTAAATAGTGACATTAATAGGTTTTGCCGGTCTTGTGGCGCATGTCAGAAATATGTGTATAAGTGGAGAGACGGAATTATAAGAGCAGAGTTACCTAAATATCACTGTATATGGATCAATGAGTTCCTAGGGAAGCATTGTGTTTTCACTAATACACCAGGATGCACAACCCTTGTAGAGATAAAATAAAGTTATATTATCCAATTAAGATTTAAGTGTTACACAGTTCCATTCAATGTATGAGAGACTCTTAACAAAGACGTTTGCACAATGATATAATGGGAGGTGATTGAACCGTCTAATTCGCCATATTCATCTCCTGTTGTCTTTGTCAGGAAAAAGGACTGTACGATTCACTTCGGTATTGATTTTTATCAATTAAACAAGGTATTGGCGTTTGATGCCGAATATATTGTGGACATAGATAATGTTCTTGTGAGATTATTATGTGACCGATATATTCCGAAGTTTGATTTTCAAAAGGGTACTTGCTGGTTCCGATTCTCAACGAGTCCCACATATTTACGGCATTCGCTACATAGAAAGGGCTGTACCAATTCAAATTGATGCCACAGGAGCATGAGCCACATGTTTTTGCTTGATGCAGTGGTTAATAAAATTCTTCGTGTGCGTTGTTAGCTTTGTGCCCGACATTTATTTGTATTAGTGTTCTTGGTAAGAACATGTATCCTTTCGAACTGAATGTTTATAAAGGCTCTGTGGAACCAATAGCACGGTGCGAACTACTAAATGCACTATTGGCTACACTGTTTAGAGTGCCTGGGCAATATGGCCTGCTCAGCCAGTCATCTAAAACCTAACCCGAAGCTAGTAGAAGCGGGTATGAAATCACCTCAACCAAATAACAGATTTGATCTTATTTTTTGTATTGGAAATGTGTTCCTAATTTGCCTTCCATTGTTAACCAACTATCAGCTCTACCAAAGAATGGGCAACACAATAACGTTGTATTGGGACCATCGCAGGGGAAAGCATTCAATTCACTGGAGAAATCATTGACTAGTGAA
>JAPYKE020000284.1:652500-660000 GCA_028554795.2 Sinohyriopsis cumingii
CATGCCCATACGCGTGGATGGATATAGAGATATAGCTGCATGTCCATAGGCGTGGATAGATATAGAGAGATAGGTGCATGTCCATACGCGTGGATGGATATAGAGTTATAGCTGCATGTCCATATGCGAGGATGGATATAGAGATATAGCTGCATGTCCATATGCGTGGATGCATATAGAGATACAGCTGCATGTCCCTATACGTGGATGCATATAGAGAAGTAGCTGCATGTCCCTATGCATGGATGGATATAGAGAGTGAGCTGCATGTCCATACGCGTGGGCGGATATAGAGATATAGCTGCATGTCCATATGCGTGGGTGGATATATAGATATAGCTACATGTCCGTATGCGTGGGTGGATATATAGATATAGCTACATGTCCGTATGCGTGGGTGGATTTAGAGATATAGCTGCATCTCCGTATGCTTGGGTGGATATAGAGATAGAGCTGCATGTCCGTATCCGTTGATGGATATAAAGATATAGCTGCATGTCCATACGCCTGGGTGGATATAGTGATATAGCTGCATGTCCGCATGAGTGGATGGATATAGGGATATAGCTGCATGTCCCTATGCGTGGGTGAATATATGGATATAGCTGAATGTCCATATGCGTGGGTGGATATAGAGATATAGCTGCATGTCCATTCGCGTGGGTGGATAAAGAGGTATAGCTGCATGTCCATCCGCGTGGATGGATATAAAGATATAGCTGCATGTTCATACGCGTGGATAGAAATAGAGATCTGGCTGCATGCCCATATGCGTGGATGGATATAGAGATATAGCTGCAAGTCCATAGGCGTGGATGGATATAGAGATATAGCTGCAAATCCATACGCGTGGATGGATATAGAGATATAGCTGCATGTCCATAGGCGTGGATGGATATAGAGATATAGCTGCAAATCCATACGCGTGGATGGATATAGAGATATAGCTGCATGTCCATAGGCGTGGATGGATATAGAGATATAGCTGCATGTCCATAGGCGTGGATGGATATAGAGATATAGCTGCATGTCCATAGGCGTGGATGGATATAGAGATATAGCTGCATGTCCATAGGCGTGGATGGATATAGAGATATAGCTGCATGTCCATACGCGTGGATGGATATAGAGATATAGCTGCATGCCCATAGGCGTGCGTGGATATATAGATATAGCTGCATGTAAATAGGCGTGGATGGATATAGAGATATAGCTGCATGTCCATACGCGTGGATGGATATAGAGATAGAGCTGCAATTCCATAGGCGTGGATGGATATAGAGATATAGCTGCATGTCCATACACGTGGACGGATATAGAGAGATAGGTGCATGTCCATATCCGTGGATGCATTATAGAGATACAGCTGCATGTCCCTACACGTGGATGCATATAGAGAAGTAGCTGCATGTCCCTATGCGTAGATGGATATAGAGTTAGAGCTGCATATCCCTATGCGTAGATGGATATGGAGATAGAGCTGCATGTCCCTATGCGTGAATAGGTATAGAGATGGAGCTGCAAATCCCTATGCGTGGATGGATAAAGAGATAGTACTGCATGCCCATATGCGTGGATGGATATAGAAATAGACCCGCAAGCCCACATGCATGGATGGATATAGAGATAGAACTGCATTCCCATATGCGTGGATGGATAAAGGGATAGAGCTGCATGTCCATATGCGTGGATGCATATAGAGATATAGCTGCTTGTCCCTATGCCGGGATTCATATAGAGATGTAGCTGCATGTCCCTATGCGTGCATATATATAGAAATAGAGCTGCATGTCCGTATGCGTGGATGGATATAGAGATAGAGCTGCAGGTCCCTATGCGTGGATGGGTATAGAGATAGAGCTGCATGTCCCTATGCGTGAATAGGTATAGAGATGGAGCTGCAAATCCCTATTCGTGGATGGATAAAGAGATAGTACTGCATGCCCGTATGCGTGTATGGATATAGAAATAGACCTGCAAGCCCACATGCATGGATGGATATAGACATAGAACTGCATGCCCATATGCGTGGATGGATAAAGGGATAGAGCTGCATGTCCATATGCGTTAATGCATATAGAGATATAGCTGCATGTCCCTATGTCGAGATTCATATAGAGATGTAGCTGCATGTCCCTATGCATGCATGGATATAGAGATAGAGCTGCATGTCCCTATGCGTGGATGGATATAGAGAGAGAGCTGCAGGTCCCTATGCGTGGATGGGTATAGACATAGAGCTGCATGTCCCTATCGGTCGATGGATATAGAGATAGAGCTGCATGTCCCTATGCGTGGATGGATATTTAGATAGAGCTGATTGTCCCTATGCGTGGATTTATATAAAGATAGAGCTGCATGTTCCTTTTCGTGGATGGATATAGAGATAGAGCTGCATGTCCCTCTGGGTGGATGGATATAGAGATACAGCTGCATGTCTCTATGCGTTGATGATATAGAGATAGAGCTGCATGTCCCTATGCCTGGATGCATATAGATATGTTCCTGCATGTCCATATGCTTGGATGGATATAGAGATATAGCTGCATGTCCATATGCGTTGATGGATATAGAGATAGAGCTGCATGCCCATATGAGTG
The DNA here is from genome assembly GCA_028554795.2 of Sinohyriopsis cumingii. NCBI lineage: Eukaryota > Metazoa > Mollusca > Bivalvia > Unionida > Unionidae > Sinohyriopsis > Sinohyriopsis cumingii. The sequence goes on from JAPYKE020000284.1 coordinate 655,101, forward strand.
GATGGATATAGAGATAGAGCTGCATGCCCATATGCGTGGATGGATATAGAGATAAAGCTGCATGCCCATAAGAGTGGATGGATACAGAGATAGGGCTGCATGCCCATATGCGTTGATGGATATAGAGATAGAGCTGCATGCCCATCAGCGTGGATGGATATAGAGACAGGGCTGCCTGCCCATATGCGTGGATGGATACAGAGATAGAGCTGCATGCCCAAATGCGTGGATGGATACAGAGATGGAGCTGCATGCCAATATGCGTGGATGGAAATAGAGCCAGAGCTGCATGCCCATATGCGTGGACGGATATAGAGATAGAGCTGCAAGCCCATATGCGTGGACGAATATAGAGATTGAGCTGCATGCCCATATGCGTGGATGGATAAAGAGATAGAGCTGAATGCCCATATGCGTGGATGGATATAGAGATAGAGCTGCATGCCCATATGCGTGGATGGACACAAAAATAGACCTGCATGCCCATATGCGTGGATGGATATAGAGATAGAGAAGCATGCCCATATGTCTGGATGGATATAGGGATAGAGCTGCATGTAGATATGCGTGGATGGATATAGAGATATTGATGCATGTCCATCTGCGTGGATGGATATAGAGATATAGCTGCATGTCAATGTGCGTGGGTGGATATAGAGATATAGCTGCATGTCCATATGCGTGAAAGGATATAGAGATATAGATTCATGTCCATATGCGTGAAAGGATATAGAGATATAGAGGCATGTCCATATGCGTGAAAGGATAGAGAGATATAGATGCAAGTCCATATGCGTGGGTGGATATAGAGATATAGCTGCATGTAAATCTCCGTGGATTGATATAGAGATATAGCTGCATGTGCATGTGCGTGGGTGGATATAGAGATATAGCTGCATGTAAATCTCCGTGGATTGATATAGAGATATAGCTGCATGTGCATGTGCGTGGGCGGATATAGAGATATAGCTGCATGTCCATGTGCGTGGATGGATATAGAGATACAACTGCATGTAGATATGCGTGGGTGGATATAGAAATATACCTGCATGACCATATGCGTGGGTGTATATAGAGATATAGCTGCATGTCGATAGGCGTGGCTGGGTATAGAGATATGACTGCATGTCCATCCGCGTGGATGGATATAGAGATATAGCTGCATGTTCATACGCGTGGATGGAAATAGAGATATAGCTGCATGCCCATATGCGTGGATGGATACAGAGATATAGCTGCAAGTCCATAGGCGTGAATGGATATAGAGATATAGATTCATGTCCATATGCGTGAAAGGATATAGAGATATAGAGGCATGTCCGTATGCGTGGGTGGATAGAGAGATATAGATGCATGTCCATATGCGTGGATGGATATAGAGATATAGCTGCATGTCCATAGTCGTGGATGGATATAGTGATATAGCTGCATGTCCATAGGCGTGGATGGATATAGAGATATAGCTGCATGTCCATACGCGTGGATGGATATAGAGATAGAGCTGCATGTCCATAGGCGTGCGTCGATATAGAGATATAGCTGCATGTAAATAGGCGTGGATGGATATAGAGATATAGCTGCATGTCCATAGGCGTGGATGGATATAGAGATAGAGCTGCAAGTCCATAGGCGTGGATGGATATAGAGATATAGCTGCATGTCCATACGCGTGGACGGATATAGAGATATAGCTGCATGTCCATACGCGTGGATGGATATAGAGAGATAGGTGCATGTCCATATGCGTGGGTGGATATAGAGATATAGCTGCATGTAAATCTCCGTGGATGGATATAGAGATATAGCAGCATGTGCATGTGCGTGGGTGGATATAGAGATATAGCTGCATGTGCATGTGCGGGGATGGATATAGAGATACAGCTGCATGTAGATATGCGTGGGTGGATATATAAATATACCTGCATGTCCATATGCGTGGGTGGATATCGAGTTATAGCTGCATGTAACAATGCGCGGATGGATATAGAGATATTGCTGCCTGTTCTGTTGCGAGGATGGATATAGAGATATAGCTGCATGTCGATAGGCGTGGCTGGGTATAGAGATATGGCTGCATGTCCATAGGCGTGGGTGGATATAGAGATAGAGCTGCATGTCCATCGGCGTGGGTGGATATTGAGATACAGCTGTATGTCCATATGCGTGGGTGGATATAGAGATATAGCTGCATATCCATATGCGTGGGTGGATTTAGAGATATAGCTGCATGTCCATATGCGTGGGTGGATACAGAGATATAGCTGCATATCCAAATGCGTGGGTGGATATAGAGATATAGTTGCATGTCCATATGCCTGAAAGGAAATAGTGATATAGCTGCATGTCCATATGCGTGAAAGGATATAGAGATATAGATGCATGTCCATAGGCGTGGGTGGATATAGAGGTATAGCTGCATGTCCATGTGCTTGGGTGGATATAGAGATATTGCTGCATGTCCATGTGCCTGGATGGATATAGAGATATAGCTGCATGTGAATATGCGTGGTTGGATATAGAGATATAGCTGCATGTCCATATGCGTGGGAGGAGAAAAAGATAGCTGCATGTCCATATGAGTGGGTGCATTTAGAGATATAGCTGCATGTCCATAGGTGTGGGTGGATATAGAGATATAGCTGCATGTCCATATGCGTGGATATATGTAGAGATGTAGCTCCATGTCCCTATGCGTGGACGGATACACACATATAGCTCCATGTATATATGTGTGGATGGATATATAGAGATAGACCTGCATGTTGATATGCGTGGAAGGAGATAGAGATATAGATGCATGTCCATATGCGTGGGTGGATATAGAGATATACTGCATGTCCATGTGTGTGGTTATTTATAGAGATATAGCTGCATGACCATATGCGTGGGTGGATATAGAGATATAGCTGCAAGTTCATATGCGTGGGTGGATATAGAGATATAGCTGCATGTCCAGATGCGTGGGTGGATATTGAGATATAGCTGCATGTCCATATGAGTGGGTGGATATAGAGATATAGCTGCATGTCCATACGCGTGGGTGGATAAAGAGATATAGCTGCATGTTCATTTGCGAGGATGGATATAGATATAGCTCCATATCCTTATGCGTGGATGGATATAGAGATATAGCTGCATGTATCCATGCGTGGATGGATATAGAGATAGTGATGCATGTCTCTATGCGTGGATGGATATAAAGATTTAGCTGCATGTAACAATGCATGGATGGATATAGAGATATAGCTGCATGTCCATAGGCGTGGGTGGGTATAGAGATATGGCTTCATGTCCATATGCGTGATTGGATATAGAGATATAGCTGCATTTCCATTTGCGTGGATGTATATATAGATAAATCTGCATGTCCCTATGCGTGGGCGGATATTGCGATATAGCTGCATGTCCCTATGCGTGGGTGGATATAGAGATATAGCTGCATGTCAAACGCGTGGATGAATATAGAGATAAAGCTGCATGTCCATACGCGTGGGTGGATATTGAGATCTAGCTGCATGTCTATACGCGTGGATGGATGTAGAGATGGAACTGCATGTCCATATGCGTGGGTGGATATATAGATATAGCTACATGTCCGTATGCGTGGGTGGATTTAGAGAAAGAGATGTATGTACGTAAGCGTGGGAGGATATAGAGATATAGCTGCATGTCCATATGCGTGGGTGGATATAGGGATATAGGTGAATCTCCATATGCGTGGGTGGATATAGAGATATAGCTGCATGTCTATACGCGTGGGTGGATAAAGAGATATAGCAGCATGTCCATAAGCGTGGGTGGATATAATGATATAGCTGCATGTCCCTATGCGTGTTTGGATATAGGGATATAGCTGAATGTCCATATGCGTGGGTGGATATAGAGATATAGCTGCATGTCCATGCGCGTGGGTTGATAAAGAGGTATAGCTTCATGTCCATCCGCGTGGATGGATATAGAGATATAGCTGCATGTTCATACGCGTGGATGGATATAGAGATAAAGCTGCATGCCCATATGCGTGGATGGATATAGAGATATAGCTGCATGTCCATACGCATGGATGGATATAGAGACATAACTGCATGTCCATAGGCGTGGGTGGATATTGAGATATAGCTGCATGTAAATAGGAGTGGGTGGATATAGAGATATAGCTGCATGCCCATAGGTGTGGATGGATATAGAGATATAGCTGCATGTCCATAGGCGTGGATGGATATAGAGATATAGCTGCATGTCCATAGGCGTGGATGGATATAGAGATAAAGCTGCATGTCCATACGCGTGGATGGATATAGAGACATAGCTGCATGTCCATAGACGTGGATGGATATAGAGATATAGATGCAAGTCCATTGGCGTGGATGGATATTGAGATATAGCTGCATGTCCATACGCGTGGACGGATATAGAGATATAGCTGCATATCCATACGCGCCGATGGATATAGAGTTATAGCTACATGTCCATATGCTTCGATGCATATAGAGATAAAGCTGCATGTCCCTATACGTGGATGCATATAGAGATATAGCTGCATGTCCCTATGCGTGGATAGGTATAGAGATGGAGCTGCAAATAACTATGCGTGGATGGATATAGTGATAGGGCTGCATGTCCCCATGTGTGGATGGATATAGAGATAGAGCTGCATGTACCTATGCGTGGATAGGTATAGAGATGGAGCTGCATGCCCCTATGCGTGGAAGGATATATAGATAGGGCTTCATGTCTATATGCGTGGATGCATATAGATATACAGCTGCATGTCCCTATGCGTGGATGGATATAGAGATAGGGCTGCATATCCCTACGCGTGGATGGGTTTAGATAGAGCTGCATGTCCCTATGCGTTTCTGGATATAGAGATAGATCTGCATCTCCCTATGCGTGGATG